>CM035839.1:90549607-90977107 GCA_020510985.1 Pholidichthys leucotaenia
GAGGAGGCAGATACTCTGGGGAAAAAAAGAAGATACAGGGGAACAATTTTGAAGGATGAGGAGCACAGGTGGGTTGTAAAATTATGGTTTCATGAGTAGTTTTATTGCAGGATACTTTTTACTCTTGAGCACAAAATTTTGAGGAAAAAAAGTAGTTTAAGTTTTTTTTTTTTTTTAATTTCACTGATATGAAATAAGTACAAGTTTTTCTCATAAGTTTTTCTTCCCATCAGATTATTGTTCTTTATATAATTTGGATTATATTAGAGGGTGTATGGCTCATTTATATATGATTTTCCTCAGATTCAGAAAAACCTCAAATTATCAAGAGAAAAGTTGCAAATTCACAAATTTAAATTTTTAAAACTGATAAGAAAAAAAAGCTGCAAACTTTTCACCAAACCCCCAACTGATATATGGGTCGGCCCATATTAACCACGTGCCAGTATGCAAGCATCACTGGTTTTCCCATTCAACCATCTTCTACTGCTTATACGGGGGTCCGGCTTGCAGAGGCAGCAGTCTGAGCAGAGAAGCCCGGACTTTCCTCGCCCCAGCCACCTCCTCCAGCGCTCCAGGGAGGATACCAAGGCATTCCCAAGCCAATTGGGACCCAGTCTCTCCAGTGTGTCCCGAGTCTGCCCCAGGGTCTCCTCCCAGTGGAACGTGCCCCAAAACACCTCAAGTGGGAAATGTCCTCACTATCATCACTTTTCATGCCGGATAAAAAAAAAAAAGTTGATGCATTTGTGAATAACTTTCTAAACTTTGTATTTTTAAACATGTTATTTATCAAAATTTAAGATATTTTGCTGTCAGCCAATATATAGGCATACCGGATTTTTACATCAGTCAGGCTCTACTTCTCACAAAAAACTGCAAATACTTCTGATACCACCATTTTGTGTCAGACCCAGAACTACTCTACTAAAAAAAAAATTATAATATACTAATAATACCAGACTGTCAATAACGGAGTAGCTCATTCTGGCCAGATGAAATCACCCCAAGAGTGCGCTGATCTCCTGACCGATGACCACAGCCTAGATGCAGACCAACTTGATGATCATTGTCAATGAGTTTGCTGAACACTGGGACAATTGCCTACTAGGAGTAATGATTTTCATGAAATCACAAATGCCTAGATGTCCTGACCTTTGACAATGACCTTGAGCACAACCTTGATGCAGATCTACCTGAGGATCATCGTGAGTGAGTTTGGTGACCATCGGGTCAAATGCCTAGGAGGAGTAGCGATTCCTGTGAAAAGTTGATGGACGGGCAGACGGACGTATGCTGCACCATCACATTCGCTCCTTTTGGCTTTGCAGGAATGAGCCGATAATAAATGAATTGTACCACAGTCATTATTTTAACAGTGAACCATACAAATCTACAACAACAGATGTGGACAGGAAATACTGTATACCAAATAGAATGAAATTGTAATTTGTACAAAAGCTTCCCTTATTCTTATATTTATTTATACATGAACATTTGTCCTCACCCCACACTTGACATTTCAGGATTTGTTATAGGTATAGGGAATTTTGAATAATTCATAGGGCTTGATGGGTGCCATCAATCAAACCACAACACAGCACTGCATCTGAATATCAATTGCATTATTATTTGCATTGTATAAAAATCTCACCTCTAAAGCTTCCATGCTAGTGCTAAATTATTTTTTAATGTAAGACAAAAAATCTATTACAGTAGCTGGAACTTACCATTGTTAGTGCAGTTTTTATTGTCTTTATCTGATGCCTCTTCCTCAACCTCAGAGCAAAGAAATGAACAGACAAAAGTAAATAAATAAAAATCCCATCATTAAAGCAAAGGAAACAACTTTAACTTCAGTGGATTATGCAAGGTGTAAGGCTAAGTTTAGAAATCCAAAGCTGGCAAGCAGTCATGCGCTTCCAGGAATGAAAGGAAAGAAGGAAAGGAGTGGTTCTTACCTGCTTCCTCCACTTCAGCTCACAAAAGACCCGCTCAAAGCACTCGTGCATGTAGTTAAACTGATAAGGAAAATGAATTGAGACATTCCAACAGAGTATGATCAGAAAAGTCACTGCACATGTTGATGAGTATTTGTGAACCATTTCAGGACAATATGCAGAACAAGTAAAACAGCCATGCATGCATGTCTATACTTACATATGGAGTGAAGATTTTGACCCAGCGAGGCTTCTTTTCTGCTTTGGCATACTCGAAGCAGAAAGCCATACCCTCCTCATCAGTGTCCCAGCGTTGCATCTCCCCCCACTCAAAAGCTATTACCTGGTTCTGTGTGAGTGAGTGAGACAGAGCGAGAGTGGGAGGGATGGGATTAATGTATTTGGTGAAAATATGCAGTATTAATTGTAATCTCTACAGATGCATCTCAATAAATTAGAACAATTAGAATATCATTGAAAAGTAAATTTATTTCAGTAACTGAATTCAAAAAGTCAAACTCAGATTCATTATACACAGACTGATATATTTCAAGCAGTTATTTCTTTTAATTGTGGTGACTATGGCCTACAGCTAATGAACACCCAAAATTCAGTTTCTCAAAAAATTAGAATATTACATAAGCTCAATTAAACAAACAAACAAAAAAAAGTACTTTTCATAGAAATGTTGACCGACTTAAAAGTATGTCCATGTACACATTCAATACTTTGTCTGGGCTCCCTTTGCATGAATTACTGCATCAAAGCGATGTGACATGGAGGCGATCAGCCTGTGGCACTGCTGAGGTGTTATGGAAGCCCAGGTTGCTTTGATAGCGGTCTTCAGCTCATCTGCATTGTTGGGTCTGGTGTCTCTCATCTTCCTCTTGACAACACTCCATAGAGTCTTTGTGGGGTTTAGGCTAGGCCAGTTGGCCAATCAAGCACAGTGATACCATGGTCATTAAACCAGGTATTGGCACTTTTGGCAGTGTGGGCAGGTGCCAAGTCCTGTCATTTGGAAATCAGGGTCCCAGAGACTGGAGGAAGAGTGAAGAGGCACAGAATCCAAACTGCTTGAGGTCCAGTGTGACGTTTCCACAGTTAGTGATGATTTGGGAGCCACATCATCTGCTGGTGTTGATCCACTGTGGTTTTATCAAGTCCAAGGTCAGCGTAGCTGTCTACCAGGAAATTTTAGAGCACTTCATGCTTCCCTCTGCTGACAAACTTTATGGAGATGCCAATTTCATTTTCCAGCAGGACTTAGCACTAGGGGTGTGCCATATCATATCGTTCATGATACCAGTATAAATTTTGATACCGGTATAAAAATGAATATCGCGATATATGGGGTTTGCTGCCTGACGACATCACACCATTACACTACCGACGGAAGTTATGTGTTACCATAAAATGGCAAAACAAACATGGTGCGAGAAGCTGCTGCTCCATCTGCATACAGTTGAGTGGAAATATTAAAGTTTCAGTTTCAGACTGCTGTCATGTAAAAAAAAAAAATAATAATGGTGCAGCAATGTGGATAATCTGCCTGCATTTTTCCCTGCACATCAAGACTGCTGTCGGGTGTTAACGTTGGACAATGTGCCACTTGAAATGTCTAATTGAATTTTTGTTCCGTTTTGGATGCTTTATCTTGACTGTATTCAGCCACCAGGGGTGGGGGTTGGGGGGACACACATCCGTTCAGTGTGACAAGAGCCAAAAAGCTTCAGGAAAGGTCCATGCAACAAGAGTTACAATGCATGTGCCATGATGTGCTGTAAAAAAGTAGTACTGCTGCCTCTAATGGCACGGCATAGTTATTACAATACCCTTTTTCCCAGCTCCAGTGACTGAACAGGTGAGTTAACCCCTTGACGCCTGAATTTATTTCCAACTGTGAACAATTTTTTTTTTTTTTCATAATTGAAAATCGTTGTTTTTTTTTTTTTTTTTTTTTTTGGATTGATGCAAATTCGCGACAATAGGCGTCAAGGGGTTAAATTTGTGCTTATTTCAAAAACAAAGCCTTATCTTGGAATTCTGGCAAATTAATAGTCGAGAAAATATGGCAATACAATGATACAAGCCTTTAGTTGCACTTAATTTTGACTGGGCGAGCTGAAACAGACAGGCGGACAGACAAATACACACACACACACACACACACACTCTCTGAGTGATTACCATATACCCCTGTTTTCACCGAGGCATAATGACCATGGTGTCACTCTGCTTGATTGGTCAGCAAACTCTCCCAACCTAAACCCACAGAGAATCTATGGAGTATTGTCAAGAAGATGAGAGACACCAGACCCAACAATGCAGATGAGCTGAAGGTCACTATCAAAGCAACCTGGGCTTCCATAACACCTCAGTAGTGCCACAGGCTGATCAGCTCCATGCCACGCCGCACTGATGTAGTAATTCATGCAAAACTGTACCTGCTGAACGGTTAGGTACAGGAAATGTTTCCTGCCACATGCCATTTCACTGTACAATAACTCACTCTGATGTTGAATTCTGGTCATAACTATGCTGCCACACTGCACCTTGCGGTCTAACTGGTACCTCACATTTCACCCTGCACCTGATAGTCCTGCATTGTACAGCAGGTATGATTCATGTATCTATACGGGTCACCATCTATTCATCTATGATGTATATATGTAAGTTATTTAGGCAGTTTTACTTTCCATGGGTAATCTCTTTGTCTATTATGCTGTGTGTTTCTGTCATTTTGGTCGCCTACTGTCATGCTGCTGTTACACTGTAATTTCCCAGTTTGGGATCAATAAAGTTCATCTATCTAAAGGTAAAAAGGTAAAGCCAACTTTATTGTCATTCAATTCATACAGCCAATTATGTACAGTAGAACAAAATTACGTTTCTCCTATCTACAATGTTAATCACATCTAGAATCAGAGGGGTTGCTGCCATGCAAGGCACCGCCACAAATTTCCCTCCTCCATTCCATTATTGCTGAGCCCCAAGCTGGACGGCAGGAAGTTTCACTTTTATATGGTCTTCAGCATGACCTGGCCGGGCCATCCATCTATCATATAAAACGACCCCCAACCAAGCATTGCGTGTGTAAGTGGATATTTTAATTGGCCAACATCTGTATAAAAAATCCATTTTTTATTGCCCTTATGTAATATTCGAATTTTTTTGAGAAACTGAATTTTGGGTTTTCATTAGCTGTAAGCCATAATTATCAAAATTAAAAGAAATGCTTGAAATATATCATTGTGTGTAATGAATCTATATACAAGTGCCACTTTTTGAATTGAATTACTGAAATAAATTAACTTTTGATGATATTCTAATTTATGGAGGTGCACCTGTATACTGAACAATGAAAGATGAGTCATTTTTTTGGGGAAAAATCCTTTAAAACTAGAAAGCATTAGGCAAGTGAAAACTTCTGCAAAGACAGCTAATTTCCTTCCACGTGTTAATTTCTCTTAAAAGCAGTTTGCTAGATGCACAGCAGAATCAGAATCAAAATGAGATTTATTGCCTTTGTTCATGTAGTACACAAACTAGGAATTTGTCTCGGTGCAATGCTGCAACATTAAACATGGAGTAGCACTAAAGATAAAAATAAAAAACTATGCATGCAATAAAAGGTAGGACAAGCAGCAGATATTGTGGAGTTCCACATAGTGCAGTCGGTAGTGCAAAAAGAAAACAGTGATAATTGTCATGAGTCCGGTTGAGCTGCTGTACATAGTGCACGAGAGTCTAATAAGTCACTTAGTGTTCAGCAGTCTGATGGCAGAGGGGAAGAAGCTGTTCATGTAGCGGGAGGTTTTAGTCTGAATGGACCGAAGTCTTCTGCCTGAGGGGAGAGGGGCAAACAGTGCGTGTCCAGGGTGTGAAGGGTCAGCTATGATCCGACCTGCACGCTTCCGGGTCCTGGAGATGTACAGGTCCTGGAGGGATGGGAGCTTGCAGCCGATCACCTTCTCAGCAGCGCGCACAACGCGCTGCAGTCTTAGTCTGTCCCTGGCGGTGGCTCCTGCGTACCACACGGTGATGGAGGTGGTGAGGATGGACTCGATGATGGCCGTGTAGAACTGCACCAACATCTTGGTGGGTAGCTTGAGTTTCCTCAGCTGCCGCAGGAAGAACATCCTCTGCTGGGCCTTTTTGATGAGGGAGCTGATGGTCGGCTCCCACTTGAGGTCCCGGGTGATGGTGGTGCCCAGGAAGCGGAAGGAATCCGCAGTGGTGATGGGAGAGTCTGTGAGGGTAAGGGGGGGCAGCGGGGCTGTGACTTTTCTGAAGTCCACGATCATCTCCACTGTCTTCAAAGTGTTCAGCTGCAGGTTGTTGTGGCTGCACCAGGACGCCAGCTAGGCCACCTCTCTCCTGTAGACGGACTCGTCGCCGTTGGAGATGAGCCCGATGAGGGTGGTGTCGTCCGCAAACTTGATCAGCTTGACAGACTGGTGGCTGGAGATGCAGGAGTTGGTGTACAGGGAGAAGAGCAGGGGGGAAAGTACACAGCCCTGGGGTGATCCGGTGCTGATGCTAACAGAGTCTGAGACAGTCTTTCCCAGCCGCACATGCTGCCTCCGGCCCGTCAGGAAGTCGGTGATCCACCTGCAGAGGGAGTCAGGCACATTGAGCAGGGACAGCTTGTCCTGGAGCAGAGCGGGGCAGATGGTATTGAATGCAGAGCTGAAGTCCACAAACAGGATCCTGACGTAGGTTCCCGGAGAGTCCAGGTGCTGCAGGATGGAGTGGAGGGCCAGGTTGACTGCGTCGTCCACAGACCTGTTGGCTCTGTAGGCAAACTGCAGCGGGTCCAGGAGGGGAGTGGTGATGGTCTTGAGGTGGGGCAGGGCCAGGCGCTCAAAGCACTTCATGACTACAGAGGTGAGCGCTACAGGTCTGTAGTCGTTAAGTCCAGTGATCCGTGGCTTCTTGGGGACAGGGACGATGGTAGAGGTTTTGAGGCAGGCCGGCACGTGGCATGACTTCAGGGAGGTGTTAAAAATGTCTGTGAAGATAGGAGTCAGCTCCTCCGCACAGTGTCTCAGGGTGGAGGGAGACACGCCGTCCGGACCGGGGGCCTTGCGCGGGTTCAGTCTGGAGAACTGTCTGTGCACGTCCTGCTCACTGATGGCAAGGGCGGGGGGGGGGCGCCTTTGATGAAGTGGGGACCATGGAGGCAGTGGCGCTGGGGGGAGGGGGGAGTTGGACACAGCTGACGAGGTGTCAAAACGGGCATAGTGTTGGGACAGTCTTTGACAAAGGGCTTTGTCATCCTGACCCTTAGAAGCCTGAGGCCGATAGTTGGTGATTTGCCTCAGTCCTGTCTACACAGAAGCAGAGTCGTTAGCAGTGAACTGTTGCTGGAGTCTCTCAGAATACACAGATTTAGCTCTCCTCAGCTCTCTGCTAAACCAGTATTTGACCTCCCTGTAGCAGTCCCGGTCTCCACTTTTCAACACTGCTTCCTTCTCCTCCCTGATCTGTCTGAGCTTAGCTGTGAACCAGGGCTTGTCGTTGGAGTAACTCACCCTGGTGCGCGATGGAAGAATGCTCTCCTCACAAAAGTGGATATATGAGGTCACAGTGTCCGTGCACTCATCCAGATCATGCGTAGCTCCTTTAAACATGCCCCAGTCAGTTATTTCCAAGCACGTGCTCAGCTCCTCCACAGCTTCACTGGTCCATTTCCTCGTAGTGCTCACAACAGGTTTTGTGAGCTTCAGTCTCTGTCTGTATGTGGGAATCAGGTGGACCATCACGTGATCAGATAGTCCGAGCGCAGCGCGGGGAACAGCGCGATACGCATCCTTAACTGTAGTGTAACAGTGATCCAGCGTGTTCTCTCCTCTGGTGGGGCATTTAATAAACTGTACCGGGGGAGTTCGTGGCTCAGGTTGCTCTGGTTAAAGTCGCCAACCACAATAACCAGAGAGTCCGGGAAAGTCCGCTTGCTGAATGTGATCCGCGAGCGTGCACTGAGCCTCGCGCACGTCCGCGTCAGGTGGGACGTAAACAGCGGCCAGGATGAATGAAGCAAACTCATGCGGGGAATAAAATGGCTTGCAGTTGATGAATAAATATTCTAGAGCGAGAGAACAGTGTTGGGAGATCACAGTTACATCGGAGCACCAGCTGCTGTTGATGTAGAAGCAGACTCCTCCGCCTGTGGTCTTGCCGGAGAGCCCCGTGTCACGGTCTGCTCGAAACAGCTGAAATCCCTCGAGGAGAAGTGCGCTGTCCGGTGTCTTTTCCTTGAGCCAGGTCTCAGTGAAGCAGAGGGCACACGAGGTGGAGAGGTCCTTAAATCGCATCAGCAGTCTCAGTTCATCTACCTTGTTATAAAGAGAACTGACGTTGGACAGAAAGATCCCAGGCAAAGCCGTGCGTGTGCCTCTCCTGCGAAGCCGCACGAGGGCGCCTGCTCGTCTTCCTCTCTTTCGCCGTCTCACTTTTTGGGCTAAAAAGTGAACCAGATCGGCGGCAGGAGCCAAAAAAACTGGGAGCAGGTCCGTGGGAGTGAAAGACCTGATATTTAGTAGCTCTTCACGGGTGTAAGAGCAGGCAGACACACAATTGACGAACAAAAACAAACAAAAAAAAGCGCAGCGAAGCACCATGGCGACCACTGTGGGCGCCATCTTGGATCGCTTTATCAGCGATCACCAGCACCCTCTGCTGGCGACCTCAGAAATATTGGAAAGGCACTGCATTTATTCCTCCCTTTGGAATATTTTTTTAAGCATTTCCTGGAGGTTGATAGCAAGTCAGATCACCCCTAAGATCTAACCAATTGGCCCTCCATCCATTTCCAACCTCTCCTGAAATTTTCAAAAAACTCTGCAAATAACTTTGAATTCTACCGTTAACACACAGAAGCACCCACAATAAAACAAAACAAAAGCTGGTAAATTTCACAGCATCATCTTCCTGTAATGATAATCAAACAAGCACTATCACATGCTAACCTCCAACGTGCCATCCTCAGTGCACGCGTGCAGCTTGAAGTGATGGATGCTGATGGCTGTGATGACGTGACCCTTCCTCCTGGAGTCACAGGAGCAGTGGGGGAAGACCACCTCATTGTAGCCTTCACACGTCCGCAACAGGCTCAGGTACTAGAGGTTAAAAGACAAGTCAGTCACTGTTACTGCAAATAACCATGCTAATATTGTTAATGTTGTATCAAAACAAAAACAAACATGGATTTTAGGTTGCAAAGAATGAAGTTCCAAACCGCTCAATTCATGGCAATCAAACATCGTTCATTAAATCACTGTGGCATGATCAGTTTAACACAGATCCTCTCACACGTGCTACTCTCCAATTCTACAATTACCAACATAAACCCGGAGCCTCTGTTCCACTTTTCTAAAGCGTGAAAGGCCTCTGTGGCTTTTTTGTTGGCATTTTGGTGATGGCTCTGGTGAGCAGGCAAAAAGTGCAGACTCCCCATTCCCTTCCCTGAACAAAGACTGGTCTGTGGTACCGACCGTGGCCATCTTGCGCTGCTCTGCCAGTTTCTGCAGCTGGTAGGATTTGTCCTCTGCTTTTATGAATCCCTTCTTCACATCATCCAGCGCCTAAACAGTCAGGAAGACAGGGCAGTGAGGAAGAGGGAGGCAGAAAGAGACAAAAAAACCCAAAACATTTCTGAGTGCACATACAATGATAGCATTAACTACTTTTATACAACTAATAACTAATATTTATTTTGTTACACTATGAAATGGGTCATGCATAGTCATAACCCAACAGAGTTAGCTTCACAATCTGCAGCTGCTTCTTTTTTTTTTTTAAAGACTCTTAATGAGTTTTTTTTTATTAACCCATCACTTTGCCCACATTAATGTCTGAGTTCATTCTCACAGCTCTCATAGGATAATGTTCAGCTGTAGCAAGCACCTGCTTAACAAAAAAAAGGATCTAAAAATGTCTATAAACCAACCCACCAGCAGACTTCTGACAGACACAGTTAATGACCAAGTGAAGCATCTAGCCGTAGAAAGACAGTCAAGAGAAGAAATATCTAGAAGATGTTTGCCAGGTGTCCATGAACCAAAACCCCGAAAGAATGAAAAATCACTCTATATAACAACTGTCTGTGTTATAAGGAGATTTGTTTTTCCACTGTCATTTGGTTATTTCATAGCTGTTTTCATGTTTAAATACCTGTATGACATAATGAGTCACCGCTGAACCTCGCACGCATAAAATGCTTCAGGTGACTATTAAAGGTCAGTGGACAGTCACCGCCTGCAGGCTGAAGCAAATTTTAGTGCATTCAAATTAGGGGATTATTTTGTTCTACCATTCACCCTTTTATCAAAGTCTTTTGTGGCTTGTGGAAATCATTGTTCCCCCAACAAATAGGTTCACTAAATGGTTACAAGCACTACCAAATTTGTAACCTCGGCTAAGGAGAACATGGGTTATGCCGTTTGTCTTTTTTCTATTAGCAGGATCAGGAAAAACTACTGATGTGACTCCAATGAAATTTGGTGGAAAGGTAGCATGGGAGGTGGCCATCTATGAGTGTGCAGAATATGGTGTGGATACAAATAATAAAAACCTGGCTCTAGCACTAAAGTCTTGGCAGAGGTATGCACTCTAGTTTTACATTTGGGATGTCTTGTCAGTCCGATTGGTTAAAGGTTAAATGTTTTATTACGCAACATTTTTGTATTCAGAAAGGCATGTAAAACACGGCAAGATTACAAAAAAGATGTAATCTTGATATAATCAAGATGACGGTGGCAGCATGTTCACACGCAGTGGCTAGACACTCCAGACTACTGCACTCGTTTTGGTGTTTTGTTTTTTTTTTTTTGTCTTTTTCTGTGCTCCTTCTGTGACGGACTGATTACCTACACTTGCCAGGAACTTCTAGGCATCGGTCGCCAACTTACCTCTGATATCTCCAGCGCTCATTCCAGTAATCACCACCACATCCCTGAGGAGATCGCCAAACCTCCAGGCACCCTGTGGTTCGTTATTGGGCCCCGCAAACGGCATAGACAATGGGAGAGAAAGCAGAAACGAGGCTGCAGGGCTGGCTTCTGTGCCCAGCTGCGCAAACTACGCACCAAACCACCATTACCTTCAATTTTCCTGACCAATGCCAGATGCATCACCAACAAAATTGATAAGCTGATCAGAGATTGCGTACAATCGCTACGTCTGGGACTTTCTCTCCTACGTTATTGCACAGTAGCCTGGTGAAGCACCCACAATTTCATTGTACTGTACTACTGTACAATGACAATAAAGCCTATTCTAAAGGCTAAATTTCGTCTGAACCATGTACTGCATCTTTACCTCACCCAAGGAGGTAATGTAATTGGAATGGTTTGTTTGTCAGCAGGATTATGCAAAAACTACTCAATGGATTTTCATTAAATTTTCATCAGAGGTGGCAATTGGTCTTAGGATGAACTCATTAGATTTTGGAGGTGATCTGAGAGTGCATACCTCCGCCAAGGCAAGTGCAATATCCCCAACCTCCGTTTTCTTTGAAGATTCAAATACTGATGGAGAGCAGTTTTCAACTTTTCAATATAATTACTGTGGCAGAACCAAATTATGATAAACCCATCATTCATGAATATACAACAAAGTATACAACCCATAGTTGTAGGGCAGGATCCTGAAATGAACCTGTGTAGCAAGTTTGGTGACCCTAGAGAGCTGTATACATTCTATAGTAAGAGAGCATAGGGAGTGCCAACCTTAACCTTTGACCCCAAACCTGTAGTCAGAGGTCATGGTCTCAAAGTGAACCTGTGTACCAGGTTTGGTGACTCTAGATTTCTTTGTTGTTGGGATATAGTTTATAAGCCATTTTAATGTTGACCTTTGACATTGTGATCCCAAATCCATAGTCACACTTCAGGGTCACAGGGTAAAACTGTGTACCAAGTTTGGTGACCTTAGCTTTACTCATTGTACAGCATAGGGAATGTTAACCTTGACCTTTGACCCCAAACCCATAGTCAGGTCAGGATGTAAGTCGTCCAAGATGTGTCTAAGATACAACTACTGTATTGATTTAAAAAGCATACATATTTTTTTTTTTTTAAGTTACTGCATTTCCAAGATTTAGGGAAAACGTGACCTCTGACCTTTGACCTCAAGGTCATCCAATGAGAGACAAATTGCAATATGTGCATCACCAGTATATATCAAAGCCTGGTACCACGTTTCCAAACATTTGGAACAAAACTAGGAGGAGTTGATTCCAGAAGACGGTTACTATCTATTAACTGAGGTGAAATAGGAGATGGCAAAATGGTAAATGGCATTCACTTATATAACACTTTTTCCCATCTCTAGATGACTAAAGCGCTTTACAGATCCTATGATCCACCCATTCACACACATATTCACACACTGATGGCGGCAGAGCCGCCATGCAAAGGCACTGGCCTGACCCACCAGGAGCAACTGGGGGTTCAGTGTCTTGCTCAAGGACATTTTGACATGCAGACTGCAGACAGAGCGGGAATCAAACCCCTGACCCTCTGATCAGTAGTTGGCCACACTACACCTGCGCCACAGCCGCCCAAAGTTAGCGGCTACAACTGCTGCAAAAATCATCCGATCAGAGCCAAACTGCAATATGCACAACAGTGTATATCAAACTGAAGACCGGAGTGGTGGCCTAGTGGTAGAGCATCTGCCCCGAAACTGGGAGGTCAGGGTTCAAGTACCGGCTGGGTCATGCCAAAGACCATATAAAAGTGGAACTTCCTGCTGTCTAGCTTGGTGCTCAGTAAAAATGGAACGGAGAAGGGAAATGTGGGTGGCAGTGGTTCAGGAGGTAGAGCAGGTTGGGATAACCGGGGATGTGGCTGTGTTCAAAATTAACTAATCACATTCAAACTCGTTAAATGGGAGTCAGCACACACCTGCCACCATTTAAAAAGCCTCGGATTAACCCCAAATAAAGGTCAGCTGTTCTAGCAGGCTTTACCTGACATTTTTGTAGTCACGTCTTACAGCACAAGCCATGGTCCGCAGAGAGCTTCCAAAGCATCAGAGGAATCTCATTGTTCAAAGGTATCAGTCAGAAGAAGGGTACAAAAGAATTTCCAAGGCATTAAATATACTATGGAACACAGTGAAGACAGTCATCATCAAGTGGAGAAAATATGACACAACACTGACATTACCAAAAACTGGACGTCCCTCCAAAATTGATGAAAAGACAAGAAGGAAACTGGTCAAGCAGGCTGCCAAGAGGCCAACAGCAACACTGAAGGAGCTTCAGGAATTTCTGACAAGTACTGGTTGTTTAGTACATGTGACAACAATCTCCTGTCTTCTTCATATGTCTGGGCTATGGGGGAGGGTGGCAAGATGGAAGCCTTATCTTACGAAGAAAAACATCCAAGCCCGGCTACATTTTGCAAAAACACATTTGAAATCTCCCAAACGCATGTGGGAAAATGTGTTATGGTCTGATGAAACCGAGGCTGAACATTTTGGCCATAATTCCAAAAGGTATATTTGGCTCAAACACAACACTGCTCATCACCAAAAGAACACCATACCTACAGTCAAGCATGGTGGTGGCAGCATCATGCTCTGGGGCTCCTTTTCTTCAGCTGGAACTAGGGCCTTAGTCAAGGTGGAGGGAATTATGAACAGTTCCAAATACCAGTCAATATTGGCACAAAAACCTTCAGGCTTCTGCTAGAAAGCTGAAGATGAAGAGGAACTTCATCCTTCAGCACGACAATGACCCAAAGCGCACATCCAAATCAACAAAAGAATGGCTTCACCAGAAGAAGATTAAGGTTTTGGAATGGCCCAGCCAGAGTCCAGACCTGAATCTGATTGAACATCTGTAGGGTGATCTGAAGAGGGCTGTGCACAGGAGATGCTCTCGCAGTCTGACAGATTTGGAGCATTTTGCAAAGAAGAGTGGGCAAATATTGCCACATCAAGATGTGCCACTCTGACAGACTCCTACCCAAAAAGACTGAGTGCTGTAATAAAAGCCAAAGGTGCTGCAACAAAGTATTAGTTTAAGGGTGTGCATTTTTATGCAACCAGGTTATTGTAAATTTTTTATTTTTCCCCTTAAAAGATTTCAGTTTGTTTTTTAATTGGGCTGTACAGGTTATAGGTCACATTAATAGTGGAAAAAGTTTTGAAATGACTTATCTTGGTCTCATTTTTTTTTTGTATCACAAAAACTTGGCATTTGAACAGGGGTGTGTAGACTTTTTATATCCACTGTATGTGCTCTGAGTGCCCTCTTGTTAAAACTTTGATTCAAATAATACTGTAACGGTAGCTTTACAAAACTTGCTAGATGTCTGGCACTTAATGTGGCATAACCATATTAAAAGCTCAATAACATACAAATTCTAAAATTGGAAGATTTACTTCACCTTATAAAGGACTTAACTTTATCAAGTCCAGAAGTTTGTTGCTTTACCTGGTGGAAGCAGTAGTGCAGTGCCAGCGGGTTGTCTCGGAGCAACTCCTCCTCCTGGAAGCTAAATAACCATTTACGGAGTGCCAAACAAGTTCCCGGCACTGCTGAAGAGTAGTTCTGCACATAAAGCTTGTGTGGAAACTCGTTGGGTGCCAGCTTCCGCACTGCAACCAGAAAGACAGGAAAAAAGGGATAAGAAACTGTGCTAGTCATGAAAAAAAATAACCTAGAAAACAATTACCTGCCCTTGTTCTTTGAATCCCCCCTCCCCCCAAAAAAGGAAAATGAATTACTCTCAGAAAAGCTTTATTTAGAAATTGAGGGATCAATGTGATACACTAACCCCAGAGAGGCCTAAATTAAACAGAATAATGTGAACATCTTTCACATAAAGCATATACAGTGGGGAAAAAAGTATTTAGTCAGCCACCAATTGTGCAAGTTCTCCCACTTAAAAGATGAGAGAGGTCTCCAATTTTCATCATAGGTACACCTCAACTATGAGAGACAAAATGAGGAAAAAAAAAAAATCCAGAAGATCACATTGAAGGATTTTTAATGAATTAATTGGTAAATTCCTCAGTAAAATAAGTATTTGGTCACCTACAAACAAGCAAGATTTCTGGCTCTCACAGACCTGTAACTTCTTCTTTAAGAGGCTCCTCTGTCCTCCACTCGTTACCTGTATTAATGGCACCTGTTTGAACATCAGTATAAAAGTATCAGTATCAGTATAAAAGACACCTGTCCACAACCTCAAACAGTCAGACTCCAAACTCCACTATGGCCAAGACCAAAGAGCTGTCAAAGGACACCAGAAACAAAATTGTAGACCTGCACCAGGCTGGGAAGACTGAATCTGCAATAGGTAAGCAGCTTGGTGTGAAGAAATCAACTGTGGGAGCAATTATTAGAAAATGGAAGACATACAAGACCACTGATAATCTCCCTCGATCTGGGGCTCCACGCAAGATCTCACCCCGTGGGGTCAAAATGATCACGAGAACGGTGAGCAAAAATCCCAGAACCACACGGAGGGACCTAGTGAATGACCTGCAGAGAGCTGGGACCAAAGTAACAAAGGCTACCATCAGTAACACACTACGTCACCAGGGACTCAAATCCTGCAGTGCCAGACGTGTCCCCCTGCTTAAGCCAGTACATGTCCAGGCCCATCTGAAGTTTGCTAGAGAGCATTTGGATGATCCATAAGAGGATTGGGAGAATGTCATATGGTCAGATGAAACCAAAATAGAACTTTATTGTAAAAACTCAACTTGTCGTGTTTGGAGGAGAAAGAACACCATACCTACTGTGAAGCATGGGGGTGGAAACATCATGCTTTGGGGCTGTTTTTCTGCAAAGCGACCAGGATGACTGATCCGTGTAAAGGAAAGAATGAATGGGGCCATGTATCGTGAGATTTTGAGTGAAAACCTCCTTCCATCAGCAAGGGCATTGAAGATGAAACGTGGCTGGGTCTTTCAGCATGACAATGATCCCAAACACACCGCCCGTGCAACGAAGGAGTGGCTTCGTAAGAAGCATTTCAATGTCCTGGAGTGGTCTAGCCAGTCTCCAGATCTCAACCCCATAGAAAATCTTTGGAGGGAGTTGAAAGTCCGTGTTGCCCAGCGACAGCCCCAAAACATCACTGCTCTAGAGGAGATCTGCATGGAGGAATGGGCCAAAATACCAGCAACAGTGTGTGAAAACCTTGTGAAGACTTACAGAAAACGTTTGACCTCTGTCATTGCCAACAAAGGGTAAATACTTATTTTACCGAGGAATTTACCAATTAATTCATTAAAAATCCTTCAACGTGATTTTCTGGATTTTTTTTTTCTCATTTTGTCTCTCATAGTTGAGGTATACCTATGATGAAAATTGGAGACCTCTCTCATCTTTTAAGTGGGAGAACTTGCACAATTGGTGGCTGACTAAATACTTTTTTGCCCCACTGTAGGTAACACAGATGGCACTTACCAAAGGTGTGGTTGATAACTTCAAAAAGAGCGAAGTAGCTTGCCATAATACTGTCCATCCCAATCTTGATCACCAAAGCCTAGAAAAGAAAATAAACTCAGTTATGTAATTCCCAGTAAACACAACTGAATACAAGCTGTAAGATAAACAGAATACCAGCAGCTGTCACATGGTCTTACCTGGTACACCTGGTCTGTGGTACTGTTCTTTCGGACTCTGACAGAGATGGTGGTTTTGTCTGGGAGAGCTATCCGTAGTTCAACATCTGTCACTCCGTTGTAGTTCTGCCAAGAATGACGAAACACATCAAGAACAGTTGTGGAGCTGCATTTTTCTCCTGTGGATTAACAAGACTTTATATGTGCTTATTAGAGTATGTATGTCTGTGTGTGTGTTCCAAGTTTCCTCCAAGTACTTTGGGATTAAAAAACAAAAACCAACAAGCCACAACCAAATGGAAACTAGTCCCTGTAAGAAGTCCTAATCCCCCAAATTGTGTTTCTTTAAATATGGGATTAAGTCTAAAAAGTCAAGTCTGTTTCGCTGTTGCAGTTTCTCATTATGCTAGTAATACAAGAATTGACCAATTCCCAGAAGGCATGCACACCTGAACAATAATATATATTGCAGGGTCCTCCAATTATTTTTCTCTGAGGGCCAAATTTTGTCAAGCATTCCAAATTGGCACCAACACCCTGCACTGCTATCCCATTGTTGCACAACATGGAAAAGACTACAGTGCACATACTTATAGAGCAGAGTGGAAAAAATATAATTTTATCAGCTATTGGTGTCAGTACTCTGTATTGGTGCATTATCAAACTCAAATAAAAAAAAAGTTGTTAGGTGCAGCCCAGTAGTAACAAGTGCACTCTGAGGCAAGTGCAATATCCCCCGCCTCAGTTTTCTTTGAAGATCTCAATACTTACAGATGGCGAGCAGTGTTCAACTTTTCAATATAATTACTGCGGCAGAACCAAATTATGATAAGCCCATCATCCATGAATATACAAAAAGTATACAACCCATAGTTGTAGCACAGGATCCTGAGATGAACCTGTGTAGCAAGCTTGGTGACCCTACAGAGCTTTACATGATCTATAGTAAGAAAGTGTAAGGAGTGTCAACCTTGACCTTTTGACCCCAAACCTGTAGTCAGAGGTCATGGTCTCAGAGTAAATCTGTGCACCAGGTTTGGTGACCCTAGCTTTCTTTGTTGTTGAGATATAGTTTCTAAGCCATTTTGATGTTGACCTTTCACCTTGTGATCCCTAAACCATAGTCGCACTTCAGGGTCACAGTGTGAACCTATGTGCCAAGTCTGGTGATGCTATCTTTACTCACTGTACAGTAATAAGGCATAAGGAATGTTAACTTTGACCACAAACCCATAGTCTGAGGTCAGGGTGTAAGTCGTCAGGGATGCATTTTCGATACAACTACTGCATCGATTTGAAAAGCCAACATAATTTCTTTCAGTAGTTATTGTGTTTATAAGATTTAGGGAAAATATGACCTCTGACCTTTGACCTCAAGGTCATCCGATGAGAGTGAAATTGCAATATGCGCATCATCAGAGTATATCAAACCCTGGTACCAAGTTTCAAAACATTTGGAACAAAACTGTAGGAGGAGTTGATTTCACAAGACAGTTAACGTCTATGAAGTGAGGTAAAAATTGGCAGATCAGAACCAAATTGCAATATGCACATCATCAGTGTCAATCAAAACCTGGTACCAAATTTAAAAAAAAAAAAACCCAACTGGAACAAAACTGTAGGAGGAGTTGATTTCACAAAAGTGGGACGGATGGACCCATAACATAATCCCCCTGTGGGCTTCGACCGGTGGGGGATAAAAATAAGGTCCGGGAGTGCAAAAGTTTATGGTTCTTGTTATTCAAGAAAAAAAAAATGCATTCTTCAAATAAATGCTGTCCAAATCACCATTTTTAATTATATAAATGAATAACTGGGGTACAGACACTCAGCAATACTGAGAAAAAAGACATTACCCCTGCATAACTTCTTATATTTGTCTCATTTCAAGAGTCTTTTAATGTATACACCCATTTCATTCAGAGCAACAGTGTCAACTTTTAGACCTCACTTATCTGTGCGTATTATGAACTATAAAATGTGCAACAGCTTTCCACACATACTGCATGAAGCCTTTTCCACCTTCTCTGTTCTCTCACTGACAATATCACTAAATATTTTCTTTGCAATTTATAAACTGACAGTTTCATAGGCCAACATTTGCCTTCAACATATTCAGTAAAATACCTCCTTTTTATAAACAGCGACACAGATTGTGTTTCAAATATTTTTTTTTAAAATTCTCTATCAAATATTACAAGAAAATAATATCAACTGCCACATAGGGCTGTTGCGGTAGAGGAATTTCCCCCGTGGTGACGGTGCACAGCTCAATACCGCGCTATGCAGTATTATTGCAAATGTTTTTAGGACCCTTTGGATTTGCAATTTAAACCGGATTTATAACTTAGGTGGCAAATGAGGGAAGCTGTGAGAGTCTCGCTGCAGCTCGCTCTCAACTTTATGGGCGTGTGTCACAACTGTGTGGAGCTCCGCTCTTTAGGCTGCGTGTCCACCAAATGGGTTTTGTCCACTCTGAGCGGCTATTTTCCAATCATTCTCTATGTATTCCAGTGTTTACAGCACTGAGCGCCCTCGGCGCTGAAATGCTCTTGGCGGTGGCCATCTTTTGTTGCGGCGCTCAGAGCTGAAAACAGCTCAACTTTTCAGAGACTGCAGCTGAGCTCATCAATGCCAGACCAAGCAGCCAATCAGAACTGCTGCCTGGGCGGGACACAGGACGCCGGTACCCGTCTGTACTCAGACTCCTGCTTTCCGTGTCATCATATTTTACATCCAGAGCTGCTAGAAAACGTTTTCTTGTCCAGTGTTATTTAGAGACTGATATTAAAAAAAAAAAAAAATATCAGTAGAAAGTCCGACGATAGGAAACACAGAAGTGCTGAGATACAGGGCACAGACTTTTTTTCCCCCCAGAGTGCAATGCACAAACGCTGGGGAAAAAAAAAAAAAAATAATGCTCAGGGCGGTCGGGCGACAAAAAACTCGTTGGGTGGGCACACAGCCTATATACAGGCATGAACTGCTGATTCTGTTTAAAAAAAAAAAAAAAAGATCATTTTCATAAAGCAGTGGCGGTAACTAAGGGGTGTATGGACTGGGAGACTGCAGTGGCATTCAGCTTATAAGAGGACAGTCTCTGTACAGGACCCTGCGTGGTTCTTGTCTACGTGATTTTTGCTGCTGTCCAAAAAATCTCATTCAAACAAGCTGCTCTCGGAGCTCATACATGGGAGCATACACAGTCAGGATCATACACACTCCGCTCAGAAGGAAATAAGATGCTTTGTGCCCTTTCAGTGCTCACTGTTAACGGCTGTATTTAAAGAGTCTGTGACATAATTCAACCAAGACATCATCAGAAAGAAGAACTACTGTGTTTTTATTCTGTGGAGACAAAAAAATTCAATAAAATTTTGTTTCCATATACTACCATAAATTACATCGTGATGCAGACGATTGCGATGTTTGTTTGTCGAAATTGGGTCAAACGCCACTGCCATTTTGTGACGTAATGAGGTGAACCAAAGATGTAAACAAGCATGGCTGAGTGCACTGAAGCGGAGCAACTTGTGAACGACTTCAGCGATTTGGTTCCAACGAAGGACTGCAACCCTGTTTATTTGAACCATATCGTTCAGGAAGCGATGATGACTCCCATGTTTCAGAGGATGAGGGGTCTGATGGTGAAGGGTTAGAGATGGACATCGGTCGCCTCCAAAACACTGAATGGTAATATACAGATAGATCTAAATTTCCCCTGATTGGGTGGTTGGGGAAATTTAAAAAAAAAAAAAAAAATGCTCAGATATTCAGTTTCGGTAGGCAATGACATTTATAAAAATGAAAACTGCAAAAAGTAATATTATTATTATAATGTTTTATAACACAAAAGTCGTTCCATTTGTAGTAAAGTTAACACTCGCCTTCAAAATTCATAGGGGAGGATTTTACTTTCGGCGGAAAAAAATCAAATCAAATCAAGTGTGCTAATTTTTTTTCCTCTTGTCGGGGAAATTCTGGTCACATCGGCGGGTGGGTCTTTACCTTCATAATGTGCAGATATATTGATTTTTGTTCCACATTAGGCGATTGTTATTTAAGCATTTGGTTTACAGAAATTTTGGCTTCCATTTTTTTTTTTTTTTTTTATTACCCTGATGGGGTGGTCGGGGAAATAAAAAAAAAAAAAAAAAAGCTCAGATATTTAGTTTCGGTAGGCAATGAGATTTATAAAAATGAAAACTGAAAAAAGTAATATGATGTTTTTTAACACAAAGTTGTTCCATTTGGAGTAAAGTCAACACTAGGCTTCAAAATTCATAGGGGAGGATTTTACTTTTGGCGGAAAAAAGATAAAATCATGATCACCTTATGTGGGGAAAAAAAAAAATCAATTATACAAACTCTTCTCTGGGCGAGTTTTGACACTGTTGCTTCTCTGCACTGTTCTGATATGTTGATATCGTCTTGAGCTGTGGGTTTTCATTTGAAAACCATAGGTATGGCAGTCGGTCTTAGAACCCGTTTGTAAAGAATTTTCAAGCCTAAAGATTCCTGTATAGCAGGCGCCTCCTCAAAACTGTCTGCAGTGAAATGATCGCTACAGAGTACAGAATATGGTGTTGGTTGCCATTTGTCGCTTGTTCTCTGTACTTGCTTCGCCCATTTTTTAAGAAGATCTGGATCTTTTGGGAATGAGAACAGACTTATACGTTCAGTGGAGCAATTAGAACACCCAGCCGCCACGCAACGTTTTGGCATTTCTTCGCTGATATAGAAGCTAAACAGCTTGTTTACACTGACAGCACACAGATCAGCTGAGAGGAACTTCACCTCATGACATCATATCCGGAAACGAGGCGCGCCTCAGGACATCGCGTTAGTGCAACACGGCGCTAAATTTGAATTCACTTAGAAATATTTTTCCACTTATTTAGCGTTTGAAGTCAACAGAACCAACTATGTGGACGATTGAAAATAAATTCATACTGAATATTGATCCATAGTTCCTACATTGTGCCACAGACACTTTAACAAGGAGTCCAAATGCTTTCACCACAAACTGCCTGCTGGAGTCAATCTAGAGAGAGTGCCTCAAACGGCGGTAGCACCGTGTGGTGTGGAAGCTTCTAGAGTACCGGGTGCACACATGCTGCTGGTAATAGAAAATACACTTTATTTAGCAATTTATTTAATAATCAAGAAGGGCACATAAGTGAACAATGAGATATAGCCACATACATACACACACACAAAAAAAAGTGAACACTGCGGTTGGTCGCTTTCCTCCACGGTAGGCGTGTCCATACCGCGGTATTACATAATTGCGGTTATTGCGACAGCCCTGCTGCCACCTCTTAAGTCCATTTAGACGTGGGAATGTATTAAACCTCGGTGAAATGAGGCATACAATAGTCTGTCAATGTGTCTGTGTGCGCGAGCGCGGGCGCACACAGACAATTCACAGAAACACCGGTACCCCTGGTGCTTTTATATATTGAATCAGTTTGCCTTTGTTAGAAGTCTCTCCTGGCTTTTTGGTTCTAATCACACAGTGATGCGTTTTGTTTTGTTTTTTCCCCTTCTTTTGGGTGGTTGAAATTTTTTTTATCTGAAGTAGCTGAAACGGAACGAAAATTGAACTCCGCACAATGGCAACGTCAAACTGAAGCGGTGGCGTTGACGTGTGAAAAAAATTTGCAGGCTGATGATCCGCAGTGCTGTACTTTTTTCCCCTTCAACATAGCAGCAGTCTAAAAGGTAACAGAATGACTGTGGGGGGGGGGGGGAATTTGGACCCATGGGCTGCCATTTGCCAGTCACAATATACTGCAATAATGCTTATAGCATACTGAAACGCTGGTAAAATTTTACAGTATACACATTTTAAGGTCTTCAAAGTGAGGGCTAATTAAGCCTTGTCCAACTACTCCTTTTCAGCAGAGATAACCATGCCAATTAAAAGTCATCACAGCTGCCAATTCAGCAAATTCTAATTTGAAAAAGGGCCAAGAGTTAAACTTTGCCTGTGTCAACTTCGTGTGTGCCAGCAAGGCTATGATAAAACAGACTTTGACACAACAATGCTGTCACTCAAGAATGATTACTAGGCAAAATATGCGTCACTCTTTAACAACTGTGCATTCGCAACTGAACTTTTACACTCTAGCAGCAAGATGGAGGGCCTGTGAAATTCTGATATGGGATCTTAGATCATTTATCAGTACATAACAGTGCCGTAACCTCTTATGAATGTCTAAAAAAAATGATTGAACTTAACAGAATTCAAACCCGCTCCCCCACGTAACACAATCCATGTGAATTCCAATAAATGATAAGCATACCTCATCTGATTCAGAGAGAAACTCCTGCATGATGTCGCTCTCACCGATCACCCGCACAGAGCAGACTAGAGGTAGATACAGAGGAAGATGAAAAGGTCAAATACATTTTTTAAAAAGGAGGCTAATTGTCACTTTACATCCAGGGTTCACATTTACAAAATATAATTTTAATCTATCTTACCACTTACACACATTAATACTCAGCTCTTTGGATTCACTAACAAAGTTTTTTTCCCCTCTTTTCTTCATTTTAAAATCTAACGACACAAACAACTTTTTGTACACTTGTGATCTTCCTAGCTTCGTGTACCTCGCTCCAGATATTCCTCCAGGCCTCTACGTCGTGCATCCAGCTGCTGCTCAGACAGGGAGAAGGGCCATTTGCCAGGAAGCTTTGGGAAGTTGAAGTTTGAGAACTCCCTCTTGAGGTTCTGGTGCAGGATGGCAAATTCACGGTAGCGTTTTGAGCATAGTTGCCTTCCTGACATATACACATTGTACACCTACAAAAACAAACAAAGATGATGTGAGAGACTGAGGACTAAATAAAGCTTATAAACAAGTGCTATATACCTTTTTAATATCCACAGTTTTTTGAAAAAAAAAAAATATTCTTATGGGAGATGTTTCATGCATACTCTAAGAGGCTTTCTTTTAAATCAGGAAAAAACAATGCTTTCCCCAATTGTGTTTTGCACCCATCAAAATGAATTATTCATAAAAGGCTTATTATGACAATAAAAGAATGCAAAAACAATATAAACAATGAATAAAAGCTCAGCATTTCAGTAAATCCACCCCCCCACACACACAAAAAAAAAAATGCCTAAAAATAACATCAAATTAAATCAAAGACTGTTCTTCAACCCTTTGCAGGATATTTATGGGATTTCTCCCTTTCAAAATAGACAACTCAATTTTTTGGCAAAAAAGTCACAATTCCGCTAAGTGCTTCTGCCACAGTGGTTTGAACATAATAAATCTGAGGAAAATAAAATTTGCCCAAGTTTAATTTATTTATACATAGATATGCCTGCAAACAACATACAGCTGTGATAAAGATTCTCAGTCACCTAGGCGAGGACAGCCGGGTTTATGCTGCACCTCCGCTGTGCGTGTCTGCTCGACCATGAGGCTTGTGTGACGAAAATTCCATCATCGTCTCCACTCCGCTAGGCTCTGCAGGCCCCCTCTGCATGCAGCCCAAATTTTGCGATCGCATTGCCTGGGCGTGTTGACTACGCATGCGCAAGACTGAACACACCATTCAAGAGGTGGCGCTACTGACACAGCATACTGAGCCAGAGTCGACAAAGAGGAAGATGAGAATAAACATACATGAATCATTTTGCAGCAGCAGTTTGAGCAGAGAAGAGTGCTGATAAATGGTAATTCGAGCAGCTTAACAGAAAATGGAATCAATATTTGAGGAGAAACTGTGTGAAGAAGTTTGCCGTTATCCACACTTGTACAATTCATCCTTAAAACAATACAAGAATGTGTCATCGAATTGGCGCGACCTATGGGGCTGGGGTGAAACTACAAATGATGGCTATGCGCATGCATCAAACGTTTGGTCTGGTGGACGAAAAAATGAAGCATACAATACATCCAGAAAGTATTCACAGTGCTTCACTTTTTCCACATTTTGTTATGTTACAGCCTTATTCCAAAATTGATTAAATTCATTTTTCCCCTCAAAATTCTACACACAACACCCCATAATGACAATGTGAAAAAAGTTGAGATTTTTGGAATTTTATTAAAAATAAAAAACAAAAAAAAAAACAAAAAAAAACATGTACATACAGTGGTGTGAAAAAGTGTTTGCCCCCTTCCTGATTTCTCTTTTTTTTTTTTTGTATGTTTATCACACTTAAATGTTTCAGATCACCAAACAAATTTAAATATTAGACAAAGATAACAAGTAAACACAAAATGCAGTTTTTAAATTAAGGTGTTTGTTATTAAGGGGAATAAACCTACATGGCCCTGTGTGAAAAACTGATTGCCCCTAAACCTAATAACTGGTTGGGCCATCACCCTTAGCAGCAACAACTGCAATCAAGTGTTTGCGATAACTGGCAATGAATCTTTTACAGCGCTGTGGAGGAATTCTCGCCCACTCATCTTTGCAGAATTCTTGTAATTCAGCCACATTGGAAGGTTTTCAAGCATGAACCGCCTTTTTAAAGTCATACCACAGCATCTCAATCGGATTCAGGTCAGGACTTTGACTAGGCCACTCCAAAGTCTTCATTTTGTTTTCCTTAAGCCATTCAGAGGTGGACATGCTGTTGTGTTTTCGATCATTGTCCTGCTGTAGAACCCAAGTGTGCTTCAGCTTGAGGTTACAAACAGATGGTCGGACATTCTCCTTCAGGATTTTTTTGGTAGACAGCAGAATTCATGCTTCCATTTACCACAGAAAGTCTTCCAGGTCCTAAAGAAGCAAAACAGCCACAGACCATCATACTACCACCACCATATTTCACTGCTGGTATGATGTTCCTTTTCTGAAATGCTGTGTTACCTTTACACTTTATGTAATGGGACACACACCTTCCAAAAAGTTCAACTTTTGTCTTGTCAGTCCACAGAGTATTTTCCTAAAAGTCTTGGGGATCGTCAAGATGTCTTCTGGCCAAACTGAGATGGGCCTTGATATTCTTTTTGCTCAGCAGTGTTTTTTGGTTTTTTTTGTCTTGGAACTCTGCCATGCAGGCCATTGCCCAGTCTCTTTCTTATGGTGGAATCATGAACACTGACCTTAACTGAGGCAAGTGAGGCCTGCAGTTCTTTGGATGTTGTTGTGGGGTCTTTTGTCACCTCTTGGATGAGTCGTCGCTGTGCTCTTGGGGTAATTTTGGTCAGCAGACCACTCCTGGGAAGGGTCACCACTATTCCATGTTTAAGCCATTTGTGGATAATGGCTCTCACTGTGGTTCGCTGGAGTCACAAAGCTTTAGAAACGGCTTTATAACCTTTTCCAGACTGATAAATCTCAGTTACATTGTTTCTCATTTGTTCCTGAATTCCGTTGGATTGTAGCATGATGTCTAGCTTTTGAGGATCTTTTGGTCTACTTCACTTTGTCAGGCAGGTCCTATTTAAGTGATTTCTTGATTAAGAACAGGTGTGGCAGTAATCAGGCCTGGGTGTGGCTAGAGAAATTGAACTCAGCTTTCCAAAGATGTGATAAACTACAGTTAATTTATGTTTTAACATGGGGACAATCAGTTTTTCCACACACAGCCATGTAGGCTTGGATTTTTTTAACCCTTAATAATAAACACCTTCATTTAAAAACTACATTTTGTGTTTACTTGTGTTATCTTTATCTAATATTTAAATTTGTTTGATGATCTGAAACATTGAAGTGTGACAAACATACAAAAAAAAAAGAAGAGAGAAATCAGGAAGGGGGCAAACATCTTTCACACCACTGTAAGTATTCACAGCCTTTGCCATGAAGCTCAAAATTGAGCTCAGGTGCATCCTGTTTCCACTGATCATCTTTGAGATGTTTCTACAGCTTGACTGGAGTCCACCTGTGGTAAATTCAGTTGATTGGACATGATCTGGAAAGGCACACACCTGTCTATATAAGGTCCCACAGTTGACAGTGCATGTTGGAGCACAAACCAAGCATGAAGTCAAAGGAATTGTCTGTCGACCTTCAAGACGGGATTGTCTCAAGGCACAAATCTGGGGATGGGTACAGAAAAATTTCTGCTGCTTTGATGGTTCCAATGAGCACAGTGGCTTCCATCATCCATAAATGGAAGAAGTTGGGAACCACCAGGACTCTTCCTAGAGCTGGCCGGCCGTCTAAACTGAACAATCGGGAGAGAAGGGCCTTAGTCAGGGAGGTGACCAAGAACCCAATGGTCACCCTGTCCGAGCTCCAGCGTTCCTCTGTGGGGAGAGGAGAACCTTCAAGAAGGACAGCCATCTCTGCAGCAATCCACCAATCAGGCCTGTATGGCAGAGTGGCCAGACGGAAGCTACTACTTAGTAAAAGGCACATGGCAGCCTGCCTGGGGTTTGCCAAAAGGCACCTGAAGGGCTCTCATACCATTCGAAACAAAATTCTCTGGTCTGATGAGACAAAGATTGAACTCTCTGGCGTGAATACCAGGTGTCTTGTTTGGAGGAAACCAGGCACCACTCATTACCAGGCCAATACCATCTCTGCAGTGAGGCATGGTGGTGGCAGCAGCATGCTGTGGGGATGGTTTTCAGCGGCAGGAACTGGGAAACTAGTCAGGATAGAGGGAAAGATGAATGCAGCAATGTACAGAGACATCCTGGATGAAAACCTGCTCCAGAGCACACTTGACCTCAGACTGGGGCAATTGTTCATCTTTCAGCAGGACAACGACCCTAAGCACACAGCCAAGATATCAAAGGAGTGGCTTCAGGACATCCCTGTGAATGTCCTTGAGTGGCCCAGCCAGAGCCCAGACTTGAATCCAATTGAACATCTCTGGAGAGATCTGAAAATGGCTGTGCACCGACACTTCCCATCCAACCTGATGGAGCTTGAGAGGTGCTGCGAAGAGGAATGGGCAAAACTGCCCAAAGATCAATGTGCAAATGCTGTGGCATCATATTCAAAAAGACTTGAGGCTGTAATTGCTGCCAAAGGTGCATCAACAAAGTATTGAGCAAAGGCTGTGAATACTTATGTACATGTGTTTTCTTAGTTTTTTTTTTATTTTTAATAAATTTGCATAAATCTAAAAAAAAAAAAAAAAAATCACGTCATTATGAGGTATTGTGGGTAGAATTTTGAGGAAAAAAAAATAATTTAATACATTTTGGAATAAGGCTGTAACATAACAAAATGTCGAAAAAGTGAAGCGCTGTGAATACTTTCCAGATGCACTGTATATACAACCACGTGCGCACCAGCTTCGTCTAAAACAGACACGCATCTCAGCACAGCAGAGCGGAGGTGTAGCATCAAAAAGGCTTTAGAGTACTAACATAAGTACTAATTAACTCCAGTAGACTTGACTGAGCTTTCATACAGTATACAGCTGTGATATATTCACTGGAAACTCATTAGGAATGTAGCACCATGTTCTGCCAAGTTTAGAATGAAGTTTTGTAAAAAAAAAAAGTAAGATAAACCTTTATTAGTCCCAAAATGGGGAAATTATGAACATATTACATGTTGCCCCCCCCCCAGGGTGCAGCAAGGCATTTTTTAAACTGTTTTGCACATACCATGAAAAGACATCAAAAACATGGAAAAACATCTCTATAAAAAACATTTATAACTTTTGAATGCTTCCTGGAGAGTTTTTGGATTAAACTGGGCCTAACTACCAACTCAAAATAGGTTTACTGCACTTCACTCTGTGGCAACAAAAAGTTGTGTATGTAGGCCTGTAATGTTAACAAATTTTGATGGACGATAAATTCTCCCCAAAATTATCGCGATAAATGATATTATCACTGACATCATGAAGTCCATTTTATGCCCCGGATATAGTGATATAATTATAACAGTCTACATACAACTTTTCAAAGAGCTTTGAACTTTTATTTATGAACATATTAAACAATGGAATAGAAATATGGAAAAAATATTTAAAGCGTACCTGTGGTGGTCGTGAAAAAAAAAGGTATTATATTGAGCCCCTGTCTCACGTTCTAGTTCAAGTTTAAGTTCAAGTTCAAGTTCAAAGCAATGTGATATAAATCCATTGCTGCTGTGCTGGTTCAGCTATGACAGCAAAACATGCGAGCAGCCATACTGGCAGCTACATGGCCTGCCAGGACGCTTCCTGTGACGTAGTGTCGTGGCTACCGCGATCTGGATCAATATTGGCTGAGCCTGGAGTGCCCGGATGAGCAGTGGCTTTCAGGATATTCAAATTCAAATGTTTATTTCAAACTCAGGGTTCATATTAAATGCAGAACTAAAACGAGTAGAAAATAAATAAATAAATGCTTAAATTCAGCGGGTCGTCTCATCTGATCTGAGGTCGTAACGGCCGCCAGACGGCCGATGATTTGACGCTGGGCTCCTCCCTCGCCGCTGAAAGTATATACAGAGCAGCAGACACTCGGCGCTCTTGTAACAACAAAAACATACAATGCGATATGGATATCGCAACATGGCGGAATGTAAAGCCTTTGGATGTCTCAATAATAAGCGAAAAAACAAAGATAAACACTTCTTTTGTGTACCCAAACCCAGCTCACCTTGTCAGAAGATCGTAGCGGAAAAGTGATTGCGCAATCTCGGAACAGGGCACAGACGTGTCCTTTCAGACGAAATTGCGTTGTGTGTGAGGACCACTTCGTCATTTTCACCCTCAGAAGACCTTTCTGGCTCAAACCTGTAGCCATGTTGGACGAATTATTCCTCAGAGTCCGACAATTCAGCCATAATAGAATAAAAACACTCACAAAAGCACCCTAGTCTCTCATACAGGCGGAATATTGACTGTTCAGTAGCAACGTAGTGACGTCACATCCGCATGTGTCATGGCTGCGCGCAGAGTTTTCATTGGCTGGCCATGCCTGCGGTCGTATTTGCATATTTCTCTGGTGGTATATGGCTGGCAATAATTATTTAACCAAATAACGAATACTTTGCCTAATGTTTTCAAGTTGAATGCGTTTAGATGACCACCACAGGTACCCTTTAAAGTAATCTGCTAATCCGAATTTCTCTTGCTAATCCAAAACAGTTTTTGTTTTTAAACCCCGATGCAGCGGCTCACCTCAGTGAGGCACTTCTGTGCATAAAGCTCTGTTGTGGTTTCGTCAACAGATAATTTGTAAGGGATAACTATTATAAGGTAGCAGGGGTGGGAAAAAAGATTCAGTGATGGATCGTGATACTTGGCACTGCCAACAATGCATCCATCCATAAACGCATGAACCGAGCTTTTATTTATAAAAAAAAAAAAAAAAAAAATGCACACACATATACTTTTGGGTTATCAGTTAATCAATGGTGTTTTCAGTCCACTCGATGGACATCCAGTCAAGTAAAGTCATAGCTTGTCTCGGAGACTTGCAGCCAGCTTTGAAAGTTAGGAAGCAGTTAGAAAATCCAAAAAAGCCTCAACATTTGAGCTAACAAAAATGGAAGGAAAGACCTTGACATGACACACAACCTGCAAGAAGCAGAAAAAGAAAATTGGGAGAAAATGGAGCTTTTTCTCTGATCGCCAAGTAAAGTTTATTTATGAAGCGCTTTTCACAGACAGTCACAAAGCACTGTACAATAAAATGGAATAAAAGGAAGTTGATAGATAAAAATTTTAAAAATACAAAAACAAGTTAAAACACAAGATTAAAATTATTTAAAACTATCAGGTTTACCATTAAAAAGCAGTTGAAAATCAACGGAAAGCTTCCTTAAACAAAAAAGTTTTCAGCTGCTTTTTAAAAGAGTCCACAGAGTCAGCTAAACATATCTGGAATGGGAGTCTATTCCAAACAACGTCCATCACGCTCCCTGTGTGCAGAGATGCGTCTCTGCAGAAAATGAAGCCCCGAGAATGTTTTTATTATATGAAAGAGATGTCAACAGTTTTACTTTGGGACATGATTTGAGGCTGAATAAGGTGAAAAAATTTGAAATATATGGGATCGTGATACTCTATCGTGATATTGTAGCGGCATGGAATAATAAGCAGCGAACTGAGAGTTTTTGAGGGATTTTATTAATCATACCGCCATCACAGAACTCACCCAGAAATTGTTTGGGCCGCGCAAAAATTGCTTGTGGATCCGCGATGTTGAGGGGCTGTCCCGTTAAACGTGGCGGAGGTCCACAGTGGCTGTGCGAAGAAAAATTTGTCTCTGACTCCTCTCGCGGCTATGAAGAAAAACAGGAGCTGCAAGGCTGCGTAGCAGCTGTGAGAAAAAAGGAGCTGCAGCTGTGTGAGGGACTTGGCGTGTTGGCTTTAGGTGTGCGCGCGCAGCCCTAAAACCCTCGGGGACAGCTGACGGCTGAATTCCCTTTGTGCGCCGTGGCTGAGACCCGTACAAAATCCTGTGAGCGAGCTGCGTGCGTGCTTCAGGTGTGTGAGCAGCCCTGAAGGTTCTGTGTGCAGCAGCGAAGGACGATGGCGGTCTGTGTGGAGCCGGTATTGTCCCGTGCGGGGTGCGCTGTCCTCATAACCCCCCGGTGTGCGTGCGGGGTTCGGTGCTTGGCAGGTCCGCTGTAGAGGCGAGTCAGGGTCAGGGAGCTTGCTGGAGATCAGCGTAGTCGGCGCCGATGGTCATCCCTGTTCAGGTTGTTGCTGTAGTTCGGTCATGGTGCGTTCAGGTCCACGCGCTGCGTTCTCCGTCGGCCCTGGAGGTCGCCGTCGTGGAGAGAGGACGAGGTGCGTGCGCTCTCGTGTGGAGGAGCTGTGAGAGCGGCCGGTCCCAGCGTGGATGTGCAGATCTCAGGCATGCAGATCTCACCATGAAGCTTTCTGCAGCTTTCCCGGTCGTGGGTGATCTCCGGAGAGTTTCGCCTGGTGGTGGCTCTGCGTCGAGGTCTCCCTGTAGCAGAAGGGAGGGCAGATCATTTGCATCAGGCTGCTACATTCGCTTGTTGTCGGAGAGTCACCGCCGGGGGCTGCCAGCGTGTTCTTTTCTTGGTCGGGTCACCAGTGTGGCTGTCCAGATCAGAAGGTTGCATTGCACAAAGCGTGTGCTTTCTCGGGGTCACCGGTGTAGCGGCATGGAATAATAAGCAGCGAACTGAGAGTTTTTGAGGGATTTTATTAATCATACCGCCATCACAGAACTCACCCCAGCGCCGTGCAGGCGCGCCGGAGCGAGCTCTCAGGCTCTCAGGCAATCGTGTGGTCAGTTGAGCAGTCGTCAGAGAGAGAGAAAGAGTTACAGAGCGATGCAGTTTAAATACCCCACTACAGACAATGCATTCACAGCAGAAGGCATGGACATTTGCATTTGAGAGCCACCCACATCAATAGGAGGATTACTGACAGGAAGACATTTGCATTTGAGAGTCACCCATAACAATAGGAAGATTACTGGCAGGAAAAAGCTAGACAAAGGGAGGCTGCCTATTGATATCAATACACACATCTCATTGTTCTGCCAATTGCTCCAGCTGAGCGCTCTGCTTGTCCCAGTCTGTTGTGGGGGTCACCCACAATATCGTGATTATCGTTGAATTGTGCTAGGATTGAATCGTGACTCAACTATCATGATCCAAATCTAATCGCGAGGTCCCTCGTGATTCCCACCCCTACATAACAAAAAAGCTTAGTCAAAGAAATGCTTTTTTTTTTTGAGATTTTGTAAAGGGTATACATGCCATTACAGCATTGCATTGTTTACATTTTCATCACATACTCCCCCTTTTTTTTGTTTTTTGACAACATTGGAAAAAAATTATTACAACACCCTTTTTTTAAGTGAAAGAAAAAGAGAAATTAAAAAAAAAAAAAACAGAAAAACAAAAGAAAAGAAAAATAAAAAAGAGTCTGAGTAGCACTGGAACAAAGAGAGGTGCCATTATTGAAATGGTGTTTGTCAAAGATTAGATCTGATGAAAGACACATATGCGTTCCAGGGTTGCCAAAAGTTCAAGAACCCATCCATGTCCTGTCTCAGTGCAAATGTCAACTTTTGTATCAAATAAATGTCCTGAATCACGTTAATCCAATCTTCAGGTGTAGGACAGTCTTTCAACATCCATTTTCTTGTTAGAGCTTTTTTACTTGCCAATATTAAAACAGTGAATAAGTATTTTTCTCCTCATCTTTCCAGTGATTCCGGTAGTAAACCCAAATACAAAGTTACAAAAGAAAAGGGAACTGTTACTTTGAATATTTTCCCCAATATTGTCTGTACATTGGTCCAATATTGGTGGATAACTGGGCATGACCAAAACACATGAAAATGATCTGCAGCCTTTTCACCACACAAGCGCCAACAATTCAACCCTTTACGAGTAAATTTGTTTTGTGCAGGTGTTCTGAAAAATCTTACCAAATTTTTCCATCCAAATTGTCTCCACAGCAGGGATGAAGTACTTTTCCATTGTTTATTTAGTTTTTCCCATATTTCCAGTTGTAAAGTGAAATTCCCCTCTTTTTCCCATCTCTCTTTTATAAATTATGTGTTGTCTCCTTTTAAGTCTTGAAGACCATGGTATATTTTAGAAATGTATCTGATCCCTGGGATCCCCATATATGCCATTAAGAAAACCTTCAGAACACCTGACTGGGCCCTTTCCAAATCCTCCTTTTTAAGTATTTTGTTTATGTGGTGTCTAAGCTGAAAGAACCTGTAAAGGTCTTGATTTACTAGACCTTGTTTTTTCAAATCTTCAAAACTTCTTAAAGTTTCCCCTTTAAAAAAATCGTAATATTTTATCAGTCCGTTCTCTTTCCACTTTTTAAATCTAGTATCTGTTTTATTAGGAGTAAAGTCCTGATCATAGGAAATCCATTGCAATAATCAATAGGGTTCTTTAGTTTGATTCTCTCTATCTTAAACCAAATTTTTAGCGGGGTCTCTATCCACGGGTTAGTGTTATTCAAAAGTTTAGGTAAGGCATTGTTCCCTATTATCGCCTGTAGGGGAATGTCACTTGTTATTTGGCGTTCCATCTCCTTCCATTGTGCAGTGTAGACTGGGTTACATATCTCTACTAAAGTTTTAATTTCCACGGCTTTAAAATAGTCCCTGATATTTGGCAGCGCGAGCCCACCTTTGTCTTTGTTTAGCTGTAGGGTTCTATATCTGATTCTAGGTCTCTTGCCCTGCCATATGAATCTTGAGATCCTTCTGTCCAGTTCTTGCCATGTTTTTTTTGGGAGGTTCTACCAGTATTGTTTGGAAAAGGTATAGAAGACGTGGAAGTATATTCATTTTGACTGCTTCAATTCTTTGTGCAGCACCCAAGAATGGTATCACATTCCATCTTGCTAGATCAGATTTTATTTTTGCCATCAGTGGATCATAGTTTAGTGTTATAATTTTGTTGAGTTGTTTCGGGATATTGACCCCCAGATATTTCATAGATTCCATCTCCCAGTTAATTTTGAATTTGCTTACTAAATATTGATTTGGGTCATAGTTGACTTCCGGTTATGGCTGCCACGTAGGACGGACGTGTCTCGCTCTGCTCTGCTCCTGGAAAAAAAAAATCGGCAAATAACTCTCTCATTTGGGACAGAACGTATCCCAGCATTTGGGCGAGGATATGTCGGCGAAGCCTAAGGCTGGAAAACCAGGAAAAGGAAAAAGCGAGCCGCCGAAACAGTCCAAATTAACGGACTTTCAGGTCTGTGACGCAGCAAACAAAACTCCATATATGGCGGAGGAGGCTGGCAACGCTGCGATTTCTGCGGGGAATGGCGCAGATGCGCTGATGGCAGCCATGAGTTCAATGAGAGCGGACTTTTCCTCTAGATTTGATGGGATTATGACAGCGTTGGAAGGAATAAGAAAAGAATTGGGTGACTGTGTAGAACGAACGGCGCAGATGGAGCTCCGTCTCGCTAGTGCTGAAGATGACGTCACCCGTCTTCAATTAAAGGTGCGCACTTTGGAAAAAAAAAATAAATCTCTGGAAGATAATATTTTGGATTTGGAATCTCGGTCGAGACAGAATAATTTGAGGCTGGTGGGTCTTCCAGAGGAATCAGAAGGTCGGGACGTATGTTCCTTTCTGGAAAAGTGGATTCCGGAGGTGCTGGGCAGCGAGGAGTTGCAATCAGCAGTGGTTCTGGAAAAAGCACATCGTATTGGCCCACGGAGAGATAAGGGACCGCCGAGGACCTTAATTATGAAGTTTCTTAGCAACAGAGACAGGATGAAGATCTTCAACGCTGCACGTGCTAAAGGAGAGATTAAACACCAGGACCAGCAGGTGCGGTTCTACCCAGATTTGGCCACAGGAATCCAGCAATTGAGGAAGCAGTTTGATCCTGTACGTAAGGAGCTGCGCAACCTTGGGATTCGTCATGGTGTAATCTATCCTGCGAGACTGCTGACCACGTATGAGGGCAGAACCCACATCTTCAAGACCCCAGAGGAGGCGCAGGAGTTCATCAAGAAGATCAAAGAAGAAGAAGAGACTGGTGGGAGCTAAGCATGAACAAAATATAAGGTAGAATAATTAAGCATTTGCATAGGCATCTGACTGACTTGAAGTAAATAGTAAGTTTACAAAATATAGATTTGTTTTTTTAATATATAATACAAACAAAAACAAAACAAACAAAAAAAAAACTATGATGTACAAAGTTGTTAAAAATTTTGGAGTTAAGTTGGAAAACTACAGAGGAGAGTTAATGTTACGTCATTAAAAGCAGTAGAGTTAGGGTGATTGGGAGGATGAAGAAGGAGTGGCTTAGGCTGATCCTCGTGGGTGTGGAACGGTCGATGGCTATATCGGGAGACAGAATTTTTCTTTTGATTTTGGGGGGTTTGCCACAAGTGTGGGATGGGGAAATTTGTTTGTGTGTAGTTTGTAGGATGAATGTTCAACCACTCATGTTTTTGCTTCTCTGTATGAGCATGTTTACACTGCAAGGTAATCCCAAACTCTCTATTGATCATGGACCAAAGTGTTAATCTTAATTTAACTTCATGGAATTGCAGAGGTCTACAAAATTTAAAAAAACTTAAACAAGTTATGAATAAAATAAAGGACATGGGTTCAAGAATTGTGTTTTTACAAGAAACTCATCTGATAGAGGAGGATGTTAAAAGAATTAGGAGTAGATGGCAGGGAAGTGTATTCACCTCTTCATTTTCATCCCGAGCCAGGGGAGTTATGACTCTCATACATAAATCAGTTCCTTTTCAAGTGAAAAATGTAATTGGAGACAAATTTGGAAGATATGTAATCATTCAAGGTTCTTTGCTATTAGAAAATATAAATCTTGTGAACTTATATGGTCCCAATATAGATGATCAGAAGTTCTTTGCTAATTTATTTCTCATCTTATCATCACTTACAGGGCAACATATAATAGCAGGGGATTTTAATTGTACATTGAATCCAGGTGTGGATAGATCAACAGGACTGGATTGTACGCACATTGGATGTAGGATGACTATTAATCATTTTATGAAAGAATTGAGATTGTTAGATATATGGAGAGAAATGAAACCACAAGTTAAAGCCTATTCTTGTTATTCCAGTACCTACAAGACATTCTCACGTATTGATTATTTTTTGATTTCCACAGAATTAAGGTCCAAGATTCAAAACTGCTTTTATGATAACATCGTGATCTCTGATCATGCACCCTGTTGTCTAATATATGTAGATAAAAAATTGACAAAGGAATCAGGTAGATGGCAATTTCAGCATAAATGGCTTCAGGATGAGGAATTTGTCAAGTATATAGAAAAACAGATAGACGAGTTCTTTGACATCAATACTACACAAACATCAGCATGTGTAAAGTGGGAGGCTTTCAAAGCTTTTATTAGGGGACATATTATTAGTTATACAGGATCAAAATCTAAGAAGACTCGAGAGGAGAGAGCTAAATTGGAACATAAAATAAAAAATCTTCAGGAAAAAGTGTATGCAGGAAGTGACCCAAGGTTGGAGAATGAATTACTGATTTTGAGAGCTGAATACGACAAAAAATCAGCGAATAGAGCTGCCTCGAGTCTTCTAAGATTGAAACAATCTTTTTATGAACAAGGTGAAAAATCAGGAAAATTATTAGCATGGCAGATTAAACAATTGGAAATTAAAACACCAATTACCAGTATTATAAGTAATGGACAGGTAGTTATAGATCCTTTAGAAATTAATAGAGCCTTTAGAGATTACTATGAAAAATTATATGATACCAAAAATGAACCTGATTTAACAAAACTAAATGGGTTTTTGAACGAACTATCTATACCGTGTATTCCAAATGAAAACAGGGAGATATTGGAGTCTAAAATTAGTCAAGAAGAAGTTGGGCTAGCCATTGATAATATGAAATCAGGAAAAAGTGCAGGACCAGATGGTCTTCCAGTTGACCTTTATAAAAAATTTAAGAATAAATTAATAAAACCTTTTTTGGAAATGGTTTTAGAAGCATTTCAATAATAATTTACCATCATACATAAATAATGCCTTAATTATACTGCTGCCAAAACCAGGTAAGCCCTCTAATAAATGTGAAAATATGAGACCAATAAGCCTATTAAACGCCGACCTTAAGATAATCTGTAAAATTTTAGCAAGACGAATACAAGAAATTTTACCAAATATTATTAATCGAGATCAGAATGGCTTTATAAAGGGTAGACAAGGCTTCCATAATGTAAGAAGACTATTTAATATTATTTATTTTAATAAAGAAGCACCGGATACAGCTCTCCTATCATTGGACGCCGAAAAGGCCTTTGATAGAGTTGAATGGCCCTTTCTTTTTGAAGTCCTACAAAGGTTTGGACTTGGAAATAATTTCATAAAATGGGTTCAAATAATATACAATAATGCTACAGCAGAAATCCTAACAAATAACAATATTTCAAAACCAATAAAAATCAATAGAGGATGTCGACAAGGCTGTCCACTTTCACCTTTACTGTTTACTATGGCAATTGAACCTTTAGCGATAGCGATACGTTTACATTCACAAATATATGGAATTAAAGTTGGACCAACAGAACATAAAATCTCCCTGTACGCCGATGATATAATTTTGTTTATGTCGAATCTAAAAAAATCAATTCCAACCCTGTTGAATTTAATAAAGAATTTTGGGGAAATATCAGGATATAAAATAAATAAAACTAAATCTTCAATATTAATGCTAAATGAGACCCAGAGAAATCACCCAGCCCCTGAGGTAAATCAATTCAATGTTGTAAATCAGTTTAAATATTTAGGAATCCAAATTATGCCTAAGCTAGAATCAGTCGCCAGTGTCAACTATGAAGCCTTAATGTCAGATATCAGTGAGTTAACTCAGAGATGGATGTCACTACCAATGTCGATGATCGGGAGAATCAATATACTTAAAAGTAATATTTTACCTAAAATACTTTATTTATTTCAATACATTCCCTTATCACCACCTTTAGATCTATTCTCAAGAATAAAAAAAAAGTTAGTGGAATTTATATGGAACAACAGGAGGGCCAGATTACGTTTGTCTTTATTATATTTACCATTTGATCGTGGAGGTCTGAAATGTCCAAATTTTATGTTGTATTATTGGTCGGCACAACTGAGGTCTATGACATATTATTTTTCATCAAATGATCTCCCTCACTGGACTGAAATGGAATCATACAATTTACCTTTACCTCTTCCCATATTCATATACTCAGATTCGGCAAAAAAATTACAAAAACAAGTTAAAAATCCATTTGTAAAGCATATGATCAAAATATGGTGTGAAGCTAAAAACTATTTAAAAGAACCACAGTTATTGTCACAATTTAGTCCAATATGGGGTAATCAATATTTTAAACCAGGGAGAGCGGACGCTGTATTTAAAGTATGGAATTTAAAAGGGATACAAAAGATTCAGGATTTATATTTGCCATGTGCAGACAACATAATGTCTTTTGAAGAGCTGAGGATCAAATTTAATCTCAATAGAACACATTTTTTTAAATATCTTCAACTTAGAAACTTTATTCGATCAAATCAAAATAAAGCTCTCACTCGACCTATTTATTCATCCTTGGAAAAAATGATGATGAAAGATAGTAAAAGAAAGGGTATTATTTCAGAGTTTTATAACTCATTGACACTATCTTCAAGTGAAAATTCACTGAAAAGATTAAACTACTGGAAAGAAGATCTGCAAATTGAAATTTCAGAGGAACAATGGGAATTGGCTTGTACAGAAGCTCAAACCAAATCAATAAATGCACGCCTTAAATTGATACATTTCAAATGGTTAATGCGGATGTATGTTACACCAGAGGAGTTAAATAGATATAACAAAAATATACCAGATACATGCACAAAATGCATGGAAAGTAAAGGAACCCTATTTCATTGTTTATGGGAATGTAGATTAATAAGAATGTTTTGGGAAGAGGTGAGGGTAACAATTGAAAAAATAATCTCAAAACAAATCATATTGAATCCTAAACTGTTTTTGTTGGGTCTGTACCCAGAAAAGCATAATTTTAATAAAAGTGAAAGAACATTCATAGACCTCAGTTTGCTTAATGCCAAAAAATGTATTGCACTATTATGGAAAAAGACTCATAGACCAGATGTGACTCAGTGGTTAAGACAGATGTTAACAAACCTTCCATTAGAAAGAATAACATATATACTAAAATCAAAGGAAATTGTGTTTGAGAATATATGGAGACCTTTTATTGATTATGTAAAAAATTTAAACATAACTCTTGAAGAAGAAGGTGAATGATGTGTGTGGACCTAGTAAATTCCAAACTGGTGAACATAATATGTATACTTATGTATTGGATTGTCTAGACTAAACAGAGGAGCATTGTTGAAGATTTGATTTTGTTGGTGGTTGTTGGTGTTTTTAGTGCATTTTTTTTTTTTTTTTTTTTTGTAGTACTTTAGTGTTAGTGTTTGATTGTTTGTATCATGTTTGTTAAAAAAAAAAAAAAAGGTTCAATAAAGATATTGTGGAAGATTTGGGTCATAGTTGAATGTTAAAATTTGGGTTTTATGCATGTTTAATTCGTACCCCGATAACTCTCCATACTCCGTGTAATACCTTGAATTTTTTGATTCTGTCTTATCCATTGGCTCAGAGGTTCTATGAAGATTGCAAAGAGCAGTGGAGACAAGGGGCAGCCCTGATGACATCCTCTTTCCAGTTCAAAAGATGATGATAATTTACCGTTAATCCTTATTTTAGCTGTTGGTTTTTTATATAATGCCTGGATAGTTCTAATGAAGTTGTTATGAAAATTGAAACTGGATAAGATTCTATATAGGAAAGACCAGTCATCCGAATCAAATGCTTTTTCAGTATCTAATCCCAATATGGCTGCATTTAAATTATATTTTTTTTATATGATGAATTATGTGTAAAGTGCGTCTAATGTTATCTTGTGTCTGTCTTTGTCTTATAAAACCTGTTTGGTCTAAATGAATTAAGTCTGTCAGTATATTTTCTAACCTTTTGGCAAGGATAATGGTAAAAAGGTTATAGTCCTGATTTAACACACTGATTGGTCTGTAGTTGGAGCAGTCTAGTTTATCCTTTTCAGGTTTAGGTATGACTGCAATGACCCCTTCTCTCCAGGAGGGAGGGATCTCCCCTGTGTGGAGGACATAGTTAAATGTTTTCAGGAGGAGATAGTTGCTGTTTAAAGGTTTTGTACCACTCTGCTGTATAGCCATCAGCTCCTGGGGATTTGTTAGCTTTAAGTTTCATAATTGCTTTTTCCAATTCTTTAGGATGTATTTCTGACAGTAGTGTTTTATTTTGTGACTCCGTAAGTTGGGGAAGGTTTAATGTGTTTAGGAATGCCTCGGATGCGTTTTTATGTTTTTTGTGGGAGTATAAGTTCTTATAGTAATTCTCGAAGTTTTAAGAATATCCTGAATTCTGAATTTTATTTCCTTTGATACTGGGTCTCTGATTTTGTAGATTGCTCTTCTCGTTTGATGTTTCCTCAATTTATAGGCTAGCAATTTTGCCGATTTACTGCCTGCTTCATAGTATTTTTGTTTCAGATATGCAAGTTTCTTCTGGATTTCTATTGTGTAGATCTCGTTTATTTGTTTATTTAATTTCCTTAATTTTGAGCGTGTCATTAGAATGAGTGTTGTCTTTGTGCTCTTTTTCTAGTTTCTTAAGTTCTGACTCTAATGTGATTAGTTTTTCTTGTCTCAGTTTCTTTTGGATTGCCAGTTTTGCGATAATCTTTCCCCTTATTACAGCTTTGCATGAGTCCCACAGTATTAAAGGGGATACTTTTCCATTATCATTTTCTTCCAAATATCTGAGAATATCTGATTCCAATTCATCTTTCAGTGGCCCTTTCAGCACATTTGAATTTAACCTCCAAGAAAATGTATTATTTGTGTATTTTTGGATATTTAAATCCATATAGTTATAGTTATCCATATAGTTATCCATATAGCTCTGCACTGTGTGTTTATACAGTATATTCATATATTTATTCCATCCAGCTACAATGCTCTGCACTGTGTGTCTGTGTGTATATATATATATATTTTATAGTAATATGTACATATGTATATTAGCTGCTCTTGCTTGCTTGTTTTTTTCTTGCCTTCTGATTGTTGCTCTGAGTGTTGCTATCCCTGTGCTGTTGCAATCCTGGAATTTCCCCGTTGTGGGACTAATAAAGGCTTATCTTATCTTATCTTATATAGATTGGACTGTGGTCAGAGAGATCCACCAGTCCTATTTTACATGTTTTTACTCTTCCAATGTCTCTATTAAACAAAAAATAGTCAATCCTTGAGTATGATGAATGTGGTGCTGAGTAAAATGTATAATCTTTTACATTGGGGTTGAATTCCCTCCACACATCACAGATTCCCATTTCTTTTAGTAGCATCCGAGTTTTTCCTACTTTGAGTGTTATTTTGATGTGGAGAATTACCTGATGCATCCCAGTATGGATTCAGTCTTAGAATGAAGTCTCCACCACATATCACTAAACCTTGGGCTTTAGTTATCATTAGGTCAAATACATTTTTATAAAATTTCCAGTTAGCCCCTGGAGGTGCATATACATTCAGCAGGGTGATATCTTCTCCCTCTAGCCGACCAAGTACCATGCTAAATCTCCCTTCTTTATCTTTGTGTTCTGAATTTTTTTCAAATATAATTTTGGTTGAGATCAATGTCGCTATCCCCCTCCTCCTCCCTGACTTATATGAAGATGAAGAGATCAGTTTAAACCCTTGTCTATTAAGTTTAGTGTGCTCCAAGTCTGTTAGGTGGGTTTCCTGTAAAAATATTATTCCTGCTTTGTCTTTTTTCATTTTGCCTAGAATCTTGGATCTTTTAACTGGATTCAGGATCCCTTTTACATTATATGAGATTATTTTAGTTACACCCTGTTTCTCCATTGTGTTGTCTTATTTAGTATAACAGTGTAGTACCCATCTTTTATGCTACTCAGAAAATGAAAGAACATTAAGAACACTAGAAAAGCACTCGGAGAGCGCAGACCTCCACCAAATGCCACAGTTCCCCCCATACAGTGTTTGTGTGTACGTTTTCAGATTCATCGACCATGAAAACATATGACTAGCAATTGGATTGACAATGATAGGATTAGTGGTTCAGTAGTTATTCACGAAAATCGCATTTTCCGTAATGGCGGTTTTCTTCTGGATGGTGATCCGGATCACCACCAAAATATAATCATCTGTAGGATACCCCATTTCTGGCAATCTGTGAAAATTTCATGAAAATCCATCCATAACTTTTTGAGTTATGTTGCTAACAAACAAACGCCGATGAAAACATAACCTCCTTGGCGGAGGTAATCAAAAACATTGAGAACATAGTATATAAAACTTAAACAAAAAAACTGTCAAAAGATCTTCCTGAGCTGAGGTCTTTTTAGCGACCTTAGAAGAGCCTTGATGGTGCGTTGGCTCTGAGGGAAATTCCTCAAACTCTGTTACGTGCTGAGGGCCCTCTCTTACCCCTGTAAGTTGTCCCATGTTTTTAACGTGAATTTCAGATCCCAATCCGAACTTGTAATGATTTTTTTTTTTTTTTATGCCTATACCCTATGAAATTGTGCGCATCCTCCCACCACCATCACAGCAAACAATCACGTTAATACAGTATTTGTTAGTGTGGAGAGTTCATGTGGTTCATTGTCACATTTCTATTTTAACAAGTTTTGTTGTTGTTTTTTTATTTAATAGACTTGTTTCTAATATTATGTCTGTTCCATGAAATGTTTTACCACTTCATACTTGCTGATTCTGCATCTCCTTTAATGTTTGTTACCTTGTAGGAGGAGGTTTGGATGCGCAGATTGATGAAAAATATCGTTATTTCCTCCTGAAGGCCTCCAGTTTTTCCTTATAGCCCTGGCGCTGGGATTCCCGCTGCTGGCCCGTGGATTTTGAGGGTCTCTGTGTGCACCATGTTTGAGCCTTGATTCTTTCGATCGGGTCTGCTGCGGGTTTATACACCGTTACTGGGAGCCCTCTTCTCACCATATCCCTGGTTGCTTCTTCTGCCGAGATGTAGAGACACGTCTCTTCCCCGTAAAAAACCCTTAGCTTTGCCGGAAATGAAGTTTGAAAGCGCAGTTTCTTCTCTCTTAGTACCTTTTTAGCGTTGTTGTATTCCCGACGCTTTTTAAGGACCTCCGGGGCATAGTCATGCTCCACAAAAACTTTTCTTTCTTGGTGCATAAATCCTTTCTTCTGCCAAGCCAGTCTCAAAACCTCTTCTTTTGTTCTGAAGTTGGAAAGCTTCACCACCACCGATCGCGCGCGGGGGGGGGGGGGGGGGGGTGTTTCCGCCGACGGCCTTGGGGCTAATGAACGGTGCACCCTTTCTATTTTCAAATTGGTGGATTGGGGAATTTCCAACTTCTCTCTCAGTATGGTTTCCACGCATGCAGCCATTGTGGTGAAACCGTCCTCGACTCCTTCTTTCAGACCATGAATTCTTATGTTGTCCCTTCTTAGTCTTCCTTCCTGGTCGGTTAGCTTAGCCTCCAGTCTTGTCTGTCGTTTGAGTAATTCCAGCGTGGTTTCTTCCAGCCTTTTTATTCTTTCCTCTGCTTCCATGATTCGGGCCTCAGCCTGGTCCACTCTGTTGTTTGTCCTTTTTATTTCGTCTTTAATTTCACGAAATTTGGCCCAACACTCTCGGCGAAATTCTCTTAATTCTTGAAGTACCGTTTTTAAGCTAACCGTGTTGCTAGTCTCATTCTGCTCCTCTATTTCCGAGTGGTTGTTGTCCTCCAGGTCAGATTCTCCGGCCGATGCGCGTCTTGGCCTGGTAAATGTCGATCTCTTCTGTTTTCCTTTAGGCATAATGACTTTGTCTTTTGATTTTCACTCTTCCATAAATCCGTTAAATCTGATTTTCATGGTATTTTCACAGATGGGGTCTGGGAGCTTCAGCGTTAAGCTGCTACCACCATGTTGTCCAGACCGGAAGTCCCAAAGAAATACTTTTTATTATATTATTTTTACACAGTGCTCACACAGCAGATTCCTTACAGTACAGATGTATAAATACAGTAATTAAAAAAAAACAGGTGAAAAAATACTGCAGCTCAACTGCAATGGTAAAAAAATATTTCAGAAACTAAATTCAATTTTATCCATGCCATCAAATAACTTTTAAAAAAATTCCACATAAATCTGTTAATATTGGCTGCAGTGACAAATATGGATAAAATGTTCATAATTACTAACATCAGCCTCTTTAGTCTTTAAATTTACAGCACATCTGGAAAGTATTCACAGTGCTTTACGTTTTTCCACATTTTATGTTACAGCCTTTTTTCCAAAATGGATTAAATTCATTTTTTCCCCCTCAAAATTTTACACAAAAAACCCCATAATGACAAAGTGAAAAGGTTTTGAGATTTTTGCAAATTTATTTAAAAAAAAAACAAAAAACAAAAAAAAAACTAAGAAATCACATGTACATAAGTATTCACACCCTTTGCCATGAAGTTCAAAATTGAGCTCAGGTGCATCCTGTTTCCACTGACCATCCTTGAGATGTTTCTACAGCTTAACTGGAGTCCACCTGTGGTAAATTCAGTTGATTGGACATGATTTGGAAAGGCACACACCTGTCTATATAAGGTCCCACAGTTGACCGTGCATGTTAGAGCACAAACCAAGCATTAAGTCAAAAGGAATTGTCTGTAGGCCTCAGACACGATTGTCTTGAGGCACAAATATGGGGAAGGGTACAGAAAAATTTGTGCTGCTCTGAAGGTCCCAATGAGCACAGTGGCCTCCATCATCTGGAAATGGAAGAAGTTGGGAACCACCAGGACTCTTCCTAGAGCTGGCCGGCCGTCTAAACTGAGCGATCGGGGGAGAAGGGCCTTAGTCAGGGAGGTAACCAAGAACCCGATGGTCACTCTGTCAGAGCTCCAGCATTCCATTGTGGAGAGGGAAGAACATTCCAGAAGGAAAACCATCTCTGCAGCAATCGACCAATCAGGCCTGTATGGCAGAGTGGCCAGACAGAAGCCACTCCTTAGTAAAAGGCACATGGCAGCCCACCTGGAGTTTGCCAAAAGGCACCTGAAGGACTCTCAGACCATGAGAAACAAAATTCTCTGGTCTGATGACACAAAGATTGAACTCTTTGGTGTGAATGCCAGGTGTCTTGTTTGGAGGAAACAAGGCACCGCTCATAACCACGCCAGTAGGGGTGGCAGCATCATGCTGTGGGGATGGTTTTCAGCGGCAGGAACTGGGAGACTAGTCAGGATAGAGGGAAAGATGAATGCAGCAATGTACAGAGACATCCTGGATGAAAACCTGCTCCAGAGCACTCCTGACCGCAGACTGGGGAGACGGTTCTGCTGAAAGATGAACAACGACCCTAAGCACACAGCCAAGATATCACAGGAGTGGCTTCAGGACATCCCTGTGAATGTCCTTGAGTGGCCCAGCCAGAGCCCAAACTTGAATCCAATTGAACATCTCTGGAGAGATCTGAAAATGGCTGTGCACTGACACTTTTCATCCAACCTGATGGAGCTTGAGAGGTGCTGCAAAGAGGAATGGGCAAAACTGCCCAAAGATAGGTGTGCCAAGATTGTGGCATCATATTCAAAAAGGCTTGAGGCTGAAATTGCTGCCAAAGGTGCGTCAAAGTATTGAGCAAAGGCTGTGAATACCTACATACATGTGATTTCTTAGTTTTTTTAATTTTTAATAAATTTGAAAAAAAAAATCTAAAAAAAGACTTTGATGGGGTATTGTGTGTAGAATTTTGAGGAAAAAAATGAATTTAATCCCTTTTGGAATAAGGCTGTAACATAACGTTGAAAAAGTGAAGCGCTGTGAATACTTTCTGGATGCACTGTAATTTGTCTAAACTCTCATCTAAATATAACACAAGGCAAGCATATCACTTGAAAGGTTGAACTGCTCAGTATAATTTGAAAAGATCAAATAATTCTCCCGCACAGCCAGGTTTCTCTGCTGCACAGGAGTCTACAGCAACTTGAAAATTTGCATACCCAAACTCAGAGCTGATGTGAGAGTTGAGCACACCATACGATCATATGCAGATTGATAAATACTGATCTGCATGTTGAAATGATCATACCACCACTTTTCTGTCTTACACACAATTGATAAATGAAAGCCAATGTGATTTAAAAAACAAACAAACAAACCCACCACTCCCCCTAGGCAACTGCCCTAATTCTTAAACTCATGCACAATGATCATTAGGTGAGTCTGCATCCAGGCTGTGCTCAAGGTCGAAGTCAGGGCCAAAAGTGAGGAGATCTAAGAGCTTAAAGGTCTTATAAAAATTGTTACTTCTGAGGAAATTGCCTTACAGTGGGGCAAAAAAGTATTTAGTCAGCCACCAATTGTGCAAGTTTTCCCACTTAAAAGATGAGAGAGGTCTCCAATTTTCATCATAGGTATACCTCAACTATGAGAGACAAAATGAGAAAAAAAAAAAAAATCCAGAAAATCACATTGTCTGATTTTTAAAGAATTTATTTGCAAATTATGGTGGAAAATAAGTATTTGGTCACCTACAAACAAGCAAGATTTCTGGCTCTCACAGACCTCTAACTTCTTCTTTAAGAGGCTCCTCTGTCCTCCACTCGTTACCTGTATTAATGGCACCTGTTTGAACTTGTTATCAGTATAAAAGACACCTGTCCACAACCTCAAACAGTCAGACTCCAAACTCCACTATGGCCAAGACCAAAGAGCTGTCAAAGGACACCAGAAACAAAATTGTAGACCTGCACCAAGCTGGGAAGACTGAATCTGCAATAGGTAAGCAGCTTGGTGTGAAGAAATCAACTATGGGAGCAATTATTGGAAAATGGAAGACATACAAGACCACTGATAATCTCCCTCGATATGGGGCTCCACGCAAGATCTCACCCCGTGGGGTCAAAATGATCACGAGAACGGTGAGCAAAAATCCCAGAACCACACGGGGGGACCTAGTGAATGACCGGCAGAGAGCTGGGACCAAAGTAACAAAGGCTACCATCAGTAACACACTACGCCGCCAGGGACTCAAATCCTGCAGTGCCAGACGTGTCCCCCTGCTTAAGCCAGTATATGTCCAGGCCTGTCTGAAGTTTGCTAGAGAGCATTTGGATGATCCAGAAAAGAATGTCATATGGTCAGATGAAACCAAAATAGAACTTTTTGGTAAAAACTCAACTTGTCGTGTTTGGAGGAGAAAGAATGCTGAGTTGCATCCAAAGAACACCATACCTACTGTGAAGCATGGGGGTGAAAACATCATGCTTTGGGGCGGTTTTTCTGCAAAGGGACCAGGACGACTGATCTGTGTAAAGGAAAGAATGAATGGGGCCATGTATCGTGAGATTTTGAGTGAAAACCTCCTTCCATCAGCAAGGGCATTGAAGGTGAAACGTGGCTGGGTCTTTCAGCATGACAATGATCCCAAACACACCACCTGGGCAACGAAGGAGTGGCTTCGTAAGAAGCATTTCAAGGTCCTGGAGCGGCGTAGCCAATCTCCAGATCTCAACCCCATAGAAAATCTTTGGAGGGAGTTGAAAGTCCGTGTTGCCCAGCAACAGCCCCAAAACATCACTGCTCTAGAGGAGAGCTGCATGGAGGAATGGGCCAAAATACCAACAACAGTGTGTGAAAACCTTGTGAAGACTTACAGAAAATGTTTGACCTCTGTCATTGCCAACAAAGGGTATATAAAGTATTGGGATGAACTTTTGTTATTGACCAAATACTTATTTTCCACCATAATTTGCAAATAAATTCTTTAAAAAAAAAAAAATCAGAAAATGTGATTTTCTGGATTTTTTCCTTCTCATTTTGTCTCTCATAGTTGAGGTATACCTATGATGAAAATTAGACACCTCTCATCTTTTAAGTGGGAGAACACAATTGGTGGCTGACTAAATACTTTTTTGCCCCAGTGTAATGCTCTACAAACTCGCACACAGTGAACCTCAGGTTGTGTCAGCATTCAGGTTGTGCTCAACGTCTAGGTCAGGGGTGCCAAACGTACAGCCAAAGCAATAAGTCGTCATATTTTCAACTTAAAATTATGCTTCATATATTTGTACTTAGGTTCAGGTTCCTTTATTTGTACCCGTAGGTAGATTTGTTTTGTAATTTAACCCCTTGCACTCCGGTCAATTTCCCTAAAAACGCCAAAAAAATAACGTGCCCAAAGTAAATCAAAAGCTGTTCTTCAACGCTTTGCAGCATCTTCATGGGGTTGGTCTCATTTAAAAGAAAATACTTTGAATTTTTTGGCAAAACAGTCATAATCTCTCTAAGTGCTCCGGCCACTGAGTAACAGTCATCTAAACATACTGAACTTGAAGAAAATAAATTTCGCCTTGGTGTTTTTTTGGATACAATTGCTTGCAAATAACACACAGCTTCAGATTCGGGCTGAAAAATGCAACAGAAATGTAGAACCAAGTGTTATCCAGCTGAGGTCAAAATTTTGTAACAATACCACAAAAAATGAATATGTTACACAGCTTTGTTCTCAGGTAGTTCCCAGGTGTTTTTGAACTGTGCCAAATTGTGCCAAATGGCACAGTTTGGAAAAACGTCTGTAAATTTTGATTCAATATAGAAGCTTCATCTTGGGCTCTAATGAAAGATGACACTCAGGGCTGTGTGTGTGTGTGTGTGTGGGGGGGGGGGGGGGTTGTCCCCCCCCCCTCGCTACAGAGGACGGACATCGCCCGTTGCGCCACGGTCTGTCATGTGGCGATGACGCACAGCTGTAATTTACCGATCGGTCAAAAGTCATTTTTGATTACAATTTTCAGGGATAAAGAATAATTTAGCTTATAGCACTTACCTCTTCACAGCAGCAGCGTAGCTGGTGAACTTCTCTTCCTCATTGTCAGACAAACGCGACGCTGGTCCGCTTGTTACGGACTCGTGGTTCTGGTCTCGCGACCCGGTCAAAACATAATTCCATTATTGCAGTTTTGCGCTTCCATGATTGCGGTTTTGGCGAACAATTTTTCAAAACAAATAACAGTAGTAATTAAAAAAGACTGGTGAACGCGTGTGTGTCACTCAGCCTTCGTCGTCGGCCTCCGTCGGTCTATGATGACCATGGAAGAGAATCCTAAACGTCTATTCTGCTGGAATTAAAAAAAAAAAAAAAAAAAAAAAAAAAAACGCCTGTGGCTGAACAGGCCGATGCGCGAATGGCAGTCCCGGTCACACAGGTCGCACTTGTGGGTGGTCTCCGTGCTGCTGGGTCTGTGGCGGTTCTTCCTGCGGGTCCTTTTTTCATCTGCTGCAGCAGTCAGTCTCTCTTCCCCCAGCCTTACACAAAACAGCTTTCGAACTTCTGTGCTTCAATTGGCTCGCTGCATTCGCAGCGTTGGTAGGCGGGTCCTTCTTGCTAGGTTTTCAGTCATTGGTTCTTCAAGGTTTCAGAAACCCAATTCAAGGCTCTTATTAGTCGAATGAGAGGTCAATCATATCTAATCTGTTCGCGGCTGTGTCTGTAGTGGAAGAACGGAAATGCAGCTTTTTTTTTTTTCAGCGCGCTCTTGGACGCAGCGCTCTCATGCGCCCTCGTGCGCTCTAGGACGCAGAGACGTGCCTGCCCGCGGTACACAGAAGTGCAACAGGTTAAGTACATTATTGGCAAAAAGAGTAATAGCCCTCTCATGGAAACATATCTAAAGCAAAAAGTAGGTGGTTGTCTGAATTACCTACAACTCTCCCTTTAGAGAAAATTATCTACACAATAAAACATCACCAAAATAATTTCCATCAGATCTGGGACCCCTTTATTTACGTGCGTGGGGACACAAATCGTAGTCCTCTACAGTGACCAATACAACAGAGACGTGTGAAGACTATTTTATGTGTATAACTTACCTGATCCCCAACAAAAACTGGAATAGACTGGGTGGGGGAAATTCAGTTTGTTATGACATGTTTGTTCATTCATTCATTCATCTTCCGCTTAATCTTTTCGGGTCACGGGGGGCTGGAGCCTATCCCAGCATCTTTGGGCGAGAGGCAGGGTACACCCTGGATAGATCGCCAATCCATCGCAGGGCCAACACAGAAAGACAGACAACCATTCACTCTCACAGTCATACTTAAAGACAATTTAGAATCCCAGTTAGGTTAGGTTAATTGACATGTTTGTTCAATACATGTAATTGTGTATTTTGTTGTGAGAAAAAAAAGCAAAAGCATGTTGGTTAAAAAAAAAAAAAAAGCCTTTACCAACATGTTACTTCCCCCACAGCCTGAGTGGGCGTGCATGCCCAGTAACAGCACTATGTAACTTTGCAGTTCCCAGTAGGAAGACTGAAAAGACAACTGGCATGTTTTACAGTCCAAGTCCTTCTAATCAATCATAGGGCAAGTCTTGAGCCACCAACTAAAAAGGACCCCATGACTGATTACTGGGACTCTGAGTAAAACGATCCAGTTGCCGTATTTTCAGTGTTCCTGTCAGGTTGCTCTGGATTATGGCAAGGGCTTACCAAAGCAGTAGCCCAAGGCCCCGTCTTGTGTGGGGCCCCAAAAGAAACAATTTTTTTTATGCCCGGTGCAACGGAGGCATACGGTAATCACTCGATGTGTCTGTGTGTGGTTGTATCCGTCTGTCTGTTACCAGCTTTTCAGTGCACCTGGTCAAAATCAAGTGGAACTAAAGGCTTATATCATTATATCACCATATTTTCTTGACTTTTAATTTGCTTAAATTTCGACATAACACTTTGTTTTCAAGATAAACACAAATTTAACTCACCATTTCCATCAATGGAGCCGTGAAAAAAGGTATTGTAATAACTATGTCGGGCCAGTAGAGGTCGGAGTGCCACTTTTTTACAGCCCCCCATGCTACTATGCCACAGGCACTGAGGCAGAAGCACCTTGGTGCTTTCATTTTTTTTTGTCTTGCTAATTCTACCGTGCCTAACGTTTATTGGAGGGTTTTTTTTGGCCTATCACCTTTTTATCTGTTGAGGTGTAAGTCTGTCCCATCTGCTTAATTTAATTGGTTTAGAGATGACATTTGATTAACGTTGGACGTGGGCTAGTAGTGAATCTGCAGACGAATGAATGAATTGTAATGGCATATGATAGCAGCACCCAAAGGAGAAAAAGAAAAACACAAATATGAGAAGGTTTTTAAAAAAAAAAAAAAAAAAAAAAGACTCTTAAATTGAAAGGACTTTAAGCAGGGATACAGCGTGGCAGTCATCACCTTTACAGTCACAACAAGATGCTTACCAAACTGTTAGTATTACAAATGCTAACACAAGACACACTGACGGAGCCGCTGTCTGAAAATCCGTCAGTCACAGAGGGCATAACTTTTCCAGCATCAGAAGCTCCAGGTCATCAAAGTTGTAAAACACCCGTTGGAAGAGTTAGATTGGTACACACTGGGAATACGGGGCCAAGAAAGGACTGGAGAGCTGCCAGAATAAGGACGCCAATATCAGAGCATCTGAACATTCCTACAAACAGCAGAAACATTTTTTCCTCCAAGTGCCATTTCAATCACAAACTTGCAAATGGTGTACATTCCAAGACAAGGGCTTCTATATTCTCCTACCCCTGGCTGTTTGTATTGTTGTGCCTGCTGTTTTTTTTGTTTGTTTGTTTTTTTTTTGGTTACTTATTTGTACCCGTAGGTAGATTTGGTTTGCAGTCTGGTGACAAGCCACTGGCCGCTGTGTGCGCGAGCGCCCTAAACCTACATGTTTTTGGTATGCGGGAGGAAACTGGAGAAATCCCGGAGTAAACCCACGCAACACGGGGAGAACATGCAAACTCCACACAGCTCACTGTTGGTCGGGGGCTGGGATCGAGCCCACGGTCTCATGATCCCCGCGATCCCCCGGCCGAGGGTAAAACTGTCAGTGAAGGTAATTATTCAAAAATCCAAATTTTTTTTTTTTTTTTTTTTTTTTTTTTTGCATTTCACACCGGCCATTTAATTCCCCGCTTATCCCCTTATCAGGGGGAACAACAGGAGTACACCATTTTGCAGAGTTTGTAGATACACGTGAGCTATGTGGTTTGTTTCACCCTGCTGCTGCCGTTTCTTGCCATCCAATATGGCGGCACACTAACGGGCCAGTGCGGCACGCCCCCTGACGTCATATGCAAAAACTCCATACAGTGATTTTCTTTCCACTAAGGGCCCCTTGCGTTGTTTTGCCACAGTTTCCAGTCTTTCCAGTATTGATGTTCCTTTTTGCTTTTATAAAGCTTAAACAATGGACTTCCGGGAAGATGGCGGAGAGACATAACACTTAAACAAAGAGCTCTCCCTAGCCGGATTAAAAATCATCGGTAAATGGCCAACTCGACATAAACGAATCAATAAACTAAGGGATGAAAACACGAAGGAACCGGGCACAAGGACAAAAACAGGGTAAAATTGAAGAATTCCTCTCCAACAACGCAGGAAAAACCGCTGTACGCAAAGCCCAAAAAAACGAGATGTCCACAGCAGAGAAAATGGAGGACACCAGACTCGACAACATGAACACTGGCATCGCCAGTTTGGGTGAAGAGTTGAGAGAATTCAAGTGACAGCTACAACAGGATTTAGCGGCTCTTAAGGAGGAACTGAAAAAAGAAATTAAGGAGGAAATCATGGACCTCCGAAGAGAAATGGAGCGTAAATTAACGGAAAACATGGAGGAGCTGCGCTCCCAGCGGGCGTGTATGACAGAAGCGCAGACCTGAATTTCGGAACTAGAAGATTGGAAAAGCGAGGCAAACGAACAACTACAGACCCTGACGACGCAAACGCAGAGGATGCAGGAGAAAATAAACGACTTGGAGAGCAGATCCCGACGAAGCAATATGCGCATCTTTGGAATTCCGGAGGGCATTGAAGGCAACTCGATGACAAAATTCATGGATCAGTTCTTAAAAAAAGAACTGGAAATACCCGGAGAAACGGATCTGCAGATTCAACGGGCGCACAGAACACCGGCACAGAACCCGAAAACAAACTCTCCACCCAGGTCAGTTGTGGTAAACTTTGTGAAATATGACATAAAGGAAAGAATCCTGACGCAAGCATGGAAAAAAAGATACGAATCGGCGACAAACAGGTATTTTTTGACCATGACTACCCGACAGAAATCGTGCAGCAGTGGAAGAAATATGCCAATATTAAAAAAACGCTGAAAGAGAAAAAAATTAGATTCCAAACGCCGCTAACGAAAATGAGGATTCATTGGGAGGAAGGCACAAGAACCTACAACACGGCCGAAGAGGCAGCGCGGGATATGATGGAGCGGGGCCTTGAGGTGAGCGTGCCGAAGGAGACGGCTGGAGCAGCGGCGGCCCTGAACGCACCACGACAGACGGAGTGGAGACGAGTGAACGGCGGAAGAAGGGGGAGAGACGTAGAGCAGCGGGCCCAGGACAAGCTACAAGGCTTTCAACTGAAAGCCTAGATCATAACAAAGATTAAGAAAGGCACAGAAGAAATGAAGGCCAAGAAGACAAGGTAAAAGAGAAACAGACGGCTAGGAGAGGTTTAAGTGATATTTGTTGGACATTTCTAGACTTATGACTATTACTTTGATAGTAATTAGAAGTCTAGGGAGGGCCCTTCACTCTGTGAAGACAAACCCCCCACCCACCAACAGGGACCAGTGGGCAGAAGAAAGGCCCAAAGTACGGAGGTCGAGTTTTTTTAATGTGTTTTTATATATATGATGAAAAATGAATAAAAATCTAAGTTACAAAAAAAAAAAAAAGCTTAAACAATACTGTTGTTACAAATTTTATAGCGTAACATTTTGAGTAATTGATACTGCTTTGTGATGTCATGTTGCTTCATTGATGCTAGTGTTGCTTTTTTTCCCCACATTTGTCTGACTGACTGAGGAAATTAGAGGACAGTCACTGCTGCAGTACAGTGTAGACTGTTCTCCTTTTGCAATGGTTTCATAGTTCATTTGTGCTTGTGGTCAGTGCAGCAGCACCTAATTAAAGTTGTGGGTTAACCCTTTGTCAGTGTTGGTTTCATGGACAGATAGCACTGTGGAGTGTCTGTGTCACAGTTCCGCGACTGCCATGTGACATGGCCATAAACCATAATAAATCCCCAGTTGTATTAAGTATTATACCTCACAAGGTGGTAGACACGTGCAACTTACTGCTCTTTCCTTGGAGGACTAATGGCTCCCAAATAACCCCCCCCCCCCAAAAAAAAAAAAAAAAAACCTCACTTCTGGGACACCAGTGAAGAACAGTTTATAAACAAATGTTGACGTGCTCGATCGCAAGATGGAGGAGGCATTTGCTCCCAAATTTGTCAACCATGATTCTAAAAAGAGATTATTTAGCTTACGAAGGTAAATATCTACATTTTGTTATAACAGAGGGTGTGCGAAGCTGGTTGATGTCCACCTGCCATCGACCCCAGCACCATGCGACTGGACAGAACAATCGTGCTGGTTCCGTGTCATCGTATAAGATAGATTGTGGCGGAATAAAAGCAAAATTGAGGTGGAGTAATCATAACAGTTTCTGGATGTGGGAGAGAAAGCGAAAATGACCGGGAGAAGACAAAATAATGGCCAGGATGCCACAAAAGGACGAAGCGAGCTGCTGGCCAGTGGTAAGTGACGAATGTCTTTGTTTGTTTACATTGTACTGATTTTCTGGTTCATATACTTTGAAGATAAGACAACAAAATGCCCAAAACAAAAAATGGAAACAAAAAACAAAACCATCTATCCATTCATCTTCTTCCGCATAATCCTTTTCGGGTTGCGGGGGGGCTGGACCTTATCCCAGCATCTTTGGGCAAGAGGCAGGGTACACCCTGGACAGATCATCAGTCCATCACAGGGCCAACACAGAGAGACAGACAACCATTCACTCTCACAGTCATACCTAAGGACAATTTAGAAAAAAAAACAAAACCATTCTTTGTGTAAATATATCCAAAGTCCACTTTTGACTGAAAGTTATGTAATTCAATATGGCTGCCGTGGCATTATGCAAATTAGATGCATAAATTTACTCCCATCTCAAACTTTGGATCATATTTTACATCTTTCTAATTGACAGTAAGCCATTACCTCTTACCACTTTCAAGTTATAGCTTTGGAAATCTCTGACATCTGAACTGAATATTTTCATGAAAAAACCTTGACCACTAGAGGAGGTTGAGGCTGACGGCATGACGGAGTGCCTCAGGCAGTCAAACAGTTAATACAAGATATATGTCAGTTGTTAGTCCTGATGGCACTGTACTTTTCTGCTATTCAATTCAAGCTAAACCGAGGACTTTGTCAGGTTCAGGTTCCTTTATTTGTACCCGTAGGTAGATTTGTTTTGCAGTCTGGTGACATCCATATTAACAAACCACAATTACATTCAACATAAACACAAACACAGGCACACATGAAGCTGACTATGAACATGATAAAAATACTCAAGGCTCCATCAATCAGGATATAAAGACAAAGAGATGAGAGAAAAACCAGAGATAAGAGAGAAGGGTCATATTAAAAAGTTAAAGACTAAGATAAGAGATAAGATAAGCCTTTATTAGTCCCACAACGGGGAAATTCCAGGATTGCAACAGCACAGGGATAGCAACACTCAGAGCAACAATCAGAAGGCAAGAAAAAAACAAGCAAGCAAGAGCAGCTAATATACATATGTACGTATTACTATAAAATATATATATATACACACACACACAGACACACAGTGCAGAGCATTGTAGCTGGATGGAATAAATATATGAATATATGAACACACAGTGCAGAGCATTGTAGCTAGATGGAATAAATATGTAAATATATAAACACCCACAGTACGGAGCATTGCAGCTAGGTGGAATAAATATGCACATCTACCACATCCAAAGATGTGGTAGATGTGGGAGCCAGGAAGCACAGGAAGGGAGCCAGCACCGTTCCCTGGGGGGCCCCCGTGCTACTGATGATCGTGTCGGACACACAGTCCCGGGTTCTCACAAACTGAGGCCGGTTCGTGAGGTAGTCCAGGATCCATGATGACAGGTGCTGGTCCACCCCTGCGCGCAGCAGCTTGTCCTTCAGGATCATCGGTTGGATGGTGTTGAAAGCACTGGAGAAGTCAAAGAACATGATCCTCACCATATTCCCGGGCTTCTCCAGGTGGGACAGAGAACGGTGAAGGAGGAAGATCACCGCATCCTCCACCCCAATGCCATGCTGGTAGGCGAACTGGAGTGGATCCATCGCTGGTTCCACCAGGGGGCGGAGGTGAGCAAGGAGCAGTCTCTCCAGGGTCTTCATCAAGTGGGACGTCAAGGCCACCGGTCTGTAGCTGTTCAGGTCTTTGGGGTGGGAAGTTTTTGGTACAGGTACCACACAAGATGTGGTAGATGATAGATGTGGTAGATGGAGATGTGGTCCAAAGATGTGGACTAGTCAAAGAAGTTAAAAACTCAAAGGTCTAAAACCCAATAAAAGATTTAGAACCCAAATAAAATCCTACAAAAATAAGTAAATATAAAATGGAGTTAATAAATAGGTACCTAAATTATGTGCAATATATTGTTACAACTTGTTCAACTCTTTCACAGCAGCAGGAATAAAGCTGTTTTTGTAGGCTGGGTTTTGCTTTTTGGGACAGCAAACCTCCGTCTTGAGGGAAGAAGCTGAAAGTTGCAGTGCAAAGGGTGGGAGTCATCATTTAAAATGAAGGTAGCAATCCTCTGTACCTGTCTGGTGTACAGGGATGTTACGCTCAGCTGTGACTCACCAAGCAAACGACTGGACCATCTAACTACCTGATCCAAGGATTTCCTCTGTTTCAGTTTTATCTGACCAAACCATGACACTAAAGAAAAGGATAAAACAGATTCAATAAAAGCCCGATAAAACATTGTCATTATGGTTCGGTCAATTTGGAAGCGTGCAAGTTTTCTCAAGCAATGCAAATGTTGCTGACCCTTTTTGCACATCCTTTCACAGTTCTCTTCAAAGTTTAAATTACTATCAATAATCGTCCCAAGATATTTGTAGGATTGTACACATTCGGTGGTCTGGCCTTTTAGTACGGTGACTTTGTGCCTGGGAGTTTTCCTCCTAAAGTCAATAATCATATCTTTAGTTTTTGTTGTATTCAGCTGCAGGTAGGAATCCTCACACCAGTGAACAAAATTATCAACTACTGGGCCGTGGCCACACTCACCATCCTGGAGGAGACTGACAATAACTGAATCATCAGAATACTTTATCATGTGTCTGTTGTCATGTCTGCTCCGACACATGTCTGTGTACAGGATGAAGAGTAGTGGTGACAACACACACCCCTGAGGAGAGCCAGTAGAAGAGCACTTAAGGTCAGACAATGTACCATTGACCCTTACTCTCTGCGTCCTGTAGGTTAAGAAATCCAGGATCCAACCCACCAGATTATTGCTCAAATCAAATTGTTGCAGGAGCCTTTCAGCTAAGATATGAGGTTGGATTGTATTAAAGGCGGAGGAAAAGTCCATACCTGCCAACTTTTCAAACCTGAAAAGCCTAGTAGCTAGCTGGGGTCCAGGGGCCGATGCTAATGCTAATGCTAATAATGCTAATGCTAATAATAATAATGCTAATATTTGCCAAACAAATATTAGCATTAAATCTAGTTAAATGTAGCTAACAACCTCATATTTCTTCAACTTTCAAACCTGAAAAGCCTAGTAGCTAGCCAGGGTCCAGGGGCCGCAGGCCCTGGTAGGTCCAGGACAAAGTCCTGGTGGGGGGTTCAGGGGGGCAAAGCCCCCCGACGCCAAACAAATATTAGCATTAAATCAAGTTAGAATGTAGCCAACAACCTCATATTTCTTCAACTTTCAAACCTGAAAAGCTTAGTAGCTAGCCGGGGTCCAGGGGCCGCAGCGTCAAACAAATATTAGCATTTGACATAGAAGTCACATATTAATTATATTAAAGGTAAAATATCTAAATCAATTGCAATACTACACAGAGCGAAATATTTGCTGAATCAACAACCCACATTATATACTTTGTATCATTCATTAATACTCCCATACATGACATATTGTACTGAAGTATGGGGAAATACATATAAAACAAACATATATCCAGTCTTTATGCTTCAGAAGAGAGCTATTAGAATAATAAACAAAGCTGCTTACAGGGAACCAACAAACCCACTTTTTCTTAAATTAAAAGCTCTCAAGTTGAAAGATCTGGTTGACTTTAAAACTGCAGTAATAATGTTTAAAGCTAAGAATCTATCACTGCCCGCAAATATCCAAAGGTTGCTCCAAATAAGGGAGAAACAATATCATTTCAGAGGAACATGTATATTTCAAAAACCTTCAGTGAGAACTACCACCAAGCAACACTGTGTTTCAGTACAAGGAGTCAGATTATGGAACGATTTTGGACCTGAATTAAAATCATGTACAACGCTTGGACAACTTAAACAAAAACTAAAGGAAGAAATACTCCAAACATACACTACCGTTCAAAAGTTTGGGGTCACCCAGACAATTATTTTGTGTTTTTCATGAAAAGTCACACTTATTTACCACCATGAGTTGTAAAATGAATAGAAAATATAGTCAAGACATTGACAAGGTTAGAAATAATGATTTGTATTTGAAATAATAATTTTTTCCTTCAAACTTTGCTTTCGTCAAAGAATCCTCCATTTGCAGAAATTACAGCATTGCAGACCTAACATGATTGCACAAGGATTTTCTAATCATCCATTAGCCTTCTGACGCAATGCGCAAACACATTGTGCCATTAGAACACTGGAGTGATAGTTGCTGGAAATGGGCCTCTATACACCTATGTAGATATTGCACCAAAAACCAGACATTTGCAGCTAGAATAGTCATTTACCACATTAACAATGTATAGAGTGTATTTCTGATTAGTTTAAAGTTATCTTCATTTAAAAAAAAGTGCTTTTCTTTCAAAAATAAGGAAATTTCTGAGTGACCCCAAACTTTTGAACGGTAGTGTATATACAAGATGGCATGTAAAATCACATAAGGATTGTCATATCCAGTCTGTGTTGTGTTGTTACTTAGTTTTTTTTGTCACATTTTGTCTTCGCTTTGTTCCGAATTGTAATCGCTCTTGTTTTGTTTTTCTTTTGAATTCTTGGATGGAATATGGGTGGGCAATATAAGCTGCGGCTTCAGCCATCACCCATTTCAGATAACTTATGTTGAACTGTATAATCAGAGGAGTTATTGTTTAATTTGACCTTGTTGGATTTTTTTGCCTTTGTTATATTATTCTGTTTCTTTTTAATCTTTACTTTTAATCTATCCGAAATAAAGATTCATTCATTCATTAAATTTGCATTCAAAAGACTATCTTAACACTGCATAGAACTTTGAATAGGCCAGATGTGATGTATTATGAATACTAGAAAAGCACTCGGAGAGCGCAGACCTCCGCCAAGCACCACAGTTCCCTCCATACAGTGTTTAACATCATAAATAAAATATTGAAAATGGCCCTATCTCGCAATGTTAAATTAAAAAAAAAAAAAAAGAATCCTTTAAAAAATTCCTGGATCCAGACGGTGATCCGGATCACCACCAAAATCTAATCATCTGTAGGATACCCCATTTCTGACAATCTGTGAAAATTTCATGAAAATCCGTCCATAACTTTTTGAGTTATCTTGCTAACAAGCAAACAGACAAACCAACGCTGATGATCACATAACCTCCTTGGCGGAGGTAACTAGAAGACTAGAAATATCAGCAGGGTATACTAGCACTGTTTAACAGACACGTGCGTAATGACGGCAAAATCGCTCTGATATTTTATGTGTTTACATGATACACCAAGCATGACAAGGCTTGCAATTACACAGCACATGTTCTTCAGAATCTTAGGCATTATATAAAATGTAGTCTCCCTTTAGATGTTTCTCTTTTGTTTTGTCTCTTTAGATGTTTATGTTGAATTGTATAATCCATGGTCCATTTGCCAGGGTTGAAGTGCAGTTGTGCGAACGTCTGCAGCAGTTTACAGCGTGTTTACATCTCGCCATGGACGCACGCCTCTCCGGGATTTCGCGCGAGAATAGAAACCTCAATACCCTCAATAGCGATAGCATTAGCTTAGCAAATGCTTCAGGTAAAGCGTAGCAGCGAACCACGAAAAGAAACGCTACTGACGCTACTATGTTCTAAATTTAGATATGATTCCTAGCGATCTCGTGTTTGGAATTGCTTTCGTGGTTTTTTTACGATTTAAAATTTTTGACTGAATTTTTTGTGAAAAACCGTAATTTTGATTAATAAAGCCGTAACCCGGAACGGGGTCTTGAAAACCGGAACCATTACGGCAAAACCGGAGTGGTTGGCAGGTATGAAAGCCCACAAATAAAAGCCTGGCGTGTGTCCCATTAAAATCCAGATGTTTAAAAAGCATGTTAAGCAGAGTGACAGTGGCGTCCTCCACTCCTCTGTGAGGCCTATAGGCAAACTGCAGAGGATCCAATGCATGCTCAGTCTGCTTTAGGACCTCACATGTGATTAGTTTTTCAAAAATTTTCATTAAAACTGAAGTCAAAGCAACTGGTCTAAAGTCGTTTACCGTTTTAGGACAGCTGTATTTTGGAACGGGAACAACCACGGCTTCTTTTCAGATCTTAGGCACATGTTGTGTCTGTAAGGACTTATTGAAAATGTAATAAAATATAGGACTCAGTTCATGTGCACAGGACTTTACCGAGCGCCCACATATATTATCAGGGCCCTGACTTTTGTTCACTTTTACAGCGCAGAACTCCCTTTTAATATCCTACACCTCAATATTAAAGTGCTGATTGTCTTTGAGTTTCTGTTTCAAATCTTGGGTTTCTGTGCTAAAATCAAAGGAGTCAAAACGACCATAAAAACAATTAAGAGCATTAGCCAGCTCTGTGTCTGAATTAAAACCATCTAAAAACACACGATTACTGCGTTCTGTGCTCTGAAGGCCTGCAATAGTTTTCATACTGGTCCAGGCTGAACCAAGTTTCTTTGTTGCCATCTTACTTTGCAATTTCGGATTTCAGCTCTTTTGTGGCAACCTGTAGCTCAGAAACAGACCCCTGTTTAAAAGCAAGTGCTTTCCTCTGTAAGCAGGATTTAACTGATTTTGTAACCCATGGCTTGTTGTTGGGATATATTTTGACACGTTTACGTGGAACGATCATATTTTTACAGAAAGCCATGTATGAGCATGTGACGTCCACCAAAGAGTCCAAATCATCCCCACAGGACAGTGTGAACATCTCCCAGTCTGTACGGTTAAAGCATTCCTGGAGGCTGTGCACTGAATCCTCTGTCCACACATCACTGTCTCTGGTCTCCACCTTGTCTCTTCTGAGAGCAGTTTTATATGTGGGCAACAAATGTACACAGTTGTGATCTGAGGATCCTAAAGGAGGAAGGGGAAGTGATTTATAGGCCCTCTCTATGGATCCATAGCACAGGTCCAATGTCTTTTTTCGCCTGGTTGGGCAGGAGACATACTGATAAAAGTTTTTAAGTGTCTTCTTTAAAGAAACATGGTTAAAATCCCCAAGAATAAAGTTTGGCGCCTCTGGAGAAATTGACTGCAGCCGCTGTACCACATCAAAGATGGTGCTGGAGGCGGAGTCAGCATCTGCCCTCTGTTGTCATTCCCTTTATTTAGAATTTAGGACCCTGAAGGCCAAGTTGAGCCATCAGTGACCCTGGCTGCATGGCCACAATAATCCGATAACGGAATTATCATATAATGGTAATAATCGTATTTGACATGTTTACATGCACTGAATAGATGGATTATTGGACAATAAACTATGTGTGTCAATGTAATTTCTCATAACACAATAATAGCCTTTTATCCGATTGTTGTTACATGACTACTTTAATAACATAACTCCAGAAATCAGATTATAAATGGTTTATTACTGTGTGTGTAAACATAGCCATTTTACATATCATACTCCCTTAAACAATATGTGGGAGGGCCCCAAAAATTGCTCTAGCCCAGGAGCCCACAACCTTCTTAATTCAGCCCTGCTGTCAGGAACAGTTAAGTTACATAGTGCTGCTTTTAACTTTAGCATGAGCTCACTGTAGCTGATGCATTGTGCTGGGAGGAGATGGTAGTCAACAGATAAATCAAGACAAACTGGCATACTCACAGATACTGTTACCAGGATTTTTTTCAGCAGCATCAGAGGAATTTCCAATGCTGGTACATATATTTCCAAGAAAAGGAAACCAAGAAAACAAAATCAGCACTCACCACAAACCTCTCGGAGTGCTGTTCTACATGCTTGTATGTGGGAATGGAGATGGGCACGGCCTGCTTGTCACTGTAGTCGTAGTTGGGTTGGATGTCCTCACCTCCTTCCAAACCGTCAGCTTCCTGAGGTGGAACAGACAGCACAGTCAAAACCAGCTCCTTCTCCCCGGCTCGGATCAGGTCCACAACCTGCTTATGGGTCGCGCCTTCCACGCTCACGCCATTACTAGAACAAAGCAAGAGACAGAGAGAGAGAGACACACACATAAGAGAATTGGTCAACAGGCTAGAATCAATGTGTTAAAATGGTTACAGCACAATCTGGTTATCTGGCTGTCAGACAAAAATATGCCAATACTGAAATAGATTCATTGGTTGTATATCAAGTAATTTTAACAAAGCGCTGCCAGTCCCCTTCGACTGAAAGAATACAACAGATACATAGCATTTACAGGCCTAATGTGAATATGCAACAACAAAGCAGAAACAGGTCAATTAATAGAATAAAGTCTAAATGCATTGTTAGCATTAGATTTCGTTAAAGCCGCAAAAATACTTAATGGCATCTGAAAATGACATCTGAAATACGATGTTGGAAGTGTCAAGTAACCGGGTGAGCCATAACAGCCCTTTCTCCTCTCTGCTTGGCTGTGCTGAGGCCAGATGGCGTCAGCATCAGGTGTCTATGCTAATCTTCTAAAGAGAAACAGTGGGACAGACACAGGAAGGGAGCAAATAATCAAGAGCACAGGCTTGTCCATTATACGAGTAAGCCACATTTCTATTATTGGGTGTATCCATGTACAATCACTCGTGGGCCAAGATCAAATGACATTCTTGGGGATACTGGGGGCCAAAATTGAGTCTTATGCAACACACCAACACCCAAGTGAAAAAGATACTTTAATATGTTTCTGACATGGGGGTCAAAATTAGAGCTCAGTATTTGTACTTCAAAATCTTAAAATGAAGAGGAATACCAAGGTACCGTATGATGCAATTTTGAAAGGGAGGGACACTCCAGCTAACTTCATATAATGTTTAAAATGTGAACTGATAGTCCTAATAGGTATGTATTGACTAGTTATTGTATTATATTGGGAAAATAAAATATCATGTATGGACATTTACAGCGGGGAAACTAAGTAATGAACACTTATTTGCCTTTTGTTCTTTTTAAAGACAAAAAATAGAAAGGAGATGTTTTATTTTTTGTCTTTAATAAGAACAAAAGGTAAACAATTAAAAGAAGACAAAATGAACCTACTTGAGCTAAGTAATGAACACGTCAACATTTTTCTCATTAAATAAATTTCTGATAGAGCCACTGACCTGATATTTTCACCAGATATCAGTAACAACCCAAGAAATCCATACATACAAAGAAATCAAGGCAACTGTGTTCACAAAACAAGTTACATTTAATAAAGTGGAATGACACAGGGAATAAGTATTGAACACACTTGGTAAAATCAACTTAATATTTAGTAGAAATGCCTTTGTTGGCAATAACAGCTCCCAGATGCCTCCTGTATGGAGAAACTAGGCACAGGCATTGCTCAGGAGTGATATTAGCCCATTCTTCCACAAACTGTCAAATCTTGAAGGTTCTGTGGATGACTTCTATGAACTCTGATCTTCAGTTTGTTCCATAGATTTTCAATTGGATCCAGTTCAGGTGACTGACTGGGCCACTCGAGCAGCTTTATTTTCCTTCTCTGGAGCCAGTTGAGAGTTTCCATGGCTGTGTGTTTGGGATCACCGTCTTGCTGAAATGTCCACCCTCGTTTCATCTTCAGCATCTTGACAGATGGCAACAGATTCTTATCAAGTATGTCTCTGTACATTTGTCCATTCATCTTTCCTTCAATTATATAAAGTCTGCCTGTATCATGTGCTGAAGAACACCTCCACACCATGATGGGATGTGCGGTGCTATTTCTCCTCCAAACATGCTGTGTGTTGTTTTTTACTGGTTTGGCCAAATGTTGTGCAGCAGACTTTAAATGAGCTTCAACATGCTTTTTCTTCAGCAATGGAGTCTTGAGGTGAGCGGGCATAGAGCCCATGTTGGCTGAGTGCATTACTTTTTGTCTTCTTTGAAGCAGCAGTACCTGCTAACTCCAGGTATTTCTGGAGCTCTCCATAAGTGGCCTTTGGCTCTTGGATAACTCTTCTGATAATTCTTTTGACTGCTCTGTCAGAAATCTTGCAAGGAGCTCCTGTTCGTGGCTGGTTTATGGTAAAATGATGTTCTTTCCACTTCTGAATGATGGCTCCAACAGTGCTCACTAGAACATTCAGCAGTTTAGAAATGCTTCTGTAACTAATGCCATCATTATGTATTGCAACAATAAGGCTGCAGAGGTTTAGAGAAAGCTCTTTGCTTCTACCCATCATGAGTTCTTTGGGGTGTGATAATCTGATATTCACAAACCTTTTTAAAGGCAATTTTCTATTATATTTAAACATGGTATCAGATTGAACAAAAATAGAAATACAAAATGATTATGCAGGGTTTCTGCAGAAATCAGCACGTTTAATTTAACGGGTGTTTTTTTTATGCCCTTCAACATTTTTCATGCCATCAACAGTGAATAGGGCTGGGAATCATCACTAATTTCCAGAATCAATTCAATTCTGATTCTTGAGGTTCTGAATCAGTTCATTTCCGATTCAATCCAATCCCGATTCAATCAGGGAAACTACCATTTTAATAGCCATTTTACGTGCCATGAAGAAAAAAATCTTAAGAGCCCTAATGCTGTAAATTGTAACAGGAATACTCTAACTTTGTTAATACATAAATTATCATATAAAGAACTGACCCAAAATCAGTTACAATAATGCACTTTTTATTATTTAACTTATGATTTCACAAAGTGCTAACAAGTGCTTTGTTTAGTGCAAAGAGTGTGTAGTGTCAAGTTAACAACGCAGAGTCAGGAAACAACTTCAATGCATGAAGCATGTATACATAATCTCACTCAGTCCCTCCAGGATTTCACCAGCTGTTTTTGTGATTGTTGCAGCCCAAAAACCCTGAATTTGTGGGAGCTTTTCCAAAAAGTTGTGCTAAAAGCTGCAACATTTTTAAGTTTTTTTTGCACTGAAAGTTGTGTGAGGAAGTACAGATTTTAAAGTAGCTGAAATTTCCACAGTTTACAGTGATGCTATTCTATGTCACCCAGCCGGGTCATACCAAAGACCATATAAAAACATTGGTACTTTCCGCCTTCTAGCTTGGTGCTCAGCATAACAGAATGGGGAAAGAAAAGTTAATGCACAGCACTACCAGAGGACTGACCCCCACTGTAGCTTTCACTACTTACAGTAGCTGTGTGGCCTAGGGTCAGTGAAACGGAGATAGACGCCGCCCCATACACCACATGGTGTCCCACATGCTGTGGAAGGGATTACTTTAACTATTTTTTTCGCACTTATTTTTATTACCATTTTCAAATTAATTTATAACCCAAAGAAACAAAAACAAAAAAAATATCCAAACCCAACACCTACTCCAATTAGAATACATATTCATTATCACTCTCTCACACACATGGGAAGGACGCACATCGTTAAAACCATAATCCCGACTACAAAAAAATATATATATCACAAACACTTACTAAATACAATACTCTCACATCTGCTTGAAGCAAAATTAAATAAATAACTATCAGGCAGTATACTAATTTCATACAGAAACTTTGAAACAGATTCCAGTATTCGCAAGATGGGGCCCCAGGATTCCTCCCACTTGTATTGATCTTTGTGAGTATTTGGTCTTAGCTTTTCCATATGAATGACTGAAATAAGCTCCTGCAACCAGTTTTTCAAGCTCGGGACATTTAATGACTTGCAGTTTTTAAGAATTAGGGTTTTTTTTGTTTTTTTTTTTTGCAAGAACCATGCCCATCAATAGGGTCGTCTGGATATGTGACGGTGTGGAGACTGTGAAATGAGGAGGCAAGGTTACGAGCAGACGAAGTTTATTACACTCTCTCATCAGCCATACACAAAAAGCATAAACAGCTAAGCACAGCGTCTCCTTTTATATCCACAGCTCGTCTCACATCTCCACGACACTTCACATCACAAAGCATGACATTTCACATCACAATACATTCACCCTTGACCCCCCCACAGCTCCTTCTTCCTGCCAAACTCCCCATGATCTCCTTGCTATTGTCCACCTCTCCTTATTCTCTGCATCCTGACTGGGACGCTGTCTGCCGACTCACCCAAGCCCCTACAATGGTAGCTTTAAAAAGTCCAGTGAACAACCAAGTATGGCGAGGTCTCTATCCAGTGTGAAAGTCCTGCAGTATGCTTCAGAAAAAAAAAGAAAAATACTTGACCAAAAAGAAAAAAATAAATGGACAATCCCAAAATAAGTGCAACAACATACCATCATTTGATTTACATTTGTCACAGACTGGAGACACTGAAGGATAAAATTTATGTAACATGACATTAGAATAGTGAAAGCGGTGTAACACTTTAAACTGAATTAATCTATGCCTACTATTTACTGAACATCTATGAATCCAGAGAAGTGCAGTCTTCTATACCTTATCGAACAATACAGTATTCATTTCTGTCTCCCACTCTTTCTTAATACAGACAACAGGTGCAAAGTCATCAAAAAAATACTTAAATTTATTTATAAGTTTCTTATTTACTTTATTCTGTGTAACACAAGAAACGCATAGGATTGCCAAAAATTTCCTGTTAAACACTGATTTATTTAGAATTAAATGTGCAGGAAAATTGTCGAAAAAAAAAAAAATCAACATTGTATTCTTGCTGAGAACTTAAAAAAGAAAGAAGAATTAGCCATTACAACTAAATTACATTGAATGCATGTTAGAGTATGGAGAAAATTATGGCAGCACCTTCTTGGATCATGAATTTGAAAACTAAGGCTACGTTCACACTGCAGGTCTTAATGTTTAATTACGATTTTTTGCCGAGATCCCATTTTTTTTGTGTGTGGGCATTTACATTACAATTTAAATGCAACCCCCATCAGACTCCAGTGTGAACGGTCTACAGCTATGAAGTGACCTGCATGCGCAGAAGAAAACATAACATCAGACACAGCGTTATGTTTACAAAAGTAAATTATGAGCCCCTAATGATTGAGGGGGACTGATAGAAAAATTCCATATTATTCTTATATTATTCCAAGTTAGGTTAATTGGCATCAAAACTGGGGATTCTAAATTGTCCTTAGGTATGGATGTGAGAGTGAATGGTTGTTTGTCTCTCTGTGTTGGCCCTGCGATGGACTGGCGATCTGTCCAGGGTGTACCCTGCCTCTCGCCCAAAGATGCTGGTATAGGCTCCAGCCCCCCCGCGACCCAAAAGGATTAAGCGGTAGAAGATGGATGGATGGATGGATATGTGGATTTTATATATGGCCTTTGGGCAGCTTCATTCTGTGTCTAAGAGTGCATGAGTTAGCAATTATATATCACATAGCTGTAATAATAGCTTCTGTTAACCTCTTGCACTCCGGTGTACCGCAGACGGTCACGTCTCTGCGTCCTAGGGTGCCCTAGAATGCACACTGTGCGTCCTAGTGCACACTGAAATAAAAAAAAGCTGCATTTCCGTTCTTCCACTACAGACACAGCCGCGAACAGAAAGCCAAAGGAGTGCTTTGATTGGTTTAGATGTGATTGACCTCTCATTCGACTAATAAGAGCCTTGAATTGGGTTTCTGAAACCTTGAAGAACCAATGACTGAAAACCTAGCAAGAAGGACCCACCTACCAACGGCTGCAAATACAGCCAGCCAAATGAAGCACAGAAGTTCGAAAGTGCGTCCCTTGCCTAAAATCTGTTTTGTGTAAGCCTCTGGGTGACACACACGCATTCGCCAGTCTTTTTTTCTTACTACTGTTCTTATTTGTTTTGAAAAATTGTTCGCCAAAACCGCAATCATGGAAGCGCAAAACGGCAATAATGGAATTATGGTTTGACCGGGTCGCGTGACCAGAACCACGAGTCCGTAACAAGCAGACCAGCGTCATGTTCGTCTGACAATGAGGAAGAGAAGTTCGCCAGCGACACTGCTGTTGTGGACAGGTAAGTGTTATAAGCTAAATTATTCTTTATCCCTGAAAATTGTAATCAAAATGACTTTTGACCGATCGGTAAATTACAACTATGCGTTATCGCAACATGACGGACCCGGACCGCTCTGGTTTGGTCGGCACACGGACTGTGTCCAGTCCGTGCGCCGCGTCCGGACCGTGAACGCCCCCCCCCCCCGCTACTCTTCTGTAGCGGATTGCAGATATTATTGCAGATATTTTAGTACAACTGTGCGTAGCAGACCGCGACGCACAGTCCCCGCGGTCCGTCATGTGTCGATGGACGATGTCCGTCCTCTGTAGCGGGGGGGGGGGGGGCGGGTGTTATTTTCTACATTACAGATATTTTAGTATAATTTTTATTGCACTGTAGGTTATTTTTTTCTTGTAAAAAAAAGCCACACATTTTTTACGTGGCATGCTTCTTTGTGTGGGGGGGCTTGTTTGTTCATTCATTCATTCATGAATGAATAAATACCCCCCCCCCCACACACACACACACACACAGCCCTTCACCTTTCATTAGAGCCCAAGATAAAGCTTCTATATTGAATCATTCAAAAGTTACAGACGTTTTTCCAAACTGTGCCATTTGGCACAATTTGGCACAGTTCAAAAACGCCTGGGAACAACCTAAGAAAAAAGCTGTGTAATATATTCATTTTTTGTGGTATTGTTACAAAATTTTGACCTCAGCTGGATAACACTTGGTTCTACATTTCTGTTGCATTTTCCAGCCCGGATCTGACAGCTGTGTGTTATTTGCAAGCATTTGTATCCAAAAAAACACCCAGGCGAACTTTATTTTCTTCAAGTTCAGTATGTTTAGATGACTGTTACTCAGTGGCAGGAGCACTTAGAGAGATTATGACTGTTTTGCCAAAAAATTCAAAGTGTTTTCTTTTAAATGAGACCAACCCCATGAAGATGCTGCAAAGGGTTGAAGAACAGCTTTTGATTTACTTTGGGTACGTTATTTTTTGGTGTTTTTAGGGAAATTGACCAGAGTGCAAGGGGTTAATGGATGTCCAGTCTATGAGTGAGTGTGGTCTTCAGATATTTGTTAAGACAGCTGTTTTCAATTCGTCATGTTCAGTTCTGTGTGACTGAGAGTGTATTTATCTCCCCGTTTCCTGTGAGTAAAGAAGATAAGGACTGTACGTCCCACAGTCAAGGATGTACTATTCTGCTCCCCCCACCAACCTGAAAACTATAAGACTTTGGACAGTGGATGCCTGAATTCAGGAGTATGGATGGTCAGATCAAGTACTCTGCCTCTACATTTCTCCCTCATCGGCCATGAGGAAATGAATTTATTTACATTTTAAATATTCTGCCTGGTTTTTTGACTCAGATTAATTATGCTGAAAATTAACCTAACAGGGACAGAACTTCTTCACCTTGATGCAGCGCAACAAAATTAAATGTTAAAATCATTCAGAAATGATTATGCACAAAATACATGACACCAGCTTCCTTCCTCTATACGCCAGATGACCACTGTGATCAGCTCTGCTTTAAAGGGCCTATATCATGCTATTTTAAGCCTTTCAGATTAAATTAGGTTCAGGTTCCTTTATTTGTAGCCGTAGGTAGATTTGTTTTGCAGTCTGGTGACATCCATATTTACAAGCCACAAATTACATTCAACATAGACACAAACACAGGCACACATGAAATTGACTATAAACATGATAAAAATACTCAAGGCTCCATCAATCAGGGTATAAAAAGACAAAGAGATGAGAGAAAAACCAGAGGTAAGAGAGAAGAGTCATATTAAAAGTTAAAAACTAGTCAGAGGTTAAAAACTCAAAGGTCTAAAACTCAATAAAATATTTAGAACCCAAGTAACATCCTACAAAAATAAGTAAATATAAAATGGAGTTAATAAATAGGTACCTAAATTATGTGCAATATATTGTTACAGCTTGTTCAACTCTTTCACAGCAGCAGGAACAAAGCTGTTTTTGTAGCGCTGGGTTTTACTTTTTGGGACAGCAAACCTCCGTCTTGAGGGAAGAAGCTGAAAGTTGCAGTGCAAAGGGTGGGAGTCATCATTTAAAATGGAGGTAGCCATCCTCTGTACTTGTCTGGTGTACAGGGATGTCAGGCTCAGCTGTGACTCACCAAGCAAACGACTGGACCATCTAACTACCTGATCCAAGGATTTCCTCGGTTTCAGTTTTATCTGACCAAACCATGACACTAAAGAAAAGGATAAAACAGATTCAATAAAAGCCCGATAAAACATTGTCATTATGGTTCGGTCAATTTGGAAGCGTGCAAGCGTTACATACTGATAAAAGTTTTTAAGTGTCTTCTTTAAAGAAACATGGTTAAAATCCCCAAGAATGAAGTTTGGTGCCTCTGGAGAAATTGATTGCAGCTGCTGGATCACATCAAAGATTGTGCTGCAGGCGGAGTCAGCGTCTGCCCTCGGGTGAATGTACACAGTTGTGATGAAAAGTTGGGGGAACTCGCGAGGCAAATAAAAAGGGGCATAGTGACACAGACAGCAGCTCCACATCGGGTGTACAGATGCGCTCTCTGACCGTGACAGATGTGCAGTACTGCTTATTAATGTATAAACGTACGCCGCCCCCCTGACGTTTCCCCGTTACCTCTTCCTGCCAATCCAAGCGCAGCGGGGCTCCAAAGCCATCAGTCCACAGGTCTGCATCTCGGTCACGCGAAGTAAGCCAAGATTCGGTGAAAGCCATGACGCAGCAGTTCTTAAAGTCCTTCTGGTAGCGTACATTCCCTTGAATTTCATCCACCTTGTTTCTCAGAGACTGTACATTCCCAAAAATCGTGGAAGGAAGAGGAATGTTACCAAACTGACGTCTTCTCAGGCGCAATTTCACTCCTCCACGTTTTCCGCGTTTTTTTCTTCAGTCTCTCCCGTCTCTCTTTTCACCGCTGTGTCCATGAACGTCTCAAAATAAAGTCCGGCAGTTGCGGCTTAGGCTCAATCACAGCCGCTGCATCAACCGTGTTTAAATGTAGCAACATGTCCCTGGAATAATGTATTCTGCCACCATGATGCCGAAAGCGTTTACTTCAGAGACAAAGAGCCAGAGGACAAGTAGCAGCAGCGCAAAAAAAGGGGAGGTAGTCCATGTTGATGAAACCAGGGAGCTCTTCACCATACAGTCCACAAACATTCCAGGACAGAAACGACACAGAGAATATCGTAAAAACACATTAAAGTGCATAAAACAAGACACACAGACGACGTACTTTTTCCACCAGCTGCCGGTCGCTGCGTGTGCATGCGCCCTTCCCTTTATATGCATGTATGTGATAGTATATTACCTTTGGTACACCGGAGAATGAATTTCTTATGAAATGCGAGTTATTTTCGCGAGCCCGGAAGTAAGATGCCTCGATCTCTGAGGCTCTGCCTCTCCTTCTTGTGGCTGCCACCCTTTTCATGACGTAACCTCTGGGTTCCGCCCACGAAAACAACATCTACAATAAACTTTAGAAAAGATGGATGAGCATGTTGAACTCTTTAGCCTCCTGTTATTATTTTAGCCTATAATATTATTCTTATGTAGTGTATGGTTAATCACGTTTAATATTATGATTTTAGCCTCTGCATTCTGGTCTATTTTGACCATTTCTGACGAGTAGGCTCTTCTTTAGGAAGGCTGAACAAACTCCTAAATCTCTCACAGCCAAAGACACATTTACGCCACTTAGAAGACATTGTCTTATGTAAAAAAGCAAACAGTTGTTGTCACTGAGCAGATTAAGTGCGAGAGGAACTACTTCCTCACAGCGTCAATCCTAAAGTGAAAGAGTTTTGCCGATCACCGCTAAGTTTGCTGCACGGAGAAAGTGGGTGTGTGCGTTAGCCTGGGGGCGGTGCTGGCAGCACAGGCACTTCCTGGAGTGGGCGGCTCACCCACGTTCATATGTATGAACGTGGGGACCCAGTCATTATCAGGGACAGGGCGGAGCAGCAGCTCAGAGAGCAGGGTTGAGGAGGAATACTCAAAGATGCGTGAATGGAGCAAAATACCACTTTGGGGGTGTTTTTGGTGAGGAATTAACATTATAGCATGCTTAAAAGCTCAAAAAAGTCGATTTTGCATGATATAGGCCCTTTAACAGAACTGATCAATTAAACGACTCTCTTGAAAATGAGACCCCATGTCTCAATGGGATTACCTGTATAAACAAGGTTAAAGAAAGCCTGTACTGGTCATTATAACAACATTAATCCTGTTTTAGGCATTACTTATAAACCAAAAATGTGTTTATTCAGTAAAAATAAACCCCTAGAGTCAGTATACTGAATAATTTTATCCCACGAAAACCACTCAGTCAAAACCAATGGGGAGCAGCCACCGCCAGCCGGAAGTGACATACACTCCTTGTTCCCGGTTTTACCGCGGACGAGTAAAGGTGTTCAGCAGATGCTCAGTGGGTCGAGACCTGAGTTGAAAACAGCAAAAAATCTGCATGGATATATACTGCACAAACCATCCTTGGAAATGGCCTTCATTGACGGCATGATCCACAGATACCTACGGGGACCAGCAGCTGAAGGGGGCCTGACGAACAGGCAAGTTTCCAATCAAGTAACTTCAGAACACGTTGAATAAATCTTGATATTGTGGGGGAACCATGCTGTAGAGTTCAGTAGTTTTCCTCTCAGACTGAGAGAGCATGGAGATCAAAGGTCTGGGGAGTAAGGGGAATTGTCTGGGGAGAGTGAATGCAGGACCTCAGGTAGCAGGGAGGTGTGAGTTTTGGGATATAAAAGAGAGAGTCCCTGCTTCACATGTTTAATGTTCTGATTCTGGAAGATATGAGAGTGAAATAAAGCTCATGTGCTTGGAAAGTTCGGTCTGTTTATTTCATCTCCACACTGGTGACCCTTGACGCAGAATGGAACACAAGGTGAACACCCTGGAGACGACCCGGACGGGAAACCCCAGCAATGCGTGCGCCGTTTCGGTCAAACTACCAGACTTTTGGCTGCACAACCCGAAGTCTTGGTTCCTGCACACCGAGGCCCAGTTCGCGCTCCGGGGAATAACGGCAGATGACACCAGCGCTGGATGCTCGCATGACTCAGCAAGTCGCGAGGCTGCTCCAACAGCTCCCAGTCCACGACAAATACGGGGCACTCAAAGCCGCGCTGACCTGGCGCTACACGCTCTGACTGCGAGAGAGCGGAGAGGCTCCTGACGCGCTCCGAGTTGGGAGACGGGTCGGCGGTCGAACGGATGGAGAAGATGTTGGCGTTGATGGGCACGGACGATGGGCATTTTCTATTTGCCTACCTTCTCCTGAACCTCCCAACGGTGGCCAGAGCGGTCCTTGCCAACTCACCGTTGCTGGCTATGCGTGACTACCGTGTGCTAGCCCAGGAGGCAGATTGGATCATCCTCACCACCAGAGCCCTCACATTGAACGCAGTGGCGTCAGAACGCAGCGGCGTCAGAACCCAGCGAGATGGCCGGCGGAAGCGAGAGCCAGCGATGGTAGTGGCAGCAGGGACCAGGAAGCACCAGAGAGACACGCTCTGCTCCTACCACTGCCAATTTGGAGAGGACGCATGCCGATGTGTGTCACCGTGCCAATTCAAGCGTTCGGGAAACGCCAGGACCAGCAGTCGATAGCATCTGCGACCGCCGGTGAAGGAAGCAAGCTGCTCTACGTGACAGACTCAGGCTCGGGGAGACGATTCCTCATGGACTCCGGCTCCCAAAAGAGCCTCATTCTGCCATCCTACGCCGACCGGCTAGCGGGAACTAGCGGCCCCAAGCTGACGGCTGCAAACGGCTCAGACATTAAAGTCCTTGTACGGTGACATTTTTTTATTGAACTAATAAACTGATTGTATGAAAATATTCCATTCTGGCCATTCCCGTGATTTAATATGTGTCACCAGCCTCCATAAATGACTTTATTTGGTAATAGCCCATCTTTCACTTAGTGATGCTGCAGTACCGCCATCTGTCGATAGGGGCGGGCAGCAGTGACGTCAGCACAGGAAGAAGTAAGGGTGATATTGCCTGCCTGTGCTGTGAGCCTCATCAGAGAAACATTCCCATCAGATCACTACAAGGCATTTTGCCTACCAAGATTAGATTTGTGAAAAATGATATTTAAATAAAGTTTTGTAAAATCATATATTGAGTTTATTAATGTTCATGTCAATTTTATAATTCTAATATTTCAGCATTCATCAAAGTTGCATGTCATATACATTTGAATCATTTTTCTACCATTTTATGGTATAAAATTCGGGTTCCATTTTTAAAAGCACATTTCTCTTAAAATCTTAGGCTTATATTTGTTTGTCTTAGCAAAATATGTTGCTTCCCTAACAATTGAAAGCTGAACTTTCATTGCTAATTGGAAATTTCTTCTACTTTTACATGTTTGATTTTGAAAATCTAGATACATGTTGCTCAACAGCATCAGCTTTGATGGGACGCTGAAATTTGGCACTCAGTGTGGCAGGAACTCTGGCTTGTACAGAGTGCCACTGCTCCCATAAGTGGGTTGGATCAACCAAGGTTTTGTTGAACAGAGTATTCATCAGATCATCCACATATTCTGAAAAAAAATATATTCAATAAAAATTAGACATCCATTTGACTACAGTATGAAATACAAATTTGACCCAAATTAACATAATTTGCTAAAAGCTATGAAATGTGAAAGTTGAATGAAGACCAACCCTTCACCCACTGTAAATATCATATACAAGCCTAGAAAATGATACTAATATTTCTTATACTCCCCGAAAGTTGGATTAACTTTCTTTGCTTGCAGTGTATATCCGCCTTTTTTGGGTAATTTTGGGTATTTTATCACAATGATTTATTTTTGGACATATAAGTGATCTGTCTATCAGCAGAAACTCTATGTAATTGGCACTGTTATTATAATTGCATTTCATATTTTTGGTCACATATTGCATCTCCTCACCTTGTCAACATTCCAAGGAATGAGAAGTGTACACTCTTTGGTGCAAAATGAATAATCAGACTGTGGAAAGCCTCCACATTTGAAGTTTGCTGCCCTGGACTCAGCTTTCGCACATCCTTGAGGACCCGTGTTTTGTTGATCATATCAACAACTTTTTCACAGCCCTTTGTCCCTGAAATAAATAAATTGTAGGTGTGAGATATGTGACCAAAAATGATGAAAATCAATGGGATAATAATTTTTATATATATATATAATACATGCACTGTTGTCTACTGCACTTGTTGGGTGAGTTACCGACATCATTCCAATTTTTTCGTGTTTTCTGAACGAATTTCACCCATGCCGTTCTGATTTTCCCAAGGACGGGAAATTCAAAAACACTCACCGCATGCTCCGTTGGTATAACGTCGCACCCGTAGACAACACAATGCCAAACCATAATTAATTCAATTCCTGAAATCCTAATCTTAATAAATAATCTATTTGTAATCCACAAGTACTCCGAGAAATATCCGTAATCGCCGATTTTAAAACTTAAACAACAAACAATGTCCGCCGAGCGTGTGCGTGTCTCTCCCTGTGATGATGTCACACAGTCAGTGGCCATCTTAGCCGCTGATCGCTCGGCTGAGCCAGACAGCTCTCAAGGACAGCGTACTTCAAGAGCGCATTGTCACCTTATGCGGCATTTGTTGACACCAAAACATGTGCGGTTCAAATTAGCTCGTCTCACACAAAAATTTAAGATATGATTTAGCGATATTGAATTTTCGTCCGGACAAGGCCTTTAAGACTTTTGGTGAGAGGACACTGACTGTATCCCTGCATGGCCGTACGTACCAGTGGACAGTCGTCATAGCGGCATGCAGTTTCCCAATCTTAGGCGCTGATTTTTTGTGTGCACATGGACTACTAGTCGATGTTACTAACAGACGACTGATTAATGCAATGTCTTTTGACTCTCTCCCCTGTACAGCTCGAGGGGCCGGGCCTGCAACACTAGCCAACGTCACAGCTCCAGGTGGTTCCACACAATGCTCACCCAGTTCCCAGCACTCACGGTCCCAATGTTTTCGGCGGCCATCACTAAACACGGGGTGGAGCACTTTATTACCACCACTGGGCCGCCCATTTTTGCACGACCTCGGCGCCTGGACACAGCTAAACTGGCCATAGCACGCGAGGAGTTTGCCAACTTGGAAAGGCTAGGCATCATCAGACGATCAAACAGCCCATGGGCATCCCCACTACATATGGTCCCTAAGGCCGAGGGATCGTGGTGACCTTGCGGAGATTTCCGCAGATTAAACAACGCCACAGTGCACGACCGCTACCCGATCCCCCATATTCAGGATTTTTCCATTCACCTCGCCGGGGCACGTATTTTTTCTAAGATAGACCTGGTCCATGGTTACCACCAGGTCCCGGTGCGCGTGGAGGACATACCTAAAACGGCAGTAATAACCCCGTTTTGTCTGAGTTTCTACGCATGCCTTTCAGGTTAAAAGGCGTGGCACAGACATTCCAACGCATGATGGATGCGGTGTTGTGCGATCTGTCGTTTGTGTTCGTCTACCTGGATGACATCCTAGTGGCCAGTGCGTCTAAGGATGAACACGTAGCCCACCTCAGGACAGTTTTCCGAAGGTTGGAGGAGCACGGGTTAATAATCAACCCAGCGAAATGCCAGTTCAGCGTGACGGGGATCGATTTTTTGGGACACGGCATCTCACCGGAGGGAGCGATACCCTTGCCGGACAAGGTGCATGCAGTGGCGAATTTTCCCCGGCCTCAGACGGTCAGGGCTCTGCAGGAGTTTTGGGGGATGGTGAACTTCTACTACCATTTCCTCCCCCACGCAGCCCAGCTCATGCAGCCGTTGTACGCCGCGCTTAAGAAACGGAAGCAGGCGGAAAGAGTTGACTGTACTCCTGAGCGGGAGCAAGCGTTTTCCGAGGTTAAAACAGCTCTGGCGAACGCTGCACTGCTGGCACACCCAGACCTGGCGGCTCAGATTGCACTCACTACAGACGCATCAGACGTGGCCATAGGGGCCATCATGGAGCAGTGTGTTGCCGGTTCTTGGCAGCCGCTCGCCTTTTTTAGCAGGTCTTTGCGCGAAAATGAGCGTAAATACAGCGCGTTCGACAGGGAGCTGGTGGTTCTCCACCTGGCCATACGCCACTTCCAGTTCTGGCTGGAAGGACGCACCTTCACTGCATTCGTGGACCACAAGCCGCTAACGTACACGATGGCCAAGGTTTCGGAACCATGGTCGGACCGGCAGCAGAGACAGCTGGCTGCGATCTTGGAGTTTACGACCAACATTCGTCATGTGGCCGGTAAACTCGATGTGGTGGCTGACTGTCTCTCGCGCGCCTTAGTGGCCCCAGTCTACGTGGGGATAGATTACATGGCTATGGCCACAGAGCAGATCAGCGATGCCGACGTTTGCGCGCTCCAGTCTGGACCAACAGGGTTAAGGCTGGAGAGCAGAGTTATGCAAGACGCCCCCCCCCCCCCCCAATCTGTGATGTCTTCACGGGCCGCCCGCGCCCGGTGTTTCCACGCGCTTGGCGACGTTGCGTTTTTGAGTCGGTTCACTCCCTGGCACACCCAGGCGTACGCGTGTCAGTCAAAATGGTGGCAGCAAAGTTTGTCTGGCCGAGCCTGTGCAAACAGGTGAAAGAGTGGGCTGCAGCCTGTGTAGCGTGCCAACGAGCCAAAGTGCAAAGGAACACAAAGGCCCCCCTTGAGCCATTCCATATCCCAGCTAAGAGGTTTGACCACGTTCACGTGGACCTCGTCGGCCCCCTCCCGCCATCGCATGGGTTCACGCACCTCCAGACAGTGGTGGACCGCACCACGCGATGGCCCAAAGCGGTCCCACTAGCTTCCACCGCGTCCACAGACGTGGCACGTGCCTTTTTAACAACATGGGTGGCACATTTTGGCACCCCTTCGGACATCACGTCTGATCGGGGCCCGCAGTTTGTTTCCGACCTCTGGTCTACAATGGCCCGGAGCCTGGGCGTCTCAATTCATCGCACGCGTACAACCCACAGGCCAATGGGATTTCCGTAGGTCACTGAAAGCAGCGCTCAGGGCTTCGCTTACGGATGCAGATTGGGTGGACTGGTTGCCGTGGGTTCTATTAGGGTTGCGTTCTGTACCGAAGGAGGATTTAGCGGCTTCCCCAGCAGAGCTGGTTTTTATGCAGCCCCTGCGGCTCCCCGGGGAGTTTTTACCAGATAACCCCCACGCCGAACACCCATCCGTCCCCGCGTTCACAGCATAGCGCAGATGCACAGACGCTCCCTGGCCCGGCCCACCACTGTTTTCCCCGCGCATTTGTGCCAAAAACCTTGAAGGACATGGCGTTCATGTTTGTCAGGCACGATGCCCACCGGACCCCATTGTGCCCACCCTACGGTGGCTCATTCAGATTGCTGGAAACCGGGGACAAACATTTTGTGTTAGACCTGGGGGGGGGGGGGGGGGTCGCCGGGAGAGAATCTGTATAGACAGGTTTAAGCCCGCCTTTGTTGTAGCAGACGAGCAGCTGGTGTTGGCTCGAGCTCCTCAGCGAGGAAGACCCCCACTGAGAACTCCTCAGGTAAATGATTCATCACAGCAGTCACACGAGCATGCTGAATGTCCCCCCCCACTGTCCCCCCACAGACGGACACACCCCCAGGAACCCCCCATCGGCACAGCAGCATCGCGGAGCCGAAGATCCCCCGTTACAGCAGCTATACACGGAGGCTGAAGCTGCGAGGACAGGAGAGTTAACACCCAGTCTGAGACTCGGGGGGGGGGGGGGGGCATGCTGTAGAGTTCAGTAGTTTTCCTCTCAGACAGACAGCATGGAGATCCAAGGGCTGGGAAGTAAGGGGAATTGTCTGGGGAGAGTGAATGGTGAATGCAGGATCTCAGGTAGCAGGGAGGTGTGAGTTTTGGGATATAAGAGAGAGTCCCTGCTTCACCTGTTATTCTGGAAGATGTGAGAGTGAAATAAAGCTCATCTGCTCGGAAAGTTCGGTCTGGTTATTTCATCTCCACAATATACTAGAATTTTATTTCATTAAATTAAATGCAGGTAGATGTGCTTGTACATGGTTGTAAAAATTACAAAAAATTCTGATGTCGCAACGACTGTGTGCTGCTGCTGCCGTGCTGAAACTGGCCATGAAGGAGGCAAGATGTCACTGACTATGACTGACAGAGAGCAATGACTTGAAAGTCACACGGATTTGAGAAGGAATTATGACCAAAATTACTGGATGGAACCACTAGTATCATATTTGATATTCTGAAATAGCTTTTGATTAAAATTCACTACAGGTACCCTTTAATAATTATTAAAGGGTGGTCTGGTCCCTGGTCAACACCAAATTTATTGTCTAAGTTTTGTTTAGCTGATTTAGGCCAATTTTGATGTGCTGAATCCAAAAATCACATTAGTTTTGCTCAATCAGGTCAACTTTTTGAACTATGGCCACATGTTTTTTACGTTTTTGTTTACATGTACGGGTATTTTCGCTTTATATGATGCAAAATTCTTTTTTATTTCTTGAAATTTCTTGAACTCTGAAGAGTTTGCATGCGCTAGTTTATGACATGATGTCATAAATTGTCGTGATGGCTGAGCTGTTGGACTGAAGAGAGACATCCCTGCCGCTGAGCATTCTAGAGGTTCGAATAAACGCAAGTTGAAGCTCTAAATTTTGAACAGTGATGACGTAACATTCAATTTACATGTACTTACCTTTATCAATGTCTACTATTCAATTCATAGTAATCAAAGTTTGTAACATTTAATCAATAAATTGTGTTAGAAAATGATTTTTTCTCTTAATATTTCTTATCCGAAATAGATTTTTAACAAAAATCAACCGATAATGTCACAAAAATGTAATTGATTTAGTCAGAAGATCAGATTTTTTAAAAAATGAACTTAGTGTAGCGGTTTCATTAAACCCCCACAACACACAGACAGAACACTGAGACAGTCAGCTCGCACTCCTGGGTTTCTTTCCGCTGCATGCTGCGTTTACAGCCTTGAAGTTAAAGTGTTCATGCATTCTGTCCTTACTGTGCTTCTTCTGAGCATCTTGCATACAGTGGGGCAAAAAAGTATTTAGTCAGCCACCAATTGTGCAAGTTCTCCCACTTAAAAGATGATAGACGTCTCCAATTTTCATCATAGGTACACCTCAACTATGAGAGACAAAATGAGAAAAAAAAAAATCCAGAAAATCACATTGAAGGATTTTTAATGAATTAATTGGTAAATTCCTCAGTAAAATAAGTATTTGGTCACCTACAAACAAGCAAGATTTCTGGCTCTCACAGACCTGTAACTTCTTCTTTAAGAGGCTCCTCTGTCCTCCACTTGTTACCTGTATTAATGACACCTGTTTGAACTCGTTGTCAGTATAAAAGACACCTGTCCACAACCTCAAACAGTCAGACTCCAAACTCCACTATGGCCAAGACCAAAGAGCTGTCAAAGGACACCAGAAACAAAATTGTAGACCTGCACCAGGCTGGGAAGACTGAATCTGCAATAGGTAAGCAGCTTGGTGTGAAGAAATCAACTGTGGGAGCAATTATTAGAAAATGGAAGACATACAAGACCACTGATAATCTCCCTCAATCTGGGGCTCCACGCAAGATCTCACCCCGTGGGGTCAAAATTATCACGAGAACGGTGAGCAAAAATCCCAGAACCACATGGGGGGACCTAGTGAATGACCTGCAGAGAGCGGGGACCAAAGTAACAAAGGCTACATCAGAAACACACTACGCCGCCAGGGACTCAAATCCTGCAGTGCCAGACGTGTCCCCCTGCTTAAGCCAGTACATGTCCAGGCACGTCTGAAGTTTGCTAGAGAGCATTTGGATGATCCAGAAGAGGATTGGGAGAATGTCATATGGTCAGATGAAACCAAAATAGAACTTTTTGGTAAAAACTCAACTTGTCGTGTTTGGAGGAGAAAGAACACCATACCTACTGTGAAGCATGGGGGTGGAAACATCATACTTTGGGGCTGTTTTTCTGCAAAGGGACCAGGACGACTGATCCATGTAAAGGAAAGAATGAATGGGGCCATGTATCGTGAGGTTTTGAGTGAAAACCTCCTTCCACCAGCAAGGGCACTGAAGATGAAACGTGGCTGGGTCTTTCAGAATGACAGTGATCCCAAACACACCACCCGGGCAACGAAGGAGTGGCTTCGTAAGAAGCATTTCAAGGTCCTGGAGTGGCCTAGCCAGTCTCCAGATCTCAACCCCATAGAAAATCTTTGGAGGGAGTTGAAAGTCTGTGTTGCCCAGCGACAGCTCCAAAACATCACTGCTCTAGAGGAGATCTGCATGGAGGAATGAGCCAAAATACTAGCAACAGTGTGTGAAAACCTTGCGAAAACTTACAGAAAACGTTTGACCTCTGTCATTGCCAACAAAGGGTATATAACAAAGTACTGAGACAGACTTTTGTTATTGACCAAATACTTATTTTACCGAGGAATTTACCAATTAATTCATTAAAAATCCTTCAATGTGATTTTCTGGATTTTTTTTTTTCTTATTTTGTCTCTTATAGTTGAGGTATACCTATGATGAAAATTGGAGACCTCTCTCATCTTTTAAGTGGGAGAACTTGCACAATTGGTGGCTGACTAAACTACTTTTTTACCCCACTGTATGTAGATGTGCTTTGAGGTAAATCTCCACAAAAAGACTGGTCAAACACAGCGCTCGGCTAGAGCAAATAGCAGAACAGTGTAATGTGTATTAATGTCTACAGGCAGATGCGTTTCGTCTGGCTCATCTATGTGATGTTAATGGTTGCCTTTCATGCATTGTACTCATGTGTCCTGTCCTCACTGTGACCTAGGGACTGAGATCAATAGGTCTCTCAAATGCAAATGTCTTATGCCTGTTCTGTTATCTCTTTGATCATACTAACTGCTGGGGTATGTTCCTTTGATGTACTGTTATGGTCGAGTATTTAAGCTGCAACTCTGTAACGCAATCTCTCTCTCACTCTGATCCTGCAACTGGTAGGGCACAAGCTTTGTGCCCGCCTCTCCTTCTCTGAGAGCCGTGGGCTCGCTCTCGGCGCTCATGCACGGCGCCGGGAGCGGAGCTCGTGACGGCGGTATGATATAATAAAACTCTACTTAAAACCTTCCAACAACGCCGCATTATTTCATGCCGCCGCATTAGCATTAAAAACCTGACCTGATCGAGAGAAACGGATAGGATTATATCCCTAGAACGCTAGGATTATTTATTATAATAAATAATCCTAGCAATTACAATAGGGCTTTTTCAATTTTTGAAAAAGCCGCCACGGACTCCCCTCTCCTGTAGCCCCCTTATCCGGCCATTCTGCTCCAGTCATGTTGGTATTAACGTTACACTTTAGATATTACAGTGGCCAGGACTCATGGTGTGCTGTTTACAGGGAAAAAGGAATTTGCAGCGTCCAGTAAATGTTCCATTACTGTGCGCCTGCTTGTCAGACTGTTTCAGTCCCGAACTTCCCCCTCCTCCCAAATTTTGAAGTTGTTGTGCAGTCAGAGCCGACAAAATTACAATCCAGTGATAAAGGGAAGACGACTGATTAAAAAGAGAGCACAAGTCAGCTGTGTCTGCCATGCTTGCTGCATCCTCCACCGCAGAATTGTAGCGTCTGTCTCACTTCAATGAGGAAAAAGTCAGATGAAATGCAACATGACCGTTCAGACTGAGGTTGCTTTGGAAAATGTCAGATACATATCTGAATTAGGAGCACATATGAAAGTGGCCTGGGTCTGGTATGGGGGGTGGGGGGGGAATTGGATCTGTGCCATTCAGACTATCATTAAAAAACCGAAATGGACTTCCGGTTATGGCTGCCACGTAAGAAGGACACGTCTCACTCTGCTCTGCTTCTGGAGAAAAAAAAAAAATCGGCAAATAACTCTCTCATTTGGGACAGAACGTATCCCAGCGTTTGAGCGAGGATATGTCGGTGAAGCCTAAGGCTGGAAAACCAAGTAGAGGAAAAAGCGAGCCGCAGAAACAGTCCAAATTAACGGACTTTCAGGTCTGTGATGCAGCAGAGAAAGCACCAAATATGGCGAAGGAAGCTAACAACGGCGCGGGAGCTGCGGGAAGCGACACAGGTGCGTTGCTGGAGGCTATGAGCTCAATGAGAGCGGAATTTTCCTCTAGATTTGATGGGATTATGGCAGCGTTGGAAGGAATGAGAAAGGAATTGGGTGACTGTGTAGAACGAATGGCGTAGATGGAGCTTTGTATTTCCAGTGCTGAAGATGAAGTCAATTGTCTCCAATTAAAGGTGCGCACTTTGGAAAAAAAAAAAAATAAATGTCTGGAAGAAAATATTCTGGATTTGGAATCCCGGTCGAGACAGAACAACTTGAGGCTGGTGGGTCTACCGGAAGAATCCGAAGGTCGGGACCGGTGTTCCTTTCTGGAAAAGTGGATTCCGGAGGCGCTGGGCAGTGCGGAGCTGCGGCCGGCGGTGGTTTTGGAGGGCGCGCATCGTATTGGCCCACGGAGAGATAAGGGACCACCGAGGACCTTAATTATGAAGTTTGTCAGCAACAGAGACAGGATGAAGATCTTCAACGCAGCACGAGCTAAAGGAGAGATTAAACACCAGGATCAGCAGGTGCGGTTCTACCCAGATTGGGCCACAGGAATCCAACAATTGAGGAAGCAGTTTGATCCTGTACGTAAGGAGCTGCGCAACCTTGGGATTCGTCATGGTGTAATCTATCCTGCGAGACTGCTGACCACGTATGGGGGCAGAACCCACATCTTCAAGACCCCAGAGGAGGCGCAGGAGTTCATCAAGAAGATCCAAGAAGAGACTGGTGGGAGCTAAGCATGAACAAAATATAAGGTAGAATAATTAAGCATTTGCACAGGCATCTGACTGACTTGAAGCAAATAGCAAGTTTACAAAATATAGATTGTTTTTTTTAAATATATAATGCAAACAAAAAAAAAAAAACTATGATGTACAAAGTTGCTAAAAATTTTGGAGTTAAGTTGGAAAACTACAGAGGAGAGTTAATGTTACGTCATTAAAAGCAGTAGAGTTAGGGTGATTGGGAGGATGAAGAAAGAGTGGCTTAGGCTGTTCCCCGTGGATGTGGAGCGGTCGATGGCTATATCGGGAGACGGAATTTCTCTTTTGATTTTGGGGGTTCGCCACAAGTGTGGGAAGGGGGAATTTGTTTGTGTGTAGTTTGTAGGATGAATGTTCAACCACTCATTTTTTTGCTTCTCTGTATGAGCATGTTTACACTGCAAGGTACTCCCAAACTCCTTATTGATCATAAACCAAAGCGTTAATTTTAATTTAACTTCATGGAATTGCAGAGGTCTACAAAATTTAAAAAAACTTAAACAAGTTATGAATAAAATAAAAGACATGGATTCAAAAATTGTGTTTTTACAAGAAACTCATCTAATAGAGAAGGATGTAAAAAGAATTAGGAGTAGATGGCAAGGAAGTGTTTTCACCTCATCATTTTCATCCCGAGCCAGGGGAGTTATGACTCTCATACATAAATCAGTCCCTTTTCAAGTGAAAAATGTAATTGGAGACAAATTTGGAAGACATGTAATCATTCAAGGATCTTTGCCATTAGAAAATATAAATTTGGTGAACCTATATGGTCCCAATATAGATGATCAAAAGTTCTTTGCTAATTTATTTCTTATCTTATCATCACTTACAGGGCAACATATAATAGCAGGGGATTTTGACTGTACATTGAATCCTGGTATAGATAGATCAACAGGACTGGACTGTACGCACAATGGATGTAGGATGACCATTAATCATTTTATGAAAGAATTGAGATTGCTAGATATATGGAGAGAAATGAAACCACAAGTCAAAGCCTACTCTTGTTATTCCAGTATCTACAAGACATTCTCACGTATTGATTATTTTTTGATTTCCACAGAATTAAGGTCCAAGATTCAAAACTGCTTTTATGATAACATCGTGATCTCTGATCATGCACCCTGCTGTATAATATATGTAGATAAGAAATTGACAAAGGAATCAGGTAGATGGCAATTTCAGCATAAATGGCTTCAGGATGAGGAATTTGTCAAGTACACAGAAAAACAGATAGATGAGTTCTTTGATATCAATACTACACAAACATCAGCATGTGTAAAGTGGGAGGCTTTCAAAGCTTTTATTAGGGGACATATTATTAGTTATACAGGTTCAAAATCTAAGAAGACTCGAGAGGAGAGAGCCCAATTGGAACATAAAATAAAAAGTCTTCAGGAAAAAGTGTATGCAGGAAGTGATCCAAGGTTGGAGAACGAATTACTGATTTTGAGAGCTGAATACGACAAAAAATCAGCGAATAGAGCTGCCTCGAGTCTTCTAAGATTGAAACAATCTTTTTATGGACAAGGTGAAAAATCAGGAAAATTATTGGCATGGCAGATTAAACAATTAGAAATTAAAACACCAATTACCAGTATTATAAGTAACGGACAGGTAGTTATAGATCCTTTAGAAATTAACAGAGCCTTTAGAGATTACTATGAAAAATTATATGATACCAAAAATGAATCTGATTTAACAAAACTAAATGGGTTTTTGAACGAACTATCTATACCGTGTATTCCAAATGAAAACAGGGAGATATTGAGTCTAAAATTAGTCAAGAAGAAGTTGGGCTAGCCATTGATAATATGAAATCAGGAAAAAGTGCAGGACCAGATGGTCTTCCAGTTGACCTTTATAAAAAATTTAAGAATAAATTAATAAAACCTTTTTTGGAAATGGTTTTAGAAGCATTTCAAAATAATAATTTACCATCATACATGAATAATGCCTTAATTATACTGTTGCCAAAACCAGGTAAGCCCTCTAATAAATGTGAAAATATGAGACCAATAAGCCTATTAAATGCCGACCTTAAGATAATCTGTAAAATTTTAGCAAGACGAATACAAGAAATTTTACCAAATATTATTAATCGAGATCAGAATGGCTTTATAAAGGGAAGACAAGGCTTCCATAATGTAAGAAGACTATTTAATATTATTTATTTTAATAAAGAAGCACCGGATACAGCTCTCCTATCAATGGACGCCGAAAAGGCCTTTGATAGAGTTGAATGGCCCTTTCTTTTTGAAGTCTTACAAAGGTTTGGACTTGGAAATAATTTCATAAAATGGGTTCAGATAATATACAATAATGCTACAGCAGAAATCCTAACAAATAACAATATTTCAAAATCAATAAAAATCAATAGAGGATGTCGATAAGGCTGTCCACTTTCACCTTTACTGTTTACTATGGCAATTGAACCTTTAGCGATGGCGATACGTTTACATTCACAAATATATGGAATTAAAGTTGGATCAACAGAACATAAAATCTCCCTGTACGCCGATGACATAATTTTGTTTATGTCGAATCTAAAAAAATCAATTCCGACCTTGTTGAATTTAATAAAGAATTTGGGGGAAATATCAGGATATAAAATAAATAAAACTAAATCTTCAATATTAATGCTAAATGAGACCCAGAGAAATCACCCAGACCCTGAGGTAAATCAATTCAACGTTGTAAATCAGTTTAAATATTTAGGAATCCAAATTGTGCCTAAGCTAGAATCAGTCGCCAGTGTCAACTATGAAGCCTTAATGACAGATATCAATGAGTCAATTCAGAGATGGATGTCACTACCAATGTCGATGATCGGGAGAATCAATATACTTAAAAGTAATATTTTACCTAAAATACTTTATTTATTTCAATACATTCCCTTACCACCACCTGTAGATTTATTCTCAAGAATTAAAAAAAAGTTAGTGGAATTTATATGGAACAACAGGAGGGCTAGATTACGTCTGTCTTTATTATATTTACCATTTGATCGTGGAGGTCTGAAATGTCCAAATTTTATGTTGTATTATTGGTCGGCACAACTGAGGTCTATGACATATTATTTTTCATTAAATGATCTCCCTCACTGGACTGAAATGGAATCATACAATTTGCCTTTACCTCTTCCCATATTCATATACTCAGATTCGGCAAAAAAATTACAAAAACAAGTTAAAAATCCATTTGTAAAGCATATGATCAAAATATGGTGTGAAGCTAAAAATTCCACAGTTAATGTCACCATTTAGCCCAATATGGGGTAATCAATATTTTAAACCAGGAAGAGCGGACGCTGTATTTAAAGTATGGAATTTAAAAGGAATTCAAAAGATTCAAGATTTATATTTGCCATGTGCAGATAATGTCTTTTGAAGAGCTGAGGGTCAAATTTAATCTTAATAGAACACATTTTTTAAAATATCTTCAACTTAGAAACTTTATTCGATCAAATCAAAATAAAGCTCTCACTCGACCTATTTATTCATCCTTGGAAAAAATGTTGATGAAAGATAGTAAAAGAAAGGGTATTATTTCAGAGTTTTATAACTCGTTGACACTATCCTCAAGTGAAAATTCACAGAAAAGATTAAACTACTGGAAAGAAGATCTGCAAATTGAAATTTCAGAGGAACAATGGGAATTGGCTTGTACAGAAGCCCAAACCAAATCAATAAATGTACGTCTTAAATTGATACATTTCAAATGGTTAATGCGGATGTATGTTACACCGGAGGAGTTAAATAGATATAACAAAAATATACCAGATACATGCACAAAATGCATGGAAAGTAAAGGAACCCTATTTCATTGTGTATGGGAATGTAGAATAATAAGAATGTTTTGGGAAGAGGTGAGGGTAACAATTGAAAAAATAATCTCAAAACAAATCATATTGAATCCTAAACTGTTTTTGTTGGGTCTGTACCCAGAAAAGCATAACTTTAATAAAAGTGAAAGAACATTCATAGACCTCAGTTTGCTTAATGCCAAAAAATGTATTGCACTACTGTGGAAAAAGACTCATAGACCAGATGTGACTCAGTGGTTAAGACAGATGTTAACAAACCTTCCATTAGAAAGAATAACATATATACTGAAATCAAAGGAAATTGTGTTTGAGAATATATGGAGACCTTTTATTGATCATGTAAAAAATTTAAACATAACTCTTGAAGAAGAAGGTGAATGATGTGTGTGGACCTTGTAAATTCCAAACTGGTGAACATAATATGTATACTTATGTAATGGATTGTCTAGACTAAACAGAGGAGCATTGTTGAAGACTTGATTTTGTTGGTGGTTGTTGGTGTTTTTAGTGCAAATTTTTTTTTTGTAGTACTTTAGTGTTAGTGTTTGATTGTTTGTGTCATGTTTGTTTAAAAAAAGGTTCAATAAAGATATTGTGGAAAAGAAAAAAAAAAAACAGAAATGGGTCACATTTGTGCAAAATAAATAAATAAATAAATAAATAAATCGGAATTGAGCATTAAAACCTGCAGTGTGAATGTAGCCTAAGACCCCTGAAAAATTTGAGGTCTTCTGTGCTGAAGTCCACAACGAAGCAGGGATGACTCCTCCACTGACAACCTCTTCCCTTCAGAAGGTCTCAGTGCAGGATGGATCAGAGTAGAAACCCAGTCTTCACAGATCTTAAGGGGATAAGAATCATATTTTTAGTGGAAACCCAGTCTTCACAGATCTTAAGGGGATAAGAATCATATTTTTAGATCCCCACACCACAGCAGGGTTTAATAATTTAGGTTCTTTTATTTTTTACTGTTTATATTTTAACTACAAATTAACTTTCAATTTTTGAAAAGGGTTTCAATTCATTTCCTGGACGATTTGGTCATTTCAGTTTAGGTCTATTGAGTAAAAATGGCTCGTTGTACTGCAGTCTTTATTAATTGTGCCATTTTCATAGATGAATATTCATTTACGACACAAATGCAAAAAATATATATATATACACTACCGTTCAAAAGTTTGGGGTCACCCAGACAATTATTTTGTGTTTTCCATGAAAAGTCACACTTATTTACAACCATGAGTTGTAAAATGAATAGAAAATATAGTCAAGACATTGACAAGGTTAGAAATAATGATTTGTATTTGAAATAATAATTTTTTCCTTCAAACTTTGCTTTCGTCAAAGAATCCTCCATTTGCAGCAATTACAGCATTGCAGACCTAAAATGATTGCACAAGGGTTTTCTAATCATCCATTAGCCTTCTGACGCAATGAGCAAACACATTGTACCATTAGAACACTGGAGTGATAGTTGCTGGAAATGGGCACCTATGTAGATATTGCACCTATGTAGATATTGCACCAAAAACCAGACATTTGCAGCTAGAATAGTCATTTATCACATTAGCAATGTATAGAGTGTATTTCTGATTAGTTTAAAGTTATCTTCATTGAAAAAAGTGCTTTTCTTTCAAAAATAAGGAAATTTCTAAGTGACCCCAAACTTTTGAACGGTAGTGTATATATATTTTGCTTATCTGCAGCAGCTGCAGTAGTCTCCCTCTCTGGTCTGTTGTCATTCTCCGTGTGTTTTCCGTCTGATAACTGTTTATCAATCATCGACTTTTATGTTCCAACACAGCGCTGCACGTAGTACAAAACCGTTTATCCCTGTTTTATGAAAAATATCTGGGAACTGTTGAGCAAAGTCTTTAGTGGTGACTTTTGTTGACGTTACGAATCTGCTCTGTGGCTGCCTGACAAATGTAAACATGGAAGTAATGTGAGTATGCGGCACATGGAACTCTCACACGATTGTTTATCATGCAAGACTTCAGCCGGCTGTTTGCATTTTGTGTTTAACAGACTGTAAACTTATATTTAAAAAAATCGATCCGCGGATTCTGTGGCTCGATATCAGCTCAGTCAAACATGGATAAATTCAAATTGTTGGATCGATCTTTTGAAACCACCCCTAACAGTGAACGCAAAAAACAAGTGCTACAGAAATTATACAGAATGCTGCATGCTATGTAACATGCTACAGCAATTACACTTCTTTTTAAACAGAAGAGGATTAATGGATGCTTTAGTTCACGAGCTTTTTGATTCCAATTCTGACTCAACAATTTTCAGTTTGTTGCATTTGTCCCTGTATTTTTTTCTTTAGAGTATTAGACTGTGTTATCATTTCAGCCACAACTGTGCTGGATTTGTTTTCAGTTTGTTGAGCCAACTGATCAGCATCCTTCTGAAGGTTGATGGACACTCCCGTCAACATCTTATTTTTCAGTTCTTCCAGTTCAAAACTGTCTTGTTTATTTTTTGATGACTGGTTTAAAACTTTCATCAAATATCAGTACACATGTTACAAACACTGCAGAATCCTTCACAATCTTGACCATTAACAGGCTGCAGCCATGCCCCGAGTTCCTTTTTTTCACAGCCACTTTTGCTGCAATTTGGATTTCCACATTTCCTCTCTGCACGAAGGCCAGGCTAAGTTTCCTCTGCCCAGTCCAGCCAATCTGCCCATGCTTTCCAAACATAGAGCTTTAGAACTGCATGGACCAGATGGAAGCAATGGTTCGGCAGGATTATAACAATGTACATATCTAACTAACTAACTAACCTGCACTTATATAGCGCTTTTCTAGTCACAAAGACCACTCAAAGCGCTTTCACTAGTACTAACCCTCTATTCTAAGGGCCTATAGGAGACATATCTGGTGAATCACAGCTAACAATTACCTAAGTATTTTTTCCCCCCCGGATAAGCGGTAGACAATGGATGCATGAAATTTTTTTTCTTGAAAACTAGTGAAAGAATTTTCAATGCTACTGACAATCAAATTTAATGCTTTTTAATACCATAAGGCCTTAATTTTCACAAAAGGCTTTATATAATGCTTTTTAATGCCCCACAGAAACCCTGTTCTAGCTTTCAGAAGAAAAAATTTTAAAGCCTAAGACCAAGTGAGGGATGGACACTACATTATGAATTTGTGACCATCATCTATCAAGAGAAAAGGAGAGAATGATTCCTTTAGATGCTATAAATATCAGTTGTCGTGCATGCTATGTGAACATAATGAAAACGAAGGAACTTTCATTTATCTTCAAATAAATTATGGGAGGGACAGACTACCAGATATTCTACATACATGAGGTGGCATTGATACAGTATATGAATATTAGCAGCAAATTTGCTCAATTTTTTAATCCAACCAACGGTTATTTGTTTAAAACTGTATAAATAAGTCATCTAGGGTTAGTAATGTTACAAATAAAACACTTTATTATCCCTGTATCTCTTGATAATTATGTTATTCCTGGTTTTTGCATTTTTTGTAACATGTTGCTTTTCATGAACTATCACATTTCTGGCATGTGTTTATCAATCTTCTCCAGGTAAACTGCAAAATAAACTAGAGACTAGGGCTGTGCGATATGACAAAAATTTCATATCATGATACAAGTCATATCACGACAACGATATATATCGCAATATACATTTTCTGTAAATTCTACAGTTTAGATAATCCCATAAAAAGGACCATTTTTTTTAACAAGTACCATTTTCCTTCATAATTTTGCAGTTTTATAAAATAGCTTTTTAACGTGCATTTGAGACTTTATTCCCATAAATTTCGGGTTTTTCTTCTAAATCATATGAATAAAAAGTAAACATCAACAAGTTGAGCCAGAGGAGAATAGCAAAAAAAAAAAACACAAAAAATGTCTGAAAATGAGAAAATTACCCATCACTGTCATCTACAGATATAAATTAGCTGTTAGTTTAAATCAGTGAAAATATAAGTGTAGATCCACAGCCTGATGACTGCCATTCTGGCCTGATTGAACCTGTTTGCTTCTTGGTAAAAAATATTTCAGATTGGTCATGATCTGAAAATCAAAAATACATAAAGTAATGAAATAAAATGCATGTGATGACTTTAACTTTATTCATTATCCTTACTTGACTAATTAAAATTATTTAGAAATCAAATAAATTACATTAAGAGCTAACTTGCTCCTCTGACCAGTTTTTATTTATTATTTATTTTGCGTGTATGTGCCATCATTATGCACTTTTGCAGCTTTAATATTTTTTTTTTTTTTTCGGACAAAACCAAGAAACCGCAGTAATTTAAACCAAAGAAACGATGGTCTGCTACGGGTTCCAGTTAGCACAACTAAGTACAGTGATCCCTCACTTATCGCGGTTAATGGGTTCCAGAACCGACCGCGAAAAGTGAAAAACCGCGAAGTAGCGTCACCCCTAATGATGTCACCCATAAATAATACGTACGTTCATTCTCTCACTCTCTCTCTCATATGATACGTGTGTGTGTGTGTGTAAGTGTACATACATACGTAGATGTAAATAAAGTGTACATAAATATGTTTTTAGAACTCTTATTCTTATAACAAGATACGTAACTCAAGATGAAGATGATTTACTGCACAGGTTAATGAGAGCTTTACTCTCACTCTTTACTAGCTCAGGCGTCACTCTTTACTAGCTCAGGTGACGCCTCATCGTCAGGTGCTAGAGGCACAGGATCGTCGAGGGCAGCTTCCGATAGAGCTAGAGAAGCTGCAGGAGGCGGCGTAGTGGCTCGACGGGAAGACTATTTCGCACAAAAAGGCACAAGAGAACAGCGAAAAGTTCCACGCGGCGAGACTAAGCAACACGAGCGATAAAGAACAATGAATGCGGTCTTCCTTCGCTGGGTATGGGCGCTCGGCAGGGAGAGAAGCTGGGTAAAACGTCTCGGCCAGTCAGCTTGCGAGATTCCCGAGCCGAGCCAACACGAGAACAGCGAACAGAGAGGTGGATTTTGAGTTGTGCGGGCTCTCCATGTTGATACCTGATGTTCTAATGTAGTCTCCCTGCCTTCTGCTAGCGCCCGCCCATTTTTTCTCAATTTTGAATTTTTGATGAATATTTTTGAAAAATCCGCGATGCACTGAGGGCGCGAAAGGTGAGGCGCGAAGTAGCGAGGGATCACTGTATCGCCATTTAGCATTTTATAATTAGACATGGTGTTAAAGTTACTTGCCTCCAATTAAAATGAGGTTAGTGAACTATCCTCTGACACAGCATGACAGAAAACAGTGCCACATCCCTGGCAAAAAGGAGTAGCAGCTATATGAACTGGTAGTTTGGAGTTAGCAATAGCTACCACCGAACTGAAGCCTAGCCACCCACCACACACCTGTTTTGCTATGTGCAGTCGCGCACTACGGGGGAGAGGCGGGATGCTGACAAGTAGTAGTGAGAAGCTTTACTGAATAAATGGGAGTATGTGCATTTTAAATCATGATAAGTGATAGAGTATTCTATGAAACGACAGATGTTTTTGTATCGTCATCCGATATACTGTACATCGTCGTATCGCACAGCCCTACTACAGACTTGCCGTTATTGACTGAGATAATATATTACTATATACAAATACAAGTAACTCTTAATTATATATGGAAATATGCACACATTGTAACAATGTTACAACATTCAATTTTAACATACAGTAGATATCTGATGCTGAAGTAGGGGTGGGCAATATGGCCTAAAAATTATATCATATTTCTGTGAATTTTCATGATAACAATATTTTTCACAATATTACAGAATATTTTTTCTTTTAAATTTATGCAAAAAGGACAGCTTCACAGGCCAGCAATATTTACCTTCAACATATTTAGGAAAAACAAACTCTTATTTCTCCAGTTTATAAACAGCAGCTCAGATCACACTGAACAGATTTTTTTCCCCTTCTATGGGTGGTTGAATAAAATGAAGATGAAGCACCCAAAACGGAACGAAAATACAACTACAGACACTTCAAGCGGCACACTGTCAGATGTTAATACCACTTCAGCGGTGTTGCTGACATGCAGAAAAAAAATGCAGGCAGATGATCCACATTGCTGCACCGTTTTTGTTTTTTGTTTTTTTTAAACATGGAAGCAGTCTGAAACTGCCTTAACCTTTTAACTGCCCCAGGCGCCGTATGGCGACAGGAATGCTTAAAGGGTGGTCAAGCCCCCCCCCCAGTGATCAAGAGTGGTAAAAAAAATTCTGTCAATAAAATAGTTCAGATTTACAAGGCTATAACTTGAAAGTTGCAAGAGATAATGGCTCACTGTCAATTAGAAAGATGTAGAATATGATCCAAAGTTTCAGTTTTTACACATCTAATTTGCAAAATGTCGCGGCAACTATATAAATTACATAACTCAGTCAAAAGTGGACTTTGGACACATTTACACAAAGAATGGTCCGTTTTTTTGATGCCGATTTGTCTACAGGGGTATGTTTTTATTTAATCTTCAAAGTATATGAACCAGAAAAATCAATAAAAACATATTTCTCTTACCTGTTGCCGGGTGGGGGTGTGGGGCTCGCTCGCCCACATGACCGGTCCGTTTTCATCCATCATGGTTGATGTTTCGTGTAGTAATTTACACCCGCTTACACATCTACAAACCCTTATGATTATCCCACATGAATTTCATTTGTATTACGCGGCCATTTTTTCTGTTTGGTGCATTTTTCCTGTGGGAATCCAGCCGCTCATGGGTGCCGCCATCTTGGTAACAGCAGCTCAGTTTTTCGTCTATTGTGGTCAATGTATCGTGTTTACTTAGTAATTTACACCCGCTTCCACATCTACAAACTTATGATTATCCCACCTGAATTTTGTTTGTATTACACGGCTATTTTCCCCATTTCATGCAGTTTCAGTCATCATCGCTGCCGCGATGACCGATCATGGAGGCATCCACATTGGTACTGTGAGCTCAAAGCAGAAAAAGGAAGAATAATGAGGATTTCTTCTTCTTTGCTGTATTCCATGTCAGCCATGATTCCTTCGGCTTGTGTCGGCCACCTTCTAAACTGCCAGATCAATACAGATTAGTACAAATTCTCAGTATAGCCGGGGGACGTCAATAAGATGACTGCTGCAGTTGCTGTGCTGTGCCACTGGGGGCGCACGACCCATCCATTTAATGTGGACAGTTAGAGGACTAAAACTTAAATATTTCCACTCAACTGGATGGAGACATTCCAATTTCGGAGTGGCAGCTTCCCGCATCATGTTTGTTTTGCCATTTCTATGGTAACGTATAACTTTGGTCAGCAGCGTAATGGTGTGACGTTGTCATGGAGAAGACCCCAAATATCACGATATTCATTTTTACACCAGTATCAAAATTTATACCGGTATTATTGTGAACAATACGATATGACACCCCTATACTGGAATATTGTGTTTACTGTCTGGTATGACACCAAACTTTTTACTGTTTGTACGATTCAGAGTCTGGATTTAAAACACAAGTATTGTTGTAAAGGGTTATTATTCAAGTGTATACTGTCTGTAAACACTGCAGGGTTTCCTCTGGTAACATTTCTCCGTGGAGGGCCGCCTCGCCAGAAATTTTACCACCGCATCAAGAAGATATGAATTTATTAAGAAAAATATATGAAGCAATGACTTTCTGCTAGCGCGCACACAAGCAACACACGTGGCCGTCATCTGCACGAGCAGGCGTGCCGTTTTTATTCTCCAGCGGCAGTGACAAAAAGCAACAGCTACAGTTAGGCCCAAAAATATTTGGACAGTGACAAGTTTTATTTTAGCTGTTTACGAAAACATATTCAGGATACAATTATATAATCAATATGGGCTTAAAGTGCAGACTCTCAGCTGTAATTTGAGAGTATTCACATCCAAATTGGAGCAAGGGTTTAGGAATTACAGCTCTTTAATACGTAGCCGCCTCTTTTTCAAGGGACCAAAAGTAATTGGACAATTGACTCAGAAGGCTGCAAAAAAAAAACCCAACAAGGCTGCATGGGCTCTTCCCTCGTTAACCTGTCATCAATTAAGCAGTTAAAATGTCTGGAGTTGATTCCAGGTGTGGCGTTTGCATTTGGAAGCTGTTGCTGTGAACACACAACATGCGGTCAAAGGAGCTCTCAATGGAGGTGAAACAGACCACCCTGAGGCTGAAAAAAAAAAGAAGAAATCCATCAGAGAGATAGCAGAAATGTTAGGAGTGGCCAAATCAACATTTTGGTACATTCTGAGAAAAAAAAAAGAGTGCACTGGTGAGCTTGGGAACTCAAAAAGGCCCAGACGTCCACGGAAGGCAATAGTGGTGGATGATCACAGAATCCTTTCCATGGTGAAGAACAACCCTTCACAACATCCACCCAAGTGAAGAACACTCTCCAGGAAGTAGGTGTATCAGTATCCAAGTCTACCATAAAGAGAAGACCTCATGAGAGTAAATACAAAGGATTCACCACAAGGTGCAAACCATGAATCAGCCTGAAAAATAAAAAGGCCAGAATTGACTTTGCCAAAAAACGCCTGAAGAAGCCAGCCCAGTTCTAGAACAGCATTCTTTGGGCAGATGAGACTAAGATCAACCTGTACCAGAATGATGGGAAGAAGAAAGTTTGGAGAAGAATTGGAACAGCTCATGATCCAAAGCACACCACATCTTCTGTAAAACATGGTGGAGGCAGTGTGACGGCATGGGCATGCATGGTTTCCAATGGCACTGGGTCACTTGCGTTTATTGATGATGTGACAAAAGACAGAAGCAGCCGGATGAATTCTGAAGTGTATAGGGATATATTTTCTGCTCAGATTCAGCCAAATGCAGCAAAGTTGATTGGACGGCGCTTCACCAATGATCCAAAACATACTGCAAAAGCAACCCAGGAGTTTTTTAAAGCAACAAAGTGGAATATTCTGCAATGGCCGAGTCAATCACCAGATCTCAACCCAATCGAGCATGCATTTCACTTGCTCAAGACAAAACTTAAGGCAGAAAGACCCAGAAACAAGCAACAACTGAAGACAGCTGCAGTAAAGGCCTGGCAAAGCATCACAAAGGAGGAAACCCAGCGTTTGGTGATGTCCATGGGTTCCAGACTTCAGGCAGTCATTGCCTGCAAAGGATTCTCAACAAAATATTGAAAAGTAACATTTTACTTAGGGTTATGTTTATTTGTCCAATTACTTTTGAGCCCCTGAAATGAGGAGTGTTTGTAATAAAATAGCTACAATTCCTACATGTTTAATTATATATTTTTGCTCAGCCCCTTGAATTAAACCTTAAAGTCTGCACTTCAATTCCGTCGTAGTTGTTTCATTTTACATCCAATGTGGTGGCATGCAGAGCCCAAATCATGAAGATTGTGTAACTGTCCAAATATTTCTGGGCCTAACTGTAAAAATGCTAGCTCCCTTCACTCTAAACTGAGGTCTTTCAGCGGCTGCCTAGAGAGATGCCTGATAAGAAAGCCCAGGGATGTGATTTGGGGTTCGGGAAATTATCCGAAAATTTTGCAGGGCGTCTTGGGGACGCAGTCCCCCAGCGGGGTCCGGGGCACAGCCCTGGTGGGGGTTTGGGGGGGGCGAAGCCCCCTGAAGCTCCTGAGTTTTTATGATTTTTAAGTACCAGAACTGTGCTTAAATGACAAAACAAACAGCTGAATGCCACTTATTACTGTATAATATTGACTTATGTTCCAAGAAGATAGCATTCCTAAAATATTCCAACAAGCATTATCCATCACATGCTTTAACACTTGATCAAATCAAAATCAGTTAATTTTATCTATTACATAATAGAAATAAAATTCCAACATACCATTACTTTTTATAATTTCAGCATTCATTTCAGATCACCAGTTTCAATCTCCATTGAGTCTTGAGCAGTTCATTTTGCACAATCACTGATGTAGCTAAGTCTTAGAAATATTCAAACGTTATGAGTCAATGTCCACTGTGTCAATTTCAAACTGCTTGGAATCATAATAGTAATGTAACTAAATTGTTTTGCTATTTTTTTCTCCTCAACATCAATGTCAACGTATCTACAGAACGTATACAAAGTTCCAAGTCCATTTCAGCATATTCCCCTATATCTACACTACATTTTTTTAATTTCGGACTTCACTGCCTTAATGTGGGACTTCCTGGCTTGTTTCTGAGCAGCTTGAACCATCTTCCTTGAAGCAGACTTGCTCATTTGGGCATCCATTTTCACTTCAAGCTACTTCCGCTTTGCCGAGAGCACCTTTTATTTGGAGCAATACAAACAGGACTACAAACATTTAACTGTAGAAAATAGCATACATATATGAGCATGCAAGCAAGCAATTATCATTCAGTAACATAATAGATGACAAAATCCATATCTGATATATGTGTGATATTAATTAGGGAAGACAGAAAAGCACAAACATAAACGTAATTCCAAGTATGTGTGGCGTTAAAAATATTTTTTAAATAAAGTCCAAAACATCTTCAGCAGGCAAGATGAAGAAAATATTAACTAGATGACATGTATACAAAAATATATCTTCACATACCTCAAAATCATCCTAGGTGCGCAACCGAGAGGTTTCGCAGGTCCTTCCTACCTACGGCTGTCAGACTGTATAACCTAAGCAGGGCTGCTCGCAGAGATAGCAAAAAAAAAGTGACAACCTAATAGTATTGAATGCAAAAGACGCAATGGACTTGCACAAATGGTCCCCTCCGGTATACAACTAGGAAAATACCGGTCGTTACGGAGGGTGACAATATGTATGGGTACATAATCATACCATGTAGGATAACTAAGTAGACTGTTATGCTGTTCATTCCATCTAGCTACAATGCTCCGCACTGTGTGTGTTTATATATTTATATATTTATTCCATCTAGCTACAATGCTCCGCACTGTGTATATATATTTATATGTACATATGTATATTCGCTGCTCTTGTTTTTTTTCTTGTCTTCTGAGTGTTGCTATCCCTGTGCTGTTGCAATCCTGGAATTTCCCCATTGTGGGACTAATAAAGGCTTATCTTATCTTATCTTAAAATTCATTACTCTATCCGCAGCTGGCACTGGTTTTGGGGTGGATCATTCCTTTCGATTTCCGTGTCCGATCTTGTCGTCAACAAAGGGTGGAGGCCGTATGGTTTCGATGGTTTTTTCTGAACACTGAAAGTTCCAGCAATTGAATAATTAGTGGACCTCGATTTGACCTCTTGTACATGTTTTTTGCTCTGAGCATGACTCTCGAGAGACTTAAATGCCCTTCCACCATAGTCAATCGTGTTGTGACACCACGTGCATATCGCCTTCCCGGCACCGTTGATTTTCCGTATGCGAGAGCGTATGTGAGAGCGAGGAAAACAAAGGATTGCCTTTAAGATAAGAAAAAGCCGCGTTCATCGGTCACTGCAAGGACGATCAGCCAATCAGGCGCGTCGTTTCATAAAAAAGGCAGAATTCCGCGAATTGGCGGAAAAATCACATCCCTGGAAAGCCTGAGAGCACAACTATAACTGCCTAAACAGATCATTCTGTACATGAACACATATTGTGGTGAATTATGTCTTTAGAGTCCGCTGCATTCCCTATTATGTACCTGGCAGGTTAAGATGACCGAAATTCACAAAGTCAATGACTTTAATCTGTCACCAGCCTTCAGACAAACTAAACATGTCAACATTTGATTTCAAAATAAGGGAGGTTTTTTTCTGCTGTCTGGGTGGTGAGGAGATTTTTTTTTTTTTTTTTAAAAGAAAAGATAAATATAAAGAAATATAACAGAAATAACGGCATCCTTGGTCATTTAAATTAATTTATTTCATTAAATACAATTTTATTAATATTTTTTCTTTGTAATCAGAGTTAAATTAATGTTCTGTTCTGACTGCAAAATTATGGTCAAAAATGTAAATTGTTATAAGGAAAAAGTTTTAAAAAAAACCCAAAAAAACCCAGTAATTTTATTTTAAAAACAGACAAATATTAGTCATAAAATAATCCACAAATGTATAATAAAGTTTCAGATGTACAAGAAAAGTCAATTTTTCAAGAGGAAATCACAAATTTGAGGAACATGGTTTCAACTTTAGACAGATTTACAGAGAAAAGTATAAAACCTATAAGAAAATTGTTATAAATTTTTGAGAAAAACCTCAAACCTTCAAGACTGAAGTCATTACTCAAGTTTTTAAGTGTACCCTTGTGGTAAGTGTACCCTCTTTGTACCCTTAACTCAAGTAGAAATTTTTGGTTGTCTACTTTTAAATATTAATTTCAAAGCACTGCTTTTACATGAGTAGAATTTCTGGTTACTATACCCACCTAATCATATAATATAAGTATGCATGAGTACATTACTATTATGAATGTTTCTTTCCCTTCCCTACTCTCTCAATGGACAAAAAGAAACACTAGAATAAAAACACAAAAAATACATATATTTTTGTCATTTATGTAAACCATGACAAAAAATACCCTGTAGGACAAAACATGACACTTGATATTTTCTAACCTGTTTGTATACCACCAGACAGAGAGAGAACCTAATTAGACAGAGCTCAGAGAGGGCAAGATGAGACAGAAGAGAGGAGCCAAGGAGAGGGAAGTGTTCAGGCAGAGGAAGGTGAGAAGGATAACACCATTAAAAAGTCTAAACACAGGATGTCTGGGTGGGACCCCAACTGGCCCAATATTCAAGCCTCGGTTGTACAGTACTTCAAATGGTAAGTTCCATATGCAACGTTACGGTGTAAAATTTTAAAAAAGAAATAAACAGTATAAAATTAACATATTCCGGTATGTTTATTCCCCCCCCCATCCCGGGGAAAAATATGTTGCCACCACGCCAAGGTCTTTAAGCCAGAGGAAACACTGCACTGTCTTCATGAAAAGTAATATTTGATCTTGGCCTACCCATTAAGATGGGGGAAGCTAGGTTTTACATTTTTTCCTCTAAACTGTTAAACTAAAGTGCAAATTGCATTTGTCATCACAGTCTCGAAGTGCATCTAAACTCTATTGCATGTTATGAAAACATTTTAAATCCTAGATTTTTTGTCACCAAAACAGGAAAAAATGTTTTTGTTTGAGCCATACTGGTCAAAAGAGATGCTTTTTTTTTTTTTTTTTTTTTTTTTTACCTCAACAGTCAAACCTGGAATTACGTCTCATACACAATCTGTTCTGCACACTACACTACACCATTAAACAACAAAGATGTCAGTTTTGTCTTGCTGAATGTCTACTGTATATTGTATTGGATTCAGATTTCAACAGTGGATAAAAATTTACCAGGAATTGCGTTTTCTCAGGAAACTTTCACTTTGACTCATGCACATCAACTACAGTATATCAAAAAGAGATAAGCAAAAGTAAATGTCATGTATACTCTCAATGAAAAATATTTAAAAATGACTTTTTGATCATTCATGTAAGGCCATATACAATGAACGTATATTATGCCACTCTTTAGCCAATTTAGCCAACATAAAAATACTCCTTTTCAGAGACACTTAAAGGATTTTGATAAATGAATGGATCATTTTTGCAGAAGATGGTCAAATGATGAAAGAACATTTATTAGTGGTGAAGAGTTGGACAATTTCACTAAGAATCAACTTTCACTAATGTGCCATTGGTGGCAATTGGTACAGATTTGTATTGAACCATTTTGCAAACATTTACCAAAACAATAATTTGCTTGGAAAAATGAGAAATTTTGAAATGCCATAAAAGGTAAATTGGTTATTCAGATTTGAGCTTAATGCATTAAAAATGCTTTTCACTTTTGAGAAGTGAGCCAAAGCAAATGAGGGAAAATTGCACACAACAAGAGAGAATTCTTTTGAGGTGTTCAACTGGTGGAAAAGTGGGAAATGCAAGATGGGACCAAAGTTCAAGATGTAAAGGGAAAATGCCACTGTTTACTAGTTTCAGACCTGAAATGAAACAACATGGCAGCTCGGTGGAGCAGTGGTTAGTACTGTGGCAGCACAGCAAGAAGGCTGTGGGTTCAATCCCACCCCCTAACCACTGGGAACCCTTCTGTGTGGAGCATGCATGCTCTCCCTGTGTCAGTGTAGGTTTTCTCCGGGTACTCCGGTCTCCTCCCACAGGCCAAAATATGCAGGTTAGGTTAACTGGCATCAACTTTGGATTCTAAATTGTCCTTAGGTATGAATGCAAGAGTGAATGGTTGTCTGTCTGTGTTGGCCCTGTGATGGACTGGCAGGCTCTCCAGGGTGTACTCCGCCTCTCGCCCAAAGATGCTGGGATAGGATCCAACCCCCCGTGACCGGAAAAGGATTACAGTAAGTGGTTGAAGATGAATGAATTAAACAACATATCAAGTATAATGTATGTATCAGTAACAAAGGGCAGAGTGTCAATTTGGCAAAAGCAGAAATTCTAAATATAAACACCGAGCTAGTGCTGTAACTGTGTACAACAAAAGTGTTCTCAAATCAAACACAATATCTATGAATGTCATGATGTTTTTAAACAGTTTTGTTAACTGGGGTTTCATAAACTCGAGCATACAAAAAAATAAAATGTACAGACTTATGTAAAAAAAGAAATACATGCTCATTTTCTTTGTCACCCCTTGAAAGCCATGTTGTAAACCAGGAAGACACTGACTGTGTTGACCAACAAAAATTACAAAAATTCAAATGAGAATTGAGTCATTCAATGCAATAAAAAACTGTTAAGTTAAATCTGCATCTGTACGGCACATCTTCCACTAAGAGAATTAAACAAGCGTCACATAATTCCAGTATTTAAAGACAGAAAAAACATACTACAAATTAAAGTCTTCTAACAGCCCAACGCTTTTGACTTTCCATTATTGCTAAAATGCTGACGATTTTTACGTGGTGTGACTTTCAGCCAAAAAAAAAACAAACAAAAAAAACAACTATTAATAAGTCACATGACTGGCACTTTTCCCATCATATGACTCAAGATTTTAAGAGTGAAACAAAGCAGCAGACTGGTTAGAAACATGCTGATGGCGGAGCAAATACCAGCGTTTCTTGTTTTCTGTTCTTCATTATTTAAAGCTCAATATATGATCGAGAGATAAGCAAGGCAAGGACTTGTTTCTATTGTTCAAACTATGAATCCGTGGCTGTAACTTCAACAAAACTGCAGAAATGGGACAGTTTAGAATTAATTTGGCAGAATGTCCCACTGCTGGTGGAAGGTTTGATTACAGGATGTTCCTGGCACGATAGAGGAAGTGTTGTAAGAGCACTTGGGGGGGGGGGGGGGAATCCAGGGACAAGCTACAATGCTCTGCACTGTGTGTCTGTGTGTGTGTGTATATATATATTTTATAGTAATATGTACATATGTATATTAGCTGCTCTTGCTTGCTTGTTTTTTTTTCTTGCCTTCTGATTGTTGCTCTGAGTGTTGCTATCCCTGTGCTGTTGCAATCCTGGAATTTCCCCGTTGTGGGACTAATAAAGGCTTATCTTATCTTATCTTAAGTATATAACAAAACATTCAAGGCTACAGATATTAATATAGAAAAAAAAATATATGTGGAGCGAGTAAAGCTGAACCATGTAAACACTCTCTCACAATATGATGCTAAATTTGAGTAACAACACCGCTATCCACTGTCATCGAACAGTCCGAAAACACACATCAGCATTATCAAGGATGTGACAATTCAGTATGAAATGGACTGAAATGTAAAATTTGGTCATCACGGTGACTGCAACAGTCACTGCGCAGGGAGCTAGCCAAACACATTAGCTACCTGGAGTTAGCTACAGCTAATCAACATGCATAGGCTGTTACCCAACTTATGTAAGCTGGTTAGCTTTCTAGTTAACTGCATGCTGCTAGCCAAATGAGGGTACAGAAATCAGTTAAGAGGCGGGTCCAAATGTTAGAAAGCTGAACTATTTCATAAGTTCATTTAAATGGTCTTTTCTGTTTCCCAAAGATACAACTGACGGACCTTGAAGATGAAGCAACACATGCTTGAAACTGGAACCGCACAAGCTAAACAACGCAGCTAGCCCCATCATCCCAGCCCCACTGATAACACACCATCAGCTGAAGGGATAAACGTGGACTTACACCTCCAGGATCCGGTCACCCTTCGCTATCCCGGCCCGGTCCGCGGCTCCTCCGGGCAATACAGCGCTGACATGCTGAAGAGGAGCATACAGCTCCCCGTTGATGCTCCGCAGCTGCCCTCCTTCGCTGACCTGACCGCGGACGTTGAAACCGTAGCCGGACTCCGACTTGACAATCCTCACTATGCGCGGACCAGACGTTACCGTGGCGGCGTTCTGACCCACTGAGGAACCGACAACCGGACCGTTACGGGATGCCGGAGTGAGAGCCGGCCGAGTTTCATCGCCTCCTACATCCGCCATCTTATCCACAAGCACTCCTACCACCCCCTCGGTTGGTGTCTTCTAGCAAATTCAAAACACTCTGGTACCGTGCCCCGGTAGCGTCCCTCAATAGCTCCACACAGCGGCCCCGCCGTTAATAACCCGCCCCACGGCCGCGTCACGGGACGCTGCTGCTCAACGTGACCTGGGCCCAGGAGGAGGAGCCACCGGGTGTGCTCTCGCTTCCATTCAATGATTCAATGCATGGAAACTGATTGATGACATTATCCATTCATTCATCCATCCATTTTCTACCCTTTTCGAGTCGCGGGGGTGGCTGGAGCCTATCCCAGTATCTTTGGGCAAGAGACCATGACAGATCATCAGTCCTTTGCAGGGCCAACACAGAGAGACAGATAACCATTCACACCTAAGGACAATTTAAAATTCCCAGTTGATGCCAATAAACCTAAAGTGCATGTCTTTGGCCTGTGGGAGGAGTGGCCAGAGAAAACCCACGCAGACACGGGTAGAACACGCAAACTCCACACAGAAGGGTCACCAATGATCATGACTGGAATTGAACACATGACCTTCTTGCTGTGCTGCCAAAGTGCTAACCACTGCTCGATGGAGCTGCCCTGATTAAGCAGGTTGTGGGCCCCTGGGCTAGAGCAATTTTTGGGGCCCTCCCACATATTATTTACGGGAGTATGATATATGATCAGTGTTGGCCAAGTTACTAAAAAATAGTAACTAGATAATCTAGGCTGCACGGTGGCGCAGTGGTTTAGCACTGTGGCAGCACAGTTTTACCCTCGGCCGGGGGACCGCGGGGATCATGAGATCGTGGGTTCGATCCCAGCCCCCGACCAACAGTGAACTGTGTGGAGTTTGCATGTTCTCCCCGTGTTGCGCGGGTTTACTCCGGGATTTCTCCGGTTTCCTCCCGCACACCAAAAACATGTAGGTTTAGGGCGCTCGCGCACGCAGCGACCAGCAGCCGGTGGCTTGTCACCAGACTGCAAACCAAGTCTACCTACGGGTACAAATAAGTAACAAAAAAAAAAGATACAGTTACTGGTTGCTTCTTTTCAAAAGTAACTGAGATGCCAATTACTGCATGATTAAAGTAACTAGTCACTTGGAAAAGTAACTTTCACATTACTTTTAAATGCATACTGTTATGTATGATATGGGTGTCTGGGATGCAGTGCCCACCCACAGGGTGACATCAGGTGGGCACGGCCCACTCTACATAGTTGAGTGTTCTGCCTAATAAAGTTCAGTTGTATGTTCCTCAAGAAGCTTTCCATGTGGTGTAATTTACGATATAACATTTGGCGACGAGGTAAATCGGTGTTATTTTGAATAATGGATTACACGTGCAAGGACTCTTTCACTCTCTCCAGAAGAGGCAAATTCATGAGCCTTAGCCAGCGGACAGGTGAGTCCTTTACGTCATGTGATGGAAATTTACTGTTACTGTGAATGTTTCGAAGCAATCTGTATGCAATCTTATCAGCACACTCAGAGTATAACCTCATCAAGCACACTCGGAGTATAACCTGATCAGAGTGTAATCTTATCAGCACAACAAGGGTGTAACCTCATCATCATCAACAGCTTCCTTCCACAAGCTGTTAGGATGCTGAACAGTTGATCCAGAATCTTTCATACATACTACTGCACCTTATGGACATTATGTATATTATTTGTATATTATAGTTCTAGTTAGTTTTCAAGTATGTCTCAGGGAAGTGTGAATGGCTGTGTTGGGGTGGGGGGTCAGGGTGTGTGTGAGTGTGTCTTAAATTATGTTCTTTTTACTTATGTGGATGCCGAGAGAAACGCAATTTCATCTTGCCTGCACTACAGTTGTATGTACAGCAATATGACAATAAAGGTTGATTTGATTTGATTTGATTTTTGATTTTGATTTGATCAGGAAGTGAAATAGAGACTTGTGTGCGTGTTTTAATATCATATGTTCCTCTTTCGAGGTAGAGCAGTGGAGCAGTGAGAGCAGAGCAGACTTCCTCTTCTCCACTCCTCTCCTGCATGCAGAAATAAAGGTCATCCAGCTTTACAGATCTGTAGTGTTCTTTTCTTCAGGACCTAGAGACAAGGGATAAATAAATTTTTCCACGACAGTCGTTTGCGGCGAGGCTTCATAGCCTAGCTAAGAAGTGCAGGTTTGGGGCTTTGGAGGACGGCATGGTGAGGGACAAATTGGCCCATGGCACCAGCAACGTTCGACTGATGTACACGTTGAGGACAGCTAAGGTGTCGCCATTGTTGGAGGAAGTGCTGGCCTTGGTGGAGCAGAGGGAGTCCATGATCCAGCGTGAGCTAGCAGCTAAGGCTAGCTTGGAGTCGACCGCATGCGATTTCCTGCCGAGAGTGGAGGTTCGCATGCTAACTGGACAGCAAGACGTGGTAATGGCACAGCGGAGAACCGAGACCGTGAGTACTGGGGACAGTGGCCAGGAGCCAGGGTCGGAGGACGAGACCAGTGAGGGTGACGTTGTGAGCCCTGGAGGTGAGCAGCAACAGCCGCTTGTGGAAGCTACGCAGTGGGCGAGCGAGGCCAGGCAGGCTAACGGCCCCGGGGAGGAGCAGCAACAGCCAATTGTGGAAGCTACGCAGCGGGCGAGCAAGGCCAGGCAGGCTGACAGCCCCGGGGAGAAGCAGCAGCTGCAGGACACGGTGACAGCGCAGCAGAGCACCAACACCGAGAGCACTGAATGCAGCAGTGAGGAGCCCAGGTCAGTCAGGGGGCCCGGCGAGGGTGATGGTGCGTGTCCCGAAGGTGAGCAGCAGCCGGATACGGAGGCTACGCGGCAAGACACGTGGAGCGAGGGGGCTGAGAGCAGTGACGACGTGTCCGGGTCGGGAGTATATATATATATATTTGATGCTGGTGTGCATGTGAGTGAATGTGTGTAATATAGGATTATTTTATGTATTTTAAAGAGACGTGGTCCATTTTGGTTATTTTTGATGTGAATGTGATAGGTTATTACAATATATTATTCTCCTTATTCTTAGTGCGTGATTCGGGTTTCTAAATTTGGGAGGTTCGATTGTATATGTGGCTTCACAGTTTTCTAAAGGGGGGAGGAATGTTATGTATGAGATATGGGTGTCTGGGATGCCGTGCCCACACACAGGGTGACGTCAGGCGGGCACAGCCCATTCTGTATATAGTTGAATGTTCTGCCTAATAAAGTTCAGTTGTATGTTCCTCAAGAAGCTCTCCGTGTGGTGTAATATACGATATAACACATACTTAAATCATCTTGCACACATAGCAGGATAATTTAATTAATGGATTACATTAATCCATTAATGGTTCCAAGGTTGTCATAGCCAGGAGCGGCACTGGGGTTAAGCTCCCAGTGCTCATAAAATGCTCCTTATGGCGTGCGTCTCGAAAAGCCTCTGACAACTAAGTCCAACTCCTAGCCTGCCCGTGTGGTTTAGTCTCTAAGCCCGGCGGAACTGCTTTTACTAATAGGAGAAGGGGCGAGGGCGGATCTCTGGCGCCTTAAAACCAGATGCTTCGGGTAGATGGTGGCTCGTCAACCTGGGAAGGTAGCCCATCTAGGGGAAGGTAAACCCTGATTTCAAACCTCCGCTGCCTTGCGGCACACCCGGTCACAGGAAAGGCTTCGGGAGTCAACCCTGAGGAAAAATCCGGAGTCGGAGTCCCTAAGGCATTTCTCTGTTGTGCTCAACATCGTTCTGGCAGCTCCTGCGACGGTGCTGGTGCCAAACTGTAGCAGCCCTGCTGTTCCTTAGGATTCATCAGTGACGTGGAGAGGGGGGACATGCTGCATGGGCAACATCTTGTCCTCCATATCTTCCTGCCCAGGCTTGAATCCTACTAACGCCCAACGCTGGAAGGTAGAACACCGGATCACTGGAGAGGACACTCCAGCTTCGCCTTTGGCGTAGACAAAACACGGGGAATGACAGTTACCGGTTATAAGCCACTGCTCAATTGGCGTAGAGCGCGGCGCCAGGGGTTGTTCCCGACGGTGGGAGGGATCATCGGATCTCACTGGACAGCTACCGCCCGCCTCAAGCTGGGCAGCCCCCAGCCAATAAGGTGTTGTCCCGCCACAGCTTGCTTTCCTCATTGGGTGCATGGGGATGAGGAGAAGTCCGAACGGCAGGCTGAGAACCTTCGCACCAGGCAAGACAAAAAAACAAGAGACCAACTCTAAAACTGGGAACTTGGAACATCCGCACTATGATGACAGGACTCGCTGCTAACCTCAAGGACATCGACACCACCAGGAAGACTGCCATCATCAATAATGAGCTGAAGAGACTGGAAGTGGATATCGCCACTCTCCAGGAAACACGGTTGGCTGACGCAGGCACACTGAGAGAGAAGGACTACACGTTCTACTGGCAGGGAAAGGGCAGTGACGAACACAGGGAACACGGAGTGGGCTTTGCAGTGAAGAACACCTTGCTGAAGATGGTGGAACCGGGCAGCAATGGCTCTGCACGACTCCTCACCCTCCACCTGAACACCACTCAAGGCCCAGTCACCCTCGTCAGTGTGTATGCCCCAACACTGACAGCCACACCAGAGGCAAAAGACGAGTTCTACGAGAATCTCACAACAACTGTCAGGATCATCCCCAACTCTGAACAACTCATTCTCCTTGGAGACTTCAATGCCAGAGTGGGTGCTGACCACGACTCCTGGCCCTCCTGTCTTGGACCATTTGGCGTGGGCAGAATGAATGACAACGGACAGCGGCTGCTCGAGTTCTGCACATATCACGATCTGTGCATCACAAACTCGTTCTTCAAGACCAAGCCCCAACACAAGATTTCCTGGCGACATCCGCGCTCAAAGCACTGGCACCAGCTGGACTTGATCCTGACCAGGCGCACCTCACTGAAGAACGTGCTAATCACCCGTTCGTTCCAGAGTGCAGATTGCAACACAGACCATTCATTGGTGTGTTGCAAGGTCAAGCTGCAGCTGAAGAAATTCCATCGTGCTAGACAGCCTGGAAAGGCACGGATTGACACCAGCAAGATGGCCCAACCAGAACTTGTTGAGCAGTTTGCCTCCACCTTTGAGAAGGAACTTGGTGTACCACAAGAAGGAGAATCTGCAAAGCAGAAGTGGGAAGAGCTGCGAAACACCATCCACCACACAGCCTTGGCTACCTTTGGGAGGAAGACCTCGAAGTCACAGGACTGGTTTGATGCCAAGTTGACCGAGATGACCCCCGTCATTGAAGCCAAGTGCTCAGCACTTGCTGAGTACAAGAAGTACCCAAACGAGAAGAATCTCCAGATTCTCAGGGCTGCGAGAAGCAAAGTTCAGCAGACTGCTCGGCACTGTGCCAACGAGTACTGGACTCAGCTCAGCCAAGACATTCAAACTGCTGCCGTAACAGGGAACATCCGTGTTATGTACGATGGCATCAAGAAAGCACTTGGTCCAGCTCAGAGCAAGACAGCCCCCCTCAAATCCTCCACTGGGGAGATGATCACAGAAAAGAACAAGCAGATGGAGAGATGGGTGGAACACTACTCCGACCTCTACTCCAGACAGAACACCGTGACACCGTCAGCCCTTGATGCCATCGACTGCCTGCCATCCATGGACGAACTTGACGCCGAGCCAACCATCGATGAACTCAGCAAGGCCATTGATAGCTTGGCCGCTGGCAAGGCACCTGGCAACGACTGCATACCCCCCGACCTGATCAAGCACTGCAAGACCGCCCTACTGCTGCCATTGCATGACGTCCTCTGCCAGTGCTGGAAGGAAGGTGCCGTACCACAGGACATGAGGGACGCCAAGGTCATCACCCTCTACAAAAACAAAGGGGAGAGAAGCGACTGCAACAACTACAGGGGCATCTCCCTCCTCAGCGTTGTTGGCAAAGTCTACGCACGAGTTGTTCTCGTTCGTCTACAGAAGCTTGCCGAACGTGTCTACCCAGAGTCTCAGTGTGGCTTCCGCGCTGAGCGATCGATGGTAGACATGATATTCTCCATCCGCCAACTCCAGGAGAAATGCAGAGAACAGAACATGCCCCTGTACGTCGCCTTCATCGACCTCACCAAAGCGTTCAATCTGGTCAGCAGAGAGGGCCTTTTCAAGATCCTGCCAAAGATAGGATGCCCACCAAAGCTGCAAAGTCTCATCGAATCGTTTCACACCAACATGCAGGGGATAGTGCAGCACAATGGCAACGTCTCAGAGCCATTCAACATACGCAGCGGAGTGAAACAGGGCTGTGTACTTGTGCCAACCCTCTTTGGGATTTTCTTTGCTATGTTCCTGAGGCATGCCTTCAGCACAGCAACAGAGGGGATCTACCTGCACACGAGATCTGACGGCAGGCTTTTCAACCTCGCCCGCCTGAAAGCCAGAACCAAAGTACGCAAGGCTCTAATCAGAGACATGCTGTTTGCAGACGACACTGCAGTCACAACCCACACACAGCAGGAGCTTCAGACCCTGATGGACCGCTTCTCCCAGGCATGCAAGGATTTCGGGCTTACCATCAGCCTGAAGAAGACTAACGTCTTGGCGCAAGGCACGGAAGCACCACCAACCATCACCATCGACGACTACGAGCTGGAGGTTGTGAATCAGTTCACGTACCTGGGGTCCACGATCAGCAACAACCTCTCCCTTGATACAGAGATCGACAAGAGGATTGGAAAATCAGCCTTCACACTCTCTCACTTCACTACATGAGTGCGGGAGAATCCCAAACTCTCTGTCAAGACGAAGATGGCAGTGTACAATGCCTGCGTCATCAGCACACTGCTCTATGGGAGTGAGAAGTGGACAACATACGCCCGGCAGGAAAAGAGACTGAACTCCTTCCACTTGCGCTGCATTCGCCACATCCTGGACATATCCTGGCAGGACAAAGTGCCCAACACAGAAGTTCTGTCCCGCGCCGGCCTTCCTTCCATGTTCACTCTACTCAGGCAGCGCAGGCTCCGCTGGCTAGGCCACGTTCACCGTATGGAGGATGGCAGAATCCCCAAAGACGCCTTCTACCGAGAACTGGCGACTGGCAGGAGAGATGTTGGCCGCCCACAGCTGCGCTTTAGAGACGTCTGCAAGAGAGACATGAAGGTCCTGGAGATCAACACAGAGCGCTGGGAGGACCTTGCAATGGACCGCTCCAAATGGAGAGGCACCCTAACCAGACAGCTCAAGGCTGGTGAAGAGAGACTGACTGCTGCAGCAGATGAAAAAAGGACCCGCAGGAAGAACCGCCACAGACCCAGCAGCACGGAGACCACCCACAAGTGCGACCTGTGTGACAGGGACTGCCATTCGCGCATCGGCCTGTTCAGCCACAGGCGGTGCTGTTCCAGCAGAGTAGACGTTTAGGATTCTCTTCCATGGTCATCATAGACCGACGGAGGCCGACGGATTACATTACAGGGTTATTAATGTTAGACTGAAAACAGACTGTTTCAGAAAGAGCTTTGAGAACATGTTCAGTCTGCTTTATCCTGCCTTAAGAGCTCTTATTGTGGGAAAAAATTGAAGAAAAGCAACACAAAATTGCCAGTAATTTCCTCATTTTGGAGTAAGAAATAGGGTTTGTGAAGTGAGAGAGGGAAAAAGAGCAAGAATCACTCCAAAAGAGTGAGTTGGCAACACTGCATAAAGCTGTCAGTGTTTATCTTACTTTTATATTCTGGATTTAATCTGATGTGCAGTCATCCAGGTTACAGAAAAGCTTTGCTTGCTTCCACAGATCTTTGAATCTCTCCAGGTTTACAGCCTCTGCATAGCTGGTGAACAACTCGAACCAACGGGGCCATGGAATGGGCAGCTCGCATGGGGCATCAAGGAATGGCGGTGGTGGCTCCAGACACGCTTCCATCTTCGGGAAAATATTTATTTTTTTCTCCTTGCTGCCAATTATGTCTGGAAACAGGACAGCAGAGGCAGGCGTTGTACCAAACTCAAACTTTATTACAAGATACTGTATGATACACGTGTTGCAGTGTATAAGCTAACAAGCAAACCTCAAGCTATACAGGCTATGGCTGTCACGGAGGTGGACTGCCAAAGCGGACAACTCCTGATATAGGTATGGTGTGGTGACGTTGTGTCGTGCGTGTCCCCAAGTCTGTGCTGCCCATTGTTAATATGGGAAATATCTAACAGTATGGGTAAATATTTTCAGTGGCATTTTGCTCTTGTTGTTGAGCTGATTATAATAATTGAATATTTCAGATGGTGTTGTTACATGTATTGTTTGCGTTTCAGACATTGCTGCGGCTCGTTGCGCAATGCTTCTCAGTGTCCGAGTCCGGAGCAGAGCAGATAGTAATTGTCAGATATTTGACAATTTGGAACAGGCGGACACATATGTTAACTGCATAGCGTTGCTGACCAAACACTTCGCTGTTCCACAGAGGTTCGTGTTTTACCAGCGCCAATAGTAACTGGACAAGTCATTTATACAGTGTGTAGATGCCCTTCGCTGTTTGGCTAGCACGTGTGAGTTTGGGCACGTGGAGGACAGGCTGATACAGTCACAGTTGGAGGAGTATGCCACAAATCTGTTCATACAGTGCATGTTGCTGGAGGAGCCGGAAAGGCGGACAGTGGCAGACATGGTAAAATGGCTACGGGTGGCACTGTTGGGGATGCTGCACCTCCTATCAGAGACAAATGTGATGGAATTAGCAACCCAGCTGGAGATGATGGCCCAGGTAGCATCGTGGCTGGCGGGCCCCTGCCTGTGTTCCCCACAGTCAACTCTGCCAGCATGGACCGTTGCCCCGGATTCTGAGCCTGCCAACCCCACGCCTTTTCGGGAGTGCCCCGAGGTAGACACCGCAGGACAGCAGGGCACCACAGTGCAACAAACTAGCGGTAAACTCAGTTTGGATGATGACAACTCGAGTCCGCTGCACTCAGACGTGGACTCAGTGACTTCCTGCCTTGCACTGCATGCTGAGCATGCAGTGCAAGGCAGGAAGTTCTGCTGCTCCAGCAGAACTGGAGCAGCCCCAGTCTGCAGACACACGGGACCTGGAGCCAGTCCCTGCACAGGACGAGCGTTCTCGAGCTGCAGCCTCATCGCTGGAGGGAGAGTATGATTTCGCGGATGTGGGTACAGCTGAAGATCAGAGCACGGAGAGAGTACACAGCACACAGAGAGAGCATAAACCAGACTCACCTCCAATCCTTTCCCAGCATGAGCCTCAAGCAGCCACCATGGAGCTGCAGGGGAGGGAGTTCATGGAGAAAGGGTACCCGGTGAATGACGACAACCCATCACATGTCCTGTCGCTGATGACAGCGACACATCACCGCGACCAAAACCAGCACCGGAAGAGAAGGGGCAGAAGCCGAATTCATCTCACATTCTTGCCGAGTATCAGCCTCAGGGAACCACCACAGCACAGCAGAATAGCGAGTTCGTGGCCTAGCAGGACCCAGTAGAGCAATGCCAGCCAAGGGCATGTCCTGCCACCGGTGTGAATGGCATGCCGCCATTGCAGCAACCAGCATCAGAAATGAGAGAGCGGCAGCACCAACAGATTGCAGCTTGCACTACTTAATTGGGTTCGGGTCCAACGAACCGACCGCCTGAACCCACAAGTGGTCCCATCATCGCAGATGAGAATCACAGCACAAAGGAGGCCAGCCGCCGTCCAGATGGCCGATGGTTCAAGATGGTATGCCAGCCATCTGCGAAAGGTAATCCTCCCCAATTACACTGGTCAACACCAAATTTATTGTCAAAGGTTTTTTTTAGCTGATTTAGGACAATTTTGATGTGCTGAATCCAAAAATCACATTGGTTTTGCTCAATCAGGTCAACTTTTTGAACTATGGCCACATGTTTTTTACGTTTTTGTTTACATGTACGGGTATTTACACTTCATTCATTCATTCATTCATCTTCTTCCGCTTAATCCTTTTTGGGTCGCAGTTGGGGGGGGGGGGCTGGAGCCCATCCCAGCATCTTTGGGCGAGAGGCAGGGTACACCCTGGACAGATCGCCAGTCCATCGCAGGGCCAACACAGAGAGACAACCATTCACTCTCACAGTCACACCTAAGGACAATTTAGAATCCCCAGTTTGATGCCAGTTAACCTAACTTGCATGTTTTTGGCATGTGGCAAGAAACTGGAGAAATCCTGAAGTAAACCCACGCAGACACGGGGAGAACATGCAAACTCCACACAGATCACCGTTGGTCGGGGGCTGGGGTCGAACCCAGGACCCCCTGGCCAAGGGTGAGTTGCTGTGCTGCCACAGTGCTAACCACTCCATCACCGCGCCGCCCTTTTATATTATGCAAAATTCTTTTTTATTTCTTGAAATTCTCTGAATTTTGAACAATGATGACATAGCATTCAATTTACATGTACTTACCTTTTCAAGATCCTGCCAAAGATAGGATGCCCACCAAAGTTGCAAAGCCTCATCGAATCGTTTCACACCAACATGCAGGGGATAGTGCAGCACGATGGCAACGTCTCAGAGCCATTCAACATACGCAGCAGAGTGAAACAGGGCTGCGTACTTGCGCCAACCTTCTTTGGGATTTTCTTTGCTATGCTCCTGAGGCATGCCTTCAGCACAGCAACAGAGGGAATCTACCTGCACACAAGATCTGACGGCAGGCTTTTCAACCTCACCCGCCTGAAAGCCAGAACCAAAGTACGCGAGGCTCTAATCAGAGACATGCTGTTCGCAGATGACGCTGCAGTCACAACCCACACACAGCAGGAGCTTCAGACCCTGATGGACCGCTTCTCCCAGGCATGCAAGGACTTCGGGCTTACCATCAGCCTGAAGAAGACTAACGTCTTGGCGCAAGGTACAGAAGCACCACCAACCATCACCATCGACGACTACGAGCTGGAGGTCGTGAATCAGTTCACGTACCTGGGGTCCACGATCAGCAACAACCTCTCCCTTGATACAGAGATCAATAAGAGGATTGGAAAATCAGCCTTCACACTCGCTCGCCTCACCACACGAGTGTGGGAGAATCCCAAACTCTCTGTCAAGACGAAGATGGCAGTGTACAACGCCTGCGTCATCAGCACACTGCTCTATGGGAGTGAGATGTGGACAACATACGCCCGGCAGGAAAAGAGACTGAACTCCTTCCACTTGCGCTGCATTCGCCACATCCTGGACATATCCTGGCAGGACAAAGTGCCCAACACAGAAGTTCTGTCCCGCGCCAGCCTTCCCTCCATGTTCACTCTACTCAGGCAGCGCAGGCTCCGCTGGCTAGGCCACGTTCACCGTATGGAGGATGGCAGAATCCCAAAAGACGTCCTCTATGGAGAACTGGCAACTGGCAGGAGAGACGTTGGCCGCCCACAGCTGCGCTTTAGAGACGTCTGCAAGAGAGACATGAAGGTCCTGGAGATCAACACAGAGCGCTGGGAGGACCTTGCAACGGACCGCTCCAAATGGAGAGGCACCCTAACCAGACAGCTCAAGGCGGGTGAAGAGAGACTGACTGCTGCAGCAGATGAAAAAAGGACCCGCAGGAAGAACCGCCACAGACCCAGCAGCTCGGAGACCACCCACAAGTGCGACCTGTGTGACAGGGACTGCCATTTGCGCATCGGCCTGTTCAGCCACAGGCGGTGCTGTTCCAGCAGAGTAGACGTTTAGGATTCTCTTCCATGGTCATCATAGACCGACGGAGGCCGACGACCTTTCTCAATGTCACCTATTCAGTTTACAGTACAACTGTACAATTGCTGTACAACTGCTTACAACTTAGCATAAAAACCTGACCTGATCGAGAGAAACGGATATTATTTTCGGATTCAGCAGTGCAAAGTTGTCTTAAATCAGTTGAAAAAACAGAGACAACTTACAAAAAAATTATTTTTGTTATGTTGTGTTATTGGGGCGTGGTTAGCACTATGGCAGCACAGCAACTCACCCTTGGCCGGGGGATCCTGAGTTCGATCCCTTAGGTATGACTGTGAGAGTGAATGGTTGTCTGTCTCTCTGTGTTGGCCCTGCAATGGACTGGCGATCTGTCCAGGGTGTACCCTGCCTCTCGCCCAAAGATGCTGGGATAAGCTCCAGCCCTCCCGCGACCCGAAAAGGATTAAGCCGAAGAAGATGAATGAATGTTGTGTTATCGTCCTCCCTTAGCCTACTCAGAGTTTTTATCTGAATTTGCTGAATTCTTGGCGGATTTAGTGCTGAAAGCAGATAGAATAAATATAATAGGGGACTTTAAAGGTCTAATGACACGTTTTTGACTTCATCTAATTTTTCAACACATAATACAATATGACGAAATAGGTTGGTCTGTGCAGTTCTATGTCAAACAAGCTTTTTTTTTGCCTCTGATTGGGTCACCCAAGACAAACTGGTCCTGGGTGAAGGGCCAGACTAAGAACGATCCAACAGACTCTCATGATAAATTCTAGATCAAGGATTCAGTCTACCCCGCCCGGTATAGGGTTACCGGGGCCCCGCCCTGGAGCCAGGCCTGGTGGAGGGGCTCAATGGCTAGCGTCTGGTGGCTGGGTTTCCACCCATGGGACCCGGCCGGGCTCAGCCCAAAGGAGTTACATGGGTCCATCCTCCAGTGGGCTCACCACCTGCAGGAGGGATCATTGGGTCCGATGCTATGTGGATTAGGTGGCGATCAAAGGCAGAGACCTTGGCGAACTGATCCCAGGCTTTCTAAACTGGCTTTTGGCACGTGGAATGTCACCCCTCTGGTGGGGAAGGAGCCTGAGCTGGTGTACGAGGTTGAGAGATACCGGCTAGATATAGTCGGCCTCATCTCAACATACAGCTCCGGTTCCGGAACCAGTCTCCTGGAGAGGGGCTGGAGCTTGACCTTTTCTGAGTTTCTGAGGTGATGCGCAGGGGTGGGTATTCTTGTATCCCCCCACCTTGCTGCCTCTATATTGGAGTTTTCCCCAGTGGACGAAAGGGTTGCTTCCCTGTGCCTTCGGGTTGGGGAATGGGTCCTGACCATCACTTGTGCCTATGCACCAAATGATGTTTCAGAGTACCCACCCTTTTTGGAGTCTGTGATTGGGGTGCTGGAGGGTGCTCCTCTTGGAGACTCCATTGTCCTACTGGGGGACTTCAGTGTGCACGTGGGCAACGACAGTGAAACCTGGAAGGGGGTGATCGGGAGGAACGGCCTGCCCGATCTGAACCCAAGTGGTGTTCAGTTATTGGACTTCTGTGCTAACCGCAGTTTGTCCATAACGAACACCATGTTCAAGCATAAGGGTGTCCATATGTGCATCTGGCACCAGGACACCCTAGGTCGCAGGTCGATGATCGATTTTGTTATCATGTCATCAGACCTGCGACCATATGTCTTGGACACTTGGGTAAAGAGAGGTGCAGCGCTGTCAACTGATCACCGCCTGGTGGTGAGTTGGATCTGATGGCAGGGGAGGATGCCATTCAGACCTGGTAGACCCAAACGTGTAGTGAGGGTACGCTGGGAACGTCTGGCTGAGGCCCCTGTCCGGGAGGTCTTCAACTCCCACCTCCGGAAGAACTTCAACCACATTCTGAGAGAGTCTGGAGACATTGAGTCTGAATGGGCCATGTTCTCCACCTCTATTGTTGAAGCGGCAGCCCAGAGCTGTGGCCGCAATGTGGTCGGTGCATCTCATGGTGGCAACCCCTGAACCAAGTGGTGGACACCAGTGGTGGGGGGGGGGGGGATTAAGCTGAAGAAGGAGTCCTATCAGGTTTGGTTGGCTTGTGGGACTCCCAAAGGAGCTGAGGTGTATCGGCAGGCCAAGCGGAGTGCAGCTTGGGTGGTTGCTGAAGCAAAAACCCAGGTATGGGAGGAGTTTGGTGAGGCCATGGAACAAGACTTTCAGTCGGCCTCAAAGAGATTCTGGCAAACTGTCTGGCAGCTCAGGAGGGGGAAGCAGCTCCCTGTCCACACTGTGTATGGTGCGGATGGGGCGCTGTTGACTTTGACTGGGGATATCATCGGGCGGTGGAAGGAATACTTTGAGGATCTTCTCAATCCCACTGATACGCCTTTCACAGAGGAAGCAGGGCTTGTGGACGAGGGGGATGACTCGCCTATCACAGAGGCTGAGGTTGCCAAGGTGGTTAAAAATTTCCTTGGTGGCTGAGCCCCGGGGGTGGACGAGATTTGCCCTGAGTACCTCAAGGCCCTGGATGTTGTTGGGCTGTCATGGTTGACACGCCTCTGCAACATTGCATGGAGGTCGGGGGCAGTGCCTTTGGCATGGCAAACCGGGGTGGTGGTTCCTCTTTTCAAAAAAGGGGACCGGAGGGTGTGCTCCAACTTTAGAGGGCTCACACTCCTCAGCCTCCCTGGGAAGGTCTATGCCAAGGTACTGGAGAGGAGAGTCTGGCTGTTGGTTGAACCTCGGATTCAGGAGGAGCAATGTGGTTTTCATCCTGGCCGTGGCACATCGGACCAGCTCTTTACCCTCTCGAGAATTCTCGAGGGTTTGTGGGAGTTTGCCCAACCAGTTTACATGTGTTTTATGGACCTGGAGAAGGCATTCGACTGCGTCCCTCGTGGTTTTTTGTGGGGGGTGCTTCGGGAGTATGGGGTATCGGGCTTGTTGTTACGAGCCATTCGGTCTCTGTACGACCGTTGTGAGGGTTTGGTTCGTATTGTCAACACTCGGTCGGACTCATTCCCAGTGAGAGTTGGACTCTGCCAGGGCTGCCCTTTGTCACCGATCCTGTTCATAATTTTTATGGACAGAATTTCTAGGCGCAGCCAGGGAATGGAGGGTGTCATGCTTGGTGACCACAGGATCTCATCTCTGTTGTTTGCAGATGATGTTGTCCTGTTGGCTTCATCCAGCAATGACCTACAGTTCTTGATGGGATGGTTTGCCACTGAGTGTGAAGCGGCTGGGATGAGAATCAGCACCTCCAGTCAATCTACGTTCCTACCCTCACCTATGGTCACGAGCTTTGGGTAATGACCGAACGAACAAGATCGTGGATACCAGCGGCTGAAATGAGCTTTCTCCGTAGGATTGCTGGACTCACCCTCAGAGATAGAGTGAGGAGCTCAGTCATCCGGGAGAGGCTCAGAGTACAACCGCTGCTCCTCCACATTGAAAGGAGTCAGTTGAGGTGGTATGGGCATCTGATTAGGATGCCTCCTGGACGCATCCCACTTGAGGTGTTTCAGGCACGTCCCACTGGGAGGAGACCCCGGGCAAACCCAGGACTCAGTGGAGAGACTATGTCTTCCAGCTGATCTGGGAACGCCTTGGTATCCTCTCTGAAGAGCTGGAGCAGGTGGCTGGGGAGAGGGAAGTCTGGGCTTCTGTGCTTGAACTGCAACCTCCGCGACCCGGACCTCCGGAAAAGCGGTAGAAGATGGATGGATGGATGGATAGATATATGTGCCACCATCATACACTTCTGCAGCTTTAATAAAAAAAAAAATCAAACTAAGAATATCCAATGTTTTCATGAGCGCCACGTCACCAATTGCGTCAGTGGCTGGAAACCCCTCCGGCCATGTTGTAACATCATCGACAGAACACAGCTCTTGGCTGCCCATTGTACATACAGGATGGAAGAGGTCGAAAACATCGACAATGGTTCCAGCGCATGTAGTCTGGAATTGGTTTATGTTGTCCAGTCTTCAGACGATTATATTTCTGAAGAATGGGATGACAATGACGAATCTGGGGGCATCAGACCGTATAGGTTTGAGCCGTGCCAAGCGGGCATCATGCCTAGCGAGGCATGAGAGTGACAGTGGAGAGGCACACATGCCCGCCGCAGCAGCAGTGACAAACACACGGCAGGGGAACACCGAGTGTTATGCTTTTGTTACAGATATTGCAACAAATTATTTGTTCATAAATATAATTTATTTAAATCCAATTTTTCAATAAAATCAGCAGTGTATTCTCTGTGGCTCAGGCATTGGGTTTATTATGTATTATATTTTGAGTTCTTGTTGTTTTTGTTTTGTACATGTGTTTTATGTGCGTTTTGACCCACTTTCAGGTGGGCACTGTCCAAGATTCCCTGGTCCAACCACGCGCCCTCTCTCTTTGACAGTCAGCTGTTCATGTTTTGTGTGCATCATCTGCTGTGTTGTCAGCCAGCCAATATTGCACCACTATCACGACGTGTTAGCCACTCCACACAGCCGTGGTTCTGTTGCGCCCCTTGAAGACCCTGGGGCGCAACTGTGGTTAACACGTCTCCTCTCTATGTTCACTGGGCAATGTAGGCCCCAAACGCCAACTGTAAGTGTCTCTGTTTATTTTTCTAAGTTTTCACCTTTTTGGGAACTGTTGTCATCATTCTTATGTTCAATACATGTGCTGTGGTGAATTCTGTGCATAAATCCATTCATCATAACCCTCCGTGTGCTCTTATGCAGGGCACGGAGAGGGAGGATGAAATAACGAGGATTTACGTGCAGGGTTCACCACAGCACATTTAATACAGAAAGACAGACAATTCCCCAAAAGGTGAAGATGTACAAAAAACACAAACACACTTACTGATGGCATTCGGGGGCCAGCATCGCCCAGAGAACGAATGAGAGGAGACATGTTAGCCACAGTTGCGCCCCAGAGCCGACATCGCTTCAAGGATGCACAAGAACCACGGCGAGCATGGAGTGACTAACGTCGTGAGAGTGCTGAAAATACTGGCAGACTAACAGCACAGATGACAATACTATGGACCAGCAGTGCGTGACTGGCAAACGGTCGCTAAGTACATGCACTGCTGGTGATGGTGTGATGAGAAGCACCTGGGCGAGGACCGGGAAACATGATCAGCGGGAGTTTGAATCAGCTGGTGATAATGAGAGAGGGGACGTGACTGGACTGGTGAGCGTCAGCATGTGATCACAGAAAGTAGGTCAAAGCTGCACGTAAATCCATCAATCCTTCCCCTCCTCGTGCGCTCCTCCTGTGTAAAAGCACACGAGCAGCGCACAAGGAGGCTTATGACAGTTGTAGCTGAAGTGTGTGATGTGGTTTTTCACGGCCTGCTGTTTATCTAAGCCTGCGACAACGCGAAGGCATAGCCGTAAAATTAAAACAAGAAACCAGAGAAACTGTGAGCTACAAAGCTGCTGTCATTCCAGTCAACACCACCGGCATCTGTTCTGTTGCTTACATCATGGTGGTGCCGCCCTTCATTTGGTGGGCAGGACCACAGTCCAGTCAGTGGCTGCGGTTTTTTGACGATAACTAGTTTATGCAGGCGCGGTTGTAAATATTATATTTACACAACATGCTAAAAAATGTTAAAATCATGTCATCAGACCTTTAATATACATGTTGATGTAGATAGTGATTGCCTTAATATAGCATTTAATTCAATATTAGACTCGATGGGGTTTTCTTAGGAAGTAGGAAATTCTACCCATTATTTCCACCACACGTCGGACTTTGTTCTGACATATGGCATAGAAAAAGAAAATCTGGTAGTGTCTCCTCATAACCCTGTACTCTCAGACAATTATCTGTTAACTTCTGACTTTACTATTTCTGACTATTTGGCTCCTAAAGAAAAATATTACTACAGTAGATGTCTCTCAGGTGATGTTGTTATCAAATTTAAGCAGGTTGCTTCCTCAATGCCATGTGTCAACAGAAAAGCTATGGAGAGCTTGCTCCTTCTGTAACTGATAGCATGGTAGATAGTGTGATAGCTTCTCTGCATCAGACCCTAGACATGGTGGCCCCTTTAAAAAAGAAAAAGTCTGGACTTCCGGTCTGGACGCCATGGTGATAGCAACTTAACGCTGAAGCTCCCAGACCCAATCCAAGGAAAACATCTTCAAAATCAGACTTAACGGATTTTTGGAAGAATAAAAATCAAAAGACAAAAACACCATGCCTAACCAAAAACAGAAGAAACTGACATTCCCCAGGTCAGGACGCGCAGCGGCCGCAGAATCTGAACCGGAGGACCTCCGTTCAGAAGACGAGGAGCTGGACCTAGCTAACAAAAAGGTTAGCTTGAAATCGCTATTTGATGAATTACGACGATTTCGGGCCGAATTTCATGAATTCAGAGAGGAATTAAAAAGGACGAACAGCAGAATGGACCAGGCCCAAAACCGAATCTTGGAAGCTGAAGAAAGAATAAAAGTGCTTGAAGATTCTATGCTGGATTTACACAAAAAACAGTCAAGGCTGGAGGCTAAGCTAACCGACCAAGAAGGAAGACAGAGACGAGACAACATCAGAATTCACGGTCTGAAAGAAGGAGCTGAAGATAGTTTCAACACAATGGTGGAATGCGTGGAATCCTTATTGAGAGAGAAGTTGGATATTCCACAAACCACCGATTTGAAGATAGAAAAGGCCCATCGTACATTAGCCGCAAAGCCAGCGGCAGAAGTGCCCCCACGTTCGGTGGTGGTAAGAGTCTCCGATTTCAAAATAAAACAAGAGGTTGTAAGACGGGCTTGGCAGAAAAAAGGATTTATGCATCAAGAGAGAAAAGTCTTCGTGGAGCATGATTACGCCCCGGAGGTTCTTAAAAAGCGACGGGAATATAACGACGCCAAAAAGGTTCTATGGGAACAGAATCTACGCTTTCAGACGCCATTTCCTGCGAAGTTAAGGGTCTTTTACGGTGAAGAGTCATGTCTCTATAATTCAGCGGAAGAAGCAACAATTGACATGGCGAGAAGAGGGCTCCTGGTATCGGTGTTTAAACCCGCAGCGGATCTGAGCGAGAGGATCAGAGCTCAAACGTGGTCCACTCAGAGACCTTCAAAACCCACGGGCCAGCAGCGGGAAACCCAGCCCCAGCGCTACAAAGATAAGCTTTCCAGTTCCAGGAAGGAATTCAATTCAATTCAATTCAACTTTATTTATATAGCGCCATTTCACAACAACAGTCATCTCATAGCACTATCAACTGTAGGGGGGAACCCCCACAGTTGCAGAAAGACCCCAGCAATCAGGTGATCCCCTGTGAGCAAGCACTTGGCGACGGTGGAGAGGAAAAACTCCCTTTTAACAGGAAGAAACCTCCAGCAGAACCAGGCTCAGGGAGGGGCAGTCATCTGCTGCGACTGGCTGGGGGGTGAGGGGACAGAGAAGATGAAAAGAACAGACATGTAGAGAGCAAACAGCACGATGGGGACTCAATCTATGGGAGAGAACAAACAAATGTTAATGACCAGCAAAAAAAAATATTTCATAGAGAGTGAGGAAAGGAGTGAGGCCCAGTGCATTACTGGAGGTCCCCCGGCTGACTAAACCTATTAGCAGCATAGCTAAGGGAGGGTTCAGAAACACATGATCCCTCCCTAATTGTAGGCTATATCAAAAAGGTAGGTTTTAACCCTAATCTTAAAAACAGAGATCGAGTCTGACTCCCGAATCCAGATTGGCAGCTGATTCCACAGGAGAGGAGCTTGATAACTGAAGGCTCTGCCTCCCATTGTACTTTTGGAGATTCTAGGTATTACAAGTAGTCCTGCATTTTGGGAGCGTAGTGCTCTGTTAGGATAATACGGTAGTATCAGATCTTTTAAATAAAAAGGAGCCTGATTGTTTAGAGCTTTGTAAGTAAGAAGAAGGATTTTAAACTTAATTCTAAACTCTATGGGAAGCCAATGAAGGGAGGCCAGAACCGGAGAGATATGATCTCTCTTTCTAGTACCTGTTAAAACTCTTGCTGCAGCATTTTGGATCAGCTGAAGACTTTTTAAAGATGTTTTAGGACAACCTGATAATAAAGAATTACAATAATCTAATCTCGAGCTAACAAAAGCGTGGATCAGTTTCTCAGCATCACTCTGAGACAAGATGCTCCTAATCTTGGCAATATTACGCAAATGATAGAAGGCAGTCTTAGAAACAAATTTAATATGTGAATTGAAGGACAAATCCTGATCAAAAATAACTCCAAGGTTCCTCACAGAGCTATTAAGAGAAAGAGTAACTGCATCCAAACTGAAAGTTTGATTTGGAAAGGAATTTCTAAGGTTTTTTGGACCAACAAGAATGACTTCAGTCTTATCTGAATTTAATAGCAGGAAATTACAAGTCATCCAAGCTTTGATTTCCTTAAGACAGGCTTCTAACTTGGCTAATTGATTAGTATCATCTGGCTTCATTGACAGGTATAATTGTGTGTCATCTGCATAACAATGAAAATGTATACAGTGCTTTCTAATAATGTTGCCTAACGGAAGCATATATAAACTAAAAAGAGTAGGGCCTAGCACAGATCCCTGTGGAACTCCATGACTAAGCTTTGAGTTGAAAGAAAACTCATTATTTACATGAACAAACTGGAACCTATCAGATAAATAAGATCTAAACCACTGCAACGAAGTTCCATTAAGTCCAACATAGTGTTCTAATCTATCAAGTAGAATATTATGATCGATAGTATCAAAAGCTGCACTAAGGTCTAAAAGGACAAGTACAGAAACTAGTCCATTATCAGATGCAATGAGGAGGTCGTTAGTGACCTTCGCTAAGGCTGTTTCAGTACTATGATGGATTCTAAACCCAGATTGAAACTCTTCAAGTAAACCATTTCCCTGCAGGTGGTCGAATAATTGCGTAGCAACAACTCTTTCTAAAATTTTTGAAATGAAAGGGAGATTAGAGATTGGTCTATAGTTAGCTAAAGCTCCTGGATCTAGCGTTGGCTTTTTGAGTAAGGGTTTAATTACAGCTGTTTTAAAAGCCTGCGGTACATGGCCTAAAGTTAATGAAGAATTGATTATATGAAGAATAAAGCTACCAATAAGTGGGAAGACTTCTTTAAATAACCTAGTAGGAATAGGGTCTAAAAGACAAGTTGAAGGTTTGGATGAGGAAACTATTTTGTCTAACTCACAAAGGTCGATTGGAGTAAACTCATCAAGACAGACATCAAAAGAAGGAGTTGTAGTAGTTACAGTATTTAAGTTAACTGTGGGAAGAATCTGATTGATTTTATCTCTGATGGATGAAATTTTATTATTGAAAAAGTTCATAAAGTCCTGACTAGTAAGCTCTAAGGGAATGCTAGGATTGACAGAGTCCTGACTCTTTGTCAACCTGGCTACAGTACTGAAAAGAAACCTGGGATTATTCTTGTTCTCTTCTATTAATGCAGAGTAATAACTTGTTCTAGCTTTTCTAAGAGATTTTTTATAAATTAAAAGATGATTTCTCCAAGCTAAATAGATTTCATCTAAATTAGTAGAGCGCCATTTTCTTTCTAATTGACGAGTCTTCTGTTTTAAGCTACGAGTTTCTGTGTTGAACCAAGGAGTTAGAAATCTCTGATTAGACTTTTTCTTTTTTAAGGGGGCCACCAAGTCTAGAGCCTGATGCAGAGAAGCTGAAACACTATCCACCATGTTATCAATTACAGAAGGAGCAAGCTGTCTATAGCTTATTTCCGTTGTGTTGACACATGGCATAGAGGAAACAATCTGCATAAATTTGGAAACAGCATCATCTGAGAGGCATCTACTGTAATGATATTTTTCTTTAGGAGCCAAATAGTCAGAAATGGTAAAATCAAAGGTTAACAGACAATGGTCTGACAGTACAGGGTTATGAGGAGACACTACAAGATTTTCTATTTCTATGCCATATGTCAGAACAAGGTCCAATGTATGGTGGAGGTAATGAGTAGAATTTCCTACTTTCTGAGAAAACCCAATCGAGTCTAATATTGAATTAAATGCCACATTAAGGCATTAAGGAATAGCAACCTTTTTGTTTTTTTTCTTTTCAGTCATTCTGCACTTCCATCCCCCCTCCTACAAGGTAACAAACATTAAAGGAGATGCAGAATCAGCATGTGGTAAAACCTTTCATGGAGCAGTTATAACATTAGAAACAAATGTCTTCTTAATTTAAAGGGAAAAAAAAATCTTGTTAAAATAGAAATGTAACAATGACCCACATGTTCTCCCTACACTAACAAATATTGTATTAGAGTGAATGTTTGCTGTGATGGGGGTGGGAGGGTGCACACAATCTCATAGGGTATAGGCATAAAAAAAAAAAAAAAATCATTACAAATTCGGATTGGGATCTGAAATTCACGTTAAAAACATGGGACAACTTACAGGGGTAAGAGAGGGCCCTCAACACGTAACAGAGTTTGAGGAATTTCCCTCAGAGCCTACACTCCATCAGGGCTCTTACAGGGTCTTTAAAGAGACCCCAGCTCAGGAAGTTTTTTTGACAGTTTTTTGTTTTAAAGTTTCGTACACTATGTTCTTAATGTTTTTTATGTTCTTAATGTTCTTTCAGTTTCTGAGTAGCAAAAAAGAGGGCCACCACACTGTTATACTAAATAAGAAAATACAATGGAGAAACAGGGTGTAACCAAAATAGCCTCATATAATGTAAAAGGGATCCTGAATCCAGTTAAAAGATCCAAGATTCTACGCAAAATGAAAAAAGACAAAGCAGAAATAATATTTTTACAAGAAACCCACCTAACAGACGTGGAACACACTAAACTCAATAGACAAGGGTTTAAAATGATCTCTTCATCTTCATATAAGTCAGGGAGGAGGAGGGGAGTAGCGACATTGATATCAACCAAAATTACATTTGAAAAAAAATCAGAACACAAAGATAAAGAAGGGAGGTACAGTTTGGTAATTGGGCGGCTAGAGGGAGAAGATATCACCCTGCTGAATGTATATGCACCACCAGGGGCTAAATGGAAATTTTATAAAAATGTATTCGACCTAATGATAACTAAAGCCCAAGGTTTAGTGATATGTGGTGGAGACTTCAGTCTAAGACTGAATCCATACTGGGATGCAACAGGTAATTCTTCACATCAAAATAACACTCAAAATAGGAAAACTCGGATGCTATTAAAATAAATGGGAATCTGTGACGTATGGAGGGAATTCAACCCCAATGTAAAAGATTATACTGTAGCGGTTTGAATTCAACCCCCCACAACACACAGAGACAGTCAGCTCACACTGGTTTTTTCCGCTGCATGCTGCGTTTACAGCCGTGAGGTTAAAGTGTCATCCATGCATTGTGTTCATGCATCCTGTCTGTACCTCTGATATGCAAATGCCCAGATTGACTGCTGTGAATGTCTTTGATCTATTGTTTGAGTTGAGTATATAAGCTGCACTGTGCTGTAAATCTGCCTCTCATTCTCTCACTCTGATTCTGCATCTGCTGCGAGACACACACACCGTCTCTTCTTTGAGAGCTGGAGGAACGAAGCGGCAGCCTGCTCAAACCATGGGCTGTAGCCAAGTTCTGATGAAGGCAGGTGATAATAAAGCTATTTAAAAATCCAACGCTGCCTTTATTTTATCATCCTCTTCACTGGTGACCCCGGAATGCACACGTTTTGTGCAAACGCAACCTTCTGATCTGAACAGCCACGCTGGCGACCCGAGACTGAAGAAAACGAGCGGCCAGCGAACGCAGCACCCGGGCATGAATGCTCCGTCACAGCGGCCTGACTGGTCTTCCCTCCCTGCGGCCTCAGGGAGACCTCGATGCAGAGCCCACGGCGGGCGAGCTGCTCTCAGGACATCAACCAAGACCGGGTAAGCGGCAGAGAACGTCATGGCGCGCCCTAGCCGAGATTGGCACATCCACGCGGGACCGGCCGTGCAGCTCTTCCACATCAGAGCACAGGCAGGCGACTCCCATGGCCGACGGAGCACACGTGGACCTGAACGCAGCATGACTAATCTGCAGCCACGGCTCGTCAGAGATGTTTTTCGGCGCACACTGCGCCGATCTCCAAGTTTCCGACCCTGATTTCCTCTCCAGCGGACCCACCCACGCACGGAGCCCCGGCACGCGCACCGGGGGTGACGAGGACGGCGCACCACGCACGGGACAAATACGGCTTTTCCGACCGCCTTCCTTCTGCTGCACACTGGCCCTTCAGGCTTGCTTGTACACCTGAGGCCCGCAGCTTGCTCACTGGATTTTATGGTCTTAGCCACGGCACACAAGGGGAATTCAGCTGTCTGCGGTTCCCGAGGCTGTAGGGTTACGTCTGCCCTAAAGTCAACACGCCAGTCCCTCTGCTTTTATTTTTTTTCTTGCCGCCGCTCCTGCTTTTCTTCATGGCCACGAGAGGAGTCAGAGACTAATTTTTTTTCTTCTTCTTATCTCCGCATGTTCAGATGGGACATCGCGGAGCAGCAAACACTTTTGGCGCGACTCGAACGATTTTCCTGCGCCCGGTCAGCATTTGCTACCCCCCCTCCCCCTCCTCCTGCACAGAGCTTTTCCCTGCTCGCTGCCTAAACTGCAACATCGAGGTCACGGTCCCCTACCGTTCCCTCTGGGGGGGAGCAGTGTAGCGGTTTGAATCAACCCCCCACAACACACAGAGACAGTCAGCTCGCACTCCTGGGTTTTTTCCGCTGCATGCTGCGTTTACAGCCGTGAGGTTAAAGTGTCATCCATGCATTGTGTTCATGCATCCTGTCTGTACCTCTGATATGCAAATGCCCAGATTGACTGCTGTGAATGTCTTTGATCTATTGTTTGAGTTGAGTATATAAGCTGCACTGTGCTGTAAATCTGCCTCTCATTCTCTCACTCTGATTCTGCATCTGCTGCGAGACACACACACCGTCTCTTCTTTGAGAGCTGGAGGAACGAAGCGGCAGCCTGCTCAAACCATGGGCTGTAGCCGAGTTCTGATGAAGGCGGGTGATAATAAAGCTATTTAAAAATCCAACGCTGCCTTTATTTTATCATCCTCTTCAATACTTTTTATTCAACGCCACATTCATCTTACGCAAGGATTGATTACTTTTTTATGTTTAATAGAGACATTGGAAGAGTAAAAACATGTAAAATAGGACTGATGGATCTCTCTGACCACAGTCCGATCTATATGGACTTAAACATCCAAAAATACACAAATAATACATTTTCCTGGAGGTTGAATTCAAATGTCCTGAAAGGACCACTGAAAGATGAATTGGAATCAGATATTCTCAGATATTTGGAAGAAAACGATAATGGAGAAGTATCCCCTTTAATACTGTGGGATGCGTGCAAAGCTGTAATAAGGGGAAAAATTATTGCAAAACTGGCAACCCAAAAGAAACTGAGACAAGAAAAACTAATCACACTAGAGTCAGAACTCAAGAACCTAGAAAAAGAACACAAAGACAACACTCATTCTAATGGCTCGCTCAAGATTAAAGAAATTAAAAATCAAATAAATGAGATCTACACAATAGAAATCCAGAAGAAACTTACATTTCTGAAACAAAAACACTATGAAGCAGGCAGTAAATCGGCAAAATTACTAGCCTATAAATTGAGGAAACAACAAACAGAAAGAGCAATCTACAAAATCAGAGACCCAGTATCAAAGGAAATAAAATTCAGAATTCAGGATATTCTTAAAAGCTTCGAGAATTACTATAAGAACTTATACTCCCACAAAAAACATAAAAACGCATCCGAGACATTCCTAAACACATTAAACCTTCCCCAACTTACGGAATCACAAAATAAAACACTACTGTCAGAAATACAACCTAAAGAATTGGAAAAAGCAATTATGAAACTTAAAGCTAACAAATCCCCAGGAGCAGATGGCTATACAGCAGAATGGTACAAAACCTTTAAACAGCAACTATCTCCTCTCCTCCTGAAAACATTTAACTATGTCCTCCACACAGGGGAAATCCCCCCCTCCTGGAGAGAAGGGGTCATTGCAGTTATACCTAAACCTGAAAAGGATAAACTAGAATGCTCCAACTACAGACCAATCAGTGTATTAAATCAGGACTATAAGCTTTTTACCATTATCCTTGCCAAAAGGTTAGAAAACATACTGACAGACTTAATTCACTTAGACCAAACAGGTTTTATAAGACAAAGACAGACACAAGACAACATTCGACGCACTTTACACATAATTCATCATATAAAAAAATATAACTTAAATGCAGTCATATTGGGATTAGATGCTGAAAAAGCATTCGATTCGGTTGACTGGTCTTTCCTATATAGAATCTTATCCAGTTTCAATTTTCATAACAACTTCATTAGAACTATACAGGCATTATATAAAAAACCAACAGCTAAAATAAGGATTAACGGTAATTTATCATCATCTTTTGAGCTGGAAAGAGGATGTCGTCAAGGCTGCCCCTTGTCTCCACTGCTCTTTGCAATCTTCATAGAACCTCTGAGCCAATGGATAAGACAAAATCAAGAAATTCAAGGTATTACACTTGGTCAGAAGGAACATAAAATAGCACTCTTTGCTGATGACATTTTAATATACCTAGGGCAGCCAGACACTTCTTTACCAGAACTAATCTTAGTTTTTTCAGACTATGGAGATTTATCGGGGTACAAATTAAACATGCATAAAACCCAAGTTTTAACATTCAACTATGACCCAAATCATTATTCACTAAGTGAACTCAAAACTAACTGGGAGTTGGAATCTATGAAATATCTGGGGGTCAATATCCCGAAACAACTCAACAAAATTATAACACTAAACTATGATCCACTGGTGACAAAAATAAAATCTGACCTAGCAAGACGGAATATGATACCATTCTTAGGTTCTGCACAAAGAATTGAAGCAGTCAAAATGAATATACTTCCACGTCTTCTATACCTTTTCCAAACAATACCAGTAGAACCTCCCAAAAAACATGGCAGGAGCTGGACAGAAGGATCTCAAGATTCATATGGCAGGGCAAGAGACCTAGAATCAGATATAGAACCTTACAGCTAAACAAAGACAAAGGTGGGCTCACGCTGCCAAATATCAGGGATTATTTTAAAGCCGCACAAATTAAAACTTTAATAGAGATATGTAACCCAGTCTACACTGCACAATGGAAGGAGATCGAATGCCAAATAACAAGTGACATCCCCCTACAGGCGATAATAGGGAACAATGCCTTACCTAAACTCTTGAATAACACTAACCCGTGGATAGAGACCCCGCTAAAAATTTGGTTTAAGATAGTCAGAGAGAATCAAGCTAAAGAGCCCTATCGACTTCTGCAATGGATTGCCTATGATCAAGATTTTACCCCCAATAAAACAGACACTAGATTTAAAGAGTGGAAAGAGAAAGGGCTGATAAAATATTACAATTTTTTTAAGGGGCAAACTTTAAGAAGTTTTGAAGATTTGAAAAAACAAGATCTAATAAATCAAGATCTTTACAGGTTCTTTCAGCTTAGACACCACATAAACAATATACTTAAAAAGGAGGATTTGGAAAGGGCCCAGTCAGGTGTTCTGAAGGTCTTCTTAATGGCATATAAAGGGATCCCAGGGATCAGATACATTTCTAAAATATACCAAGGTCTTCAAGACTTAAAAGGAGACAACACATCATATATAAAAGAGAGATGGGAAAAAGAGGGGAATTTCACTTTACAATTGGAAATATGGGAAAAGCTAAATAAACAGCAATGGATAAGTACCTCATCCCTGCAGTGGAGAGAATTTGGATGGAAAAATTTGGTAAGATTTTTCAGAACACCTGCACAAAACAAATTTACCCATAAGGGGCTGAACTGTTGGCGCTTGTGTGGTGAAAAGACTGCAAATCATTTTCATGTGTTTTGGTCATGCCCAGTTATCCACCAATATTGGACCAATGTACAGACAATATTGGGGAAAATATTCAAAATAACAGTTCCCTTTTCTTTTGTAACTTTGTATTTGGGTTTACTATCGGACTCACTGGAAAGACGAGGAGATAAATACTTATTCAATGTTTTAATATTGGCAAGTAAAAAAGCCCTAACTAAAAAATGGATGCTGAAGGACTGTCCTACACCTGAAGATTGGATTAACGTGATTCAAAACATTTACTCGATGGAAAAGTTGACATTCGCACTGAGACAGGACATGGATGGGTTCATGAGCTTTTGGCAACCCTGGATCGCATATGTGTCTTCCATTAGATCTAATCTTTGACAAATACCATTTCAATAATGGTTCCGCTCTTTGTTCCAACGCTACTCAGATGCTCTTTTACTTTTAATTACTTAATTTTCTGTTTGTTTGTTTTTTGCTGTTCTGTTTGTTTGTTTGTTTGTTTGTTTTAAATTTTATTCTCTTTAATTTCACTTTTTCTTTCACTTTTAAAAAAAAAGGGTGTTGTAATAATTATCCTACCAATGTTGTCAAATAGCAAAAAATAAGGGAACATGTGATGAAAATGTAAACAATGCAATGCTGTAATGACCTGTATACCCTTTACAAAAACTTAAATAAAAAAAAAAAAAAAAAAGTCTAACCAGAGATGTCTAACTCCTTGGTTCAACACAGAAACTCGTAGCTTAAAACAGAAGACTTGTCAATTAGAAAGAAAATGGCACTCCACTAAATTAGATGAAATCTATTTAGCTTGGAGAAATCAACTTTTAATTAATAATAAAAAAAAATCTCTTAGGAAAACTAGAACAAGTTATTATTCTGCATTAATAGAAGAGAACATGAACAATCCCAGGTTTCTTTTCAACACTGTAGCCAGGCTGACAAAGAGTCAGGACTCTGTTAAACCCAGCATTCCCTTAGAGCTTGCTAGTCAGGTCTTTATGAACTTCTTCAATAATAAAATTTCATCTATCAGAGATAAAATCAGTCAGATTCTTCCCACCATTAACTTGAATACAGTAACTACTACAACTCCTTCAACTGATATCTGTTTGGATGAGTTTGCTCCAATTGACCTTTTAGAGTGAGATAAAATAATTTCCTCATCCAAGCCTTCAACTTGTCTTTTAGACCCTATTCCTACCAGGTTATTTAAAGAACTCTTCCCATTTATTGGTAGCTCTGTGGCCGACACACGTTGTGGGCTCACGCTGCCACAGAGACAGGACTGAATGTGTATTGTGGGGTGTCACGTCTGGAAAGGACTGAGGACTCGAATCTACAGGAGGTAACAAGGAAGTGTGAGATTTGTCTCTTTGTCCCACAGAAGACGTCCCGGAGGGTATTCCGGTTCATCAGGAAATGAGAGACAATGGTGAAGCTTCAAAGGGATGCTTTGTAACTGTATGTTGACTGAAGACACCATGTGACTTGAATTCTGATGCTGGAAATGTATAAAAGGGTGTTGAAGTATGATTCTTTCTCTTTCCTGCTTTGAGAATGCTGGAAGCTGCGTTCTGTCAAATAAAGCTGGTTTTATGACTGAAACTCAGCCTTGTTATTTGAGCATGCTTCTACACTGGTGACCTACGACGGAAAATGAGCAGACAGAATTCTCCCGAGCGGGGCTCGGTGGAAGCCAGCCTGATGGCCGCCTCCAGGATCCGGCTGCCCGATTTCTGGCAGCACAGCCCGCGCTCATGGTTTAGCGCAATCGAGGCGCAGTTCAACCTCCGGAGAATCTCCAACGATGACACAAGATTCTACCACGTGGTAGCGAAGCTGGACAGCGACACGGTCCAGAGAGTGGAGGATCTGGTTAACCATCCACCAGACAGCTACAAGTACAGCGCATTGAAGGACGCGCTGATCAGCCATTTCACCCCCTCAGTCCAACAACGAGCAGAGGGGCTCCTGGCGCTGACGGAGGCCGAAAACGATAGACCTGCGGACCTGATGGTGAAGATGCTGCAGCTCAAAGCCTCTGAGGATGGCGAATTCATTTTCGCCCACCTTTTCCTTCGAACCCTACCACCAGCAGTGAGAGTGGCCCTGGCAGAGTCTCCCCGATTGGCCAGGCGAGACTACCATGGGTTGAGCAAGGAGGCGCAGAGGTTGGTCGACGCCCACAAGCGGAACGCGGTCTCAGCCGCGGCGGCCAGTCCGGGAACGGCGTCCGGAGACAGTGCGGGTCCAGCGGCCGCGGCGCCAGACGCACCAACGACGGCGGCGACAGGAGCCAGACGACGCGGAGCGGAGAACGGCTCGTGCTTCTACCACCGCCGTTTTGCAGAGAGAGCGCACAGGTGCGTCCCACCGTGCAATTTTAAGCACCAGGGAAACGCCAAGACCGAGGGCCGGTAGCAGCTGCGACCCTCGGCAACGAGAACAGGCTGCTTTACCTGACGGATGCACGCTCGGGGAAACAGTTCCTCGTGGACACGGGCTCTCAGCTGAGCTTCGTCACACCCACCTACGCAGAACGGCTGTCGCCTTCTAAAGCCCCCTGGGTGTCAGTGTCAGCAGCGAACGGCTCCACGATTAAAACGTTTGGTGAGAGGACCATGCTTCTGTCCTTACAGGGCCGTTCATTTGAGTGGACATTTATTGTAGCAGCAGTCAGTTTCAACATGTTAGGGGCTGATTTTTTGTGCTCAAATGGTTTATTGGTTGACCTTGCTAATAGACGTCTGATTAATGCACTGTCCTTTCATTCTATTCCCTGCACAGCTCGGGTGGCCCCGCCAACTGCACATGCCAGCGTCTCAGCTGCGGGTGGTAAGTTTCACACTCTGCTTGCTCAGTTTCCAGCACTCACAGTCCCCACGTTTTCAGCAACGGTGGCCAAACATGGGGTAGAACATTTCATAACAACCACAGGCCCTCCCGTTTTTGCAAAGGCTCGGCGCTTGGACCCAGCTAAACTGGCCATCGCGCGCGAGGAGTTCACTAATCTGGAAAAACTGGGCATTGTTAGACGTTCCAAGAGCTCCTGGGCTTCGCCGTTACACATGGTCCCAAAAGCTGACGGCTCGTGGCGACCTTGCGGCGATTTCCGCAGGTTGAACAACGTTTCAGCTCATGACCGCTACCCGATTCCGCACATTCAGGATTTTTCTGTTCATTTGGCGGAGGCGCGCATTTTTTCTAAAATAGACTTGGTGTGCGGCTATCACCAGGTGCCAGTGCGCGCTCAGGATGTACCCAAAACAGCGGTCATAACGCCTTTCGGCCTTTTTGAGTTCTTGCGCATGCCTTTTGGCCTCAAGGGGGCCGCGCAGACTTTCCAACGCATGATGGATGCAGTTTTACGCGACCTGCCTTTTGTGTTCGTTTATTTGGACGATATTTTGGTAGCCAGCGCGTCCGAAGGCGAACATGAAAAACACCTCACAGCAGTTTTCCAGAGGTTGGCAGAGCACGGGTTAATAGTTAACCCAGCGAAGTGCCAGTTTGGGGTGGCGCAGATTGATTTTTTGGGACATCGCATTTCGGCAGAGGGAGCAGTTCCCCTTCCAAATGAAGTGCGTGCCATAACGGATTTTCCGCAACCTCAAACAGTCAAGGCGCTTCAGGAGTTTCTAGGGATGGTTAATTTTTACAACCATTTCCTCCCAAGCGCAGCACGACTCATGCAGCCATTGTACACCGCGTTAAAAAAACAAAAGCCCGCAAATAAAGTTGAATGGTCTCCGGAGCGGGAGCGCGCTTTTGCCCAGGTCAAATCAGCCCTGGCAAACGCAGTTTTGTTAGCGCACCCAGTTCCAACGGCCCGCATGGCACTCACCACTGACGCTTCCGATGTAGCGGTGGGGGCGGTAGTTGAACAGTTTGTGGCAGGTACCTGGCAACCCCTCGCGTTTTTCAGCAGGACCTTGCGCGATAGTGAACGGAAATACAACGCGTTTGACAGGGAGCTTTTGGCCCTACACTTGGCCATCCGTCATTTTCAGTTCTGGTTAGAGGGGCGACGTTTCACCGCTTTTGTGGATCATAAACCGCTAACGTTTGCGATGGCCAAAATTTCAGAACCCTGGTCAGGCCGGCAACAAAGGCAACTAGCCACAATATCGGAGTTTACTACTGATATTCAGCATGTCGTGGGTAAACACAATGTTGTAGCAGACTGCCTCTCGCGTGCAGTAGCACCGCCAAGCCCCATAGGGGCAGACTCTGTAGCCATGGCCGCGGGCCCGGGCAGCGACGCGGGAGCGCGTGCAGCCCTGGTCTGTGTTGGGTTAGATTATGCAGCCATGGCTGCGGAGCAGGTTAACGACGCGGACGTGCGCGCGCTCCAGTCTGGACCAACAGGGTTAAGGCTGGAGCACAGGGTGCAACAAAACGGTATGCCCCCGCTAATCTGCGATGTCGCCACGGGACGGCCCCGCCCTGTGGTGCCAACCGTGTGGCGTCGCCGTGTTTTTGACTTGGTCCATTCTCTCGCGCACCCGGGGGTGCGCGCATCGATCAAATTGGTGGGGGAGAAATTTGTTTGGCCCGGGTTGCGCAAACAGGTCAAGGAATGGGCAGCAGCCTGCGTAGCGTGTCAGCGAGCTAAAATACACAGACACACTAAGGCCCCGTTAGAACCTTTCCACATCCCTGCTAAGCGTTTTGATCATGTGCATATTGACCTGGTCGGTCCGCTTCCATTATCACACGGGCACACACATCTTTTGACGATGGTAGACCGCACCACGCGCTGGCCAGAGGCGATTCCTCTGACATCAACCACAGCGGAAGAAGTTGCGCGAGCATTTTTAGCAGCATGGGTTGCGTGTTTTGGTGTACCATCGGACATAACGTCCGACAGGGGTCCCCAATTTATTTCCGAGCTATGGTCATCGATGGCCCGCAGCTTGGGGGTGAAGATTCATCGCACCACCGCGTATAACCCCCAGGCTAATGGTTTATGCGAACGCTTTCACAGGTCATTGAAAGCAGCCCTCAGAGCGTCGCTAACGGATACAAATTGGGTAGACAAACTTCCATGGGTTTTATTAGGGTTGCATTCTGCACCTAAGGAAGATTTGCACGCTTCCCCGGCTGAATTAGTTTTCGCTCAACCGCTCCGTTTGCCCGGGGAATTTCTTCCTGATAATCCCGCACCTAATGGCCCCCCCGCTCAGCCGTGGCAGAGCGGCTCAGGAGCAAACACGCTTCCTGGCCCAGTCCATCACAGTTTCCCTCACGTTTTTGTGCCCAAGGCTTTAAAAAATGCAGAGTTTGTTTTTGTTAAACATGACGCCCAGCGTCCAAGTTTGCGGCCGTTTTACGACGGACCGTTTCGAGTGCTGGAGACCGGGCAGAAGCATTTTCTGCTAGATTTAGGGGGCAGAAGGGAGCTGATTTGCATTAACAGGCTCAAACCCGCTTTTGTTCTGGCTGACGAGGAGGTGCAGCTCACGAGGCTCTCCCGCCGGGGCAGGCCGCCGAGGAGACATTCTCCAAAGTCTTCACAGAGAGGTGCTAACAGCTTTAATCCACAGGTGCAGAGAGATGTTGCAGGTGCAGCCAAGCCAGGTTGCAGCAGATTCGGCAGAAGATTAAAACCTAGGCAGTTGGTGGATTGATTAGCGATGTATGGAGTGCTTTGTGTTTCTCTTTTTGTTATGCCATTTAGATTCTGCCTTACTAGACGTTTGGGGGGGGGTAGTGTGGCCGACACACATTGTGGGCTCACGCTGCCACAGAGACAGGACTGAATGTGTATTGTGGGGTGTCACGTCTGCAAGGACTGAGGACTCGAATCTACAGGAGGTAACAAGGAAGTGTGAGATTTGTCTCTTTGTCCCACAGAAGACGCCCCGGAGGGTATTCCGGTTCATCAGGAAATGAGAGACAATGGTGAAGCTTCAAAGGGATGCTTTGTAACTGTATGTTGACTGAAGACACCATGTGACTTGAATTCTGATGCTGGAAATGTATAAAAGGGTGTTGAAGTATGATTCTTTCTCTTTCCTACTTTGAGAATGCTAGAAGCTGCGTTCTGTCAAATAAAGCTGGTTTTATGACTGAAACTCAGCCTCGTTATTTGAGCATGCTTCTACAGCTCTATTCTTCAAATAATCAATTCTTTATTAACATTAGACCATGTACCACAGGCTTTTAAAACGGCTGTAATTAAACCCTTACTCAAAAAGCCAACGCTGGATCCAGGAGTTTTAGCTAACTATAGACCAATCTCTAATCTGCCTTTCATTTCAAAAATCTTAGAAAGAGTTGTTGCTTCGCAATTATTTGACCACTTGCAGGGAAATGATTTATTTGAAGAATTTCAATCTGGGTTTAGAATCCATCATAGTACTGAAACAGCTTTAGTTAAGGTCACTAATGACCTCCTTATCACATCTGAAAATGGACTTGCTTCTGTACTTGTCCTTTTGGACCTTAGTGCAGCTTTTGATACTATTGATCATAATATTTTACTTGATAGACGAGAACACCTTGTTGGACTTAATGGAACTTCGTTGCAGTGGTTTAGATCTTATTTATCTGATAGGTTCCAGTTTGTTCATGTCAATAATGAGTTTTCTCCCAGCTCAAAGCTCAGTCATGGAGTTCCACAGGGATCTGTGCTAGGCCCTATTCTTTTTAGTTTATAGTTGCTTCCACTAGGCAACATTATTAGAAAGCACTGTATATATTTTCATTGTTATGTAGATGACACACAATTACTGCATACTTATCAATGAAGCCAGATAATAGTAATCAATTAGCCAAATTAGAGGCTTGCCTTAAGGAAATCAAAGCTTGGATAACTTGCAATTTCTTGCTATTAAATTCAAATAAGACTGAAGTCATTTCAGTTGGTCCAAAAAACCTTAGAAATACCTTTTCAAATCAAACTCTTAGTTTGGATGCGCTTCCTCTTTCTGTTAATAGTTCTGTGAGGAACCTTGGAGTTATTTTTGATCAAGATCTGTTCCTTAACCCCTTGCACTCCGGCCAATTTCCCTAAAACCGCCAAAAAATAATGTGCCCAAAGTAAATCGAAAGCTGTTTTTCAACCCTTTGCAGCATCTTCATGGGGTTGGTCTCATTTAAAAGAAAACACTTTGAATTTTTTGGCAAAACAGTCATAATCTCTCTAAGTGCTCCGGCCACTGAGTTACAGTCATCTAAACATAGTGAACTTGAAGAAAATAAATTTGGCTTGGGTGTTTTTTCGGATACAAATGCTTGCAAATAACACACAGTTTCAGATCCGGGCTGGAAAATGCAACAGAAATGTAGAACCAAGTGTTATCCAGCTGAGGTCCAAATTTTGTAACAATACCACAAAAAATGAATATATTACACTGTGGAGGATAAAATAAGGTGCACCAGTGTGGAGGCACGGAATAAGTGCAGGCAGGACACGGCAAACTGAAGTTTAAAAGGGTGTTTTATTCATCCTCCATCACAAGAGTCCACCCCAGCGCTGTGGGAGCGCGCTGGAGCGAGCCCTGTGTCTCTAGTCAGCAAACAGGCAACGCGTGTGGTCAAAAAGAGAAAAAGAGAGAGAGAGCAAGCGATATGCAGTTGACTTATATACCCAGCTAGACAATGCATGCATGGCATATTAGCATCACAGTAAACAGCAGGAAGGCATGGACATTTGCATTAGAGTCACACATATCGATAGCAGGATTACTGGCGCCGGGATTAGACAAAGAGAGGCTGCCTATTGATATCAGTCCATACATCTCACTGTTCTGCTAATTGCTCCAGCTGAGCGCTCTGCTTGACCCATAGGCTGTGGGGTCACCCACACCATAGTTTTTTCCTCAGGTAGTTCCCAGGCGTTTTTGAACTGTGCCAAATTGTGCCAAATGGCACAGTTTGGAAAAACGTCTGTAACTTTTGAATGATTCAATATAGAAGCTTCATCTTGGGCTCTAATGAAAGGTGACACTAAGGGCTGTGTGTGTGTGTGTGTGTGGGGGGGATTGTTCCCCCCCCTCGCTACAGAGGACGGACATCGCCCGTTGCGCCACGGTCCGTCATGCAGCGATGACGCACAGCTGTAATTTACCGATCGGTCAAAAGTCATTTTGATTACAATTTTCAGGGATAAAGAATAATTTAGTTTAGAACACTTACCTCTTCACAGCAGAAGCGGAGCTGGCGAACTTCTTCCTCATTGTCAGACGAACGCGACGCTGGTCTCGCGACCCGATCAAAACATAATTCCATTATTGCGGTTTTGCGCTTCCATGATTGCGGTTTTTGGCAAACGATTTTTCAAAACAAATAACAGTAGTAATTAAAAAAAGACTGGCGAACGCGTGTGTGTCACTCAGCCTTTGTCGTCGGCCTCCGCCGGTCTATGATGACCATGGAAGAAAATCATAACGTCTACTCTGCTGGAACAAAAACAAAAAAAGCACCGCCTGTGGCCGAACATGCCAATGCGCGAATGGCAGTTGCTGTCACACAGGTTGCACTTGTGGGTGGTCTCCGTGCTGCTGGTTCTGTGACGGTTCTTCCTGCGTGTCCTTTTTTCATCTGCTGCAGCAGTCTGTCTTCATCCAGCCTTACAAAAAACAGCTCGCGAACTTCTGTGCTTCAATTGGCTCGCTGCATTCACAGCGTTGGTAGGCGGGTCCTTCTTGCTAGGTTTTCAGTCATTGGTTCTTCAAGGTTTCAGAAACCCAATTCAAGGCTCTTATTAGTCGAATGAGAGGTCAATCAGATGATCTAATCTGTTCGCGGCTGTGTCTGCAGTGGAAGAATGGAAATGCAGCTTACACAGCTCCATCGTGCATCCCAGAGCGCACGAGGGCGCATGAGAGTGCCCTCGTGCGCTCTGGGACGCAGAGACTTGCCCGCCCGCGGTACAACGGAGTGCAAGAGGTTAATTCACATATTAAACTTGTTTCTAAGACTGCCTTCTATCATTTGCGTAATATTGCCAAGATTAGGAACATCTTGTCTCACAGTGATGCTGAGAAACCAATCCACGCTTTTGTTAGCTCTAGATTAGATTATTGTAACTCTTTGTCATGGTCCTGGGCATGGTGGGTACCATGCCCAGTCTTAAGTTAAGTTTTGTTCTTTTCTGTCTGTTTATCCTGTCCAGTTATTGTCATTTTGTATTTGTCGTAATGTTTACATTTTGGGATTGTGTTGTTGCTGTTTCATTATGGTTTCTGGTTTGTTTTATTTTGACAGCACTGTGCAGCTTCTGGCATTCAAACCTTTTGGAGCTGCACACCTGTCATTCATTCTGTTATTTTCTCCACTCATGCATCCACACCTGTCAACTATTATGTAACGGATAAAAGGGCATGACAACCATTCTCTGTTGTCATGTCCTTCTATCACTTGTACCCGGCCTCAGGAGTGCTGACATTATTCCTGATTGTTTTGGGGTCCAGCTGTTGAGGAGAGAGGAGAGCTCTGTCCAGGTTAGTTTTTCTCTTTATTTCCAGTCGTGAGCCCCGCTGTCTTCGGGAGTGCTATGGCTGGATTCTATCCCCTTTGCCCGGCTTTGCCGGCTTCTGTCCCCCTGCGACATTGAGCCCCACTCTTCTCCAGCGCTTATCATTTTGTATTAGTATGTTTAGTGTTCCCTGTTGTTCATCTTTATGTTAATAAAAGTGCAGAAACCACAGTATGCATTTGGTGTCCTTTGGTAGCCCTTGAAAAGGGTGATTCTTGACAGAAGGGCACGACCAGGGGTTGGACACCAGCCGCTGTGTGTTTCTGCATCTTTTCTTTAATCATTTGTCCCTCTTTTCCTCTTATTGGGTTATGCGAGCACTCATAATGCCATAAGCTCGCCGGGGCTCCATCATCCGGAGAGAAACGGTAGCCGGTGGCCTCACTATTGATGAGCTGTGGGCGGCAGACTTTGCCCTGGACTTTGTTGACGCAGTGCTCGACTCCCGCTCGCTCAAGGAGGTTCGCAGGAACGTGGTGGTGGCAGTGACTATCATGGAGGTGCATCCAGGGTTAGGAAGTTACCCCAGGTACACGGGTCTGCTATACACCACCTCCATCCTCCAAATGGACCCTTGCTGTCTGGTAGGAGATCTGCCGTCATGTGTGCCTCGGGTGAAGCGTACAAGGAAACATCCTCAGCCTCCAGTGTCCCTTCAGCCTCGCTGGGAGCCTGTTTCACCGCCTCCTCATCCCCGGTCTGATCCTGAGCCGATGGAACGTCCCCTGGACCAGATGCACCCAGCCTGTCACAGCCATCCAGCTGCTTCATGCCGGAGAAGGAGGAGGAACTCCCCCGCTACAGCAACTGCCTCGGCCGGTGACGTGTCTGCAGAGCTGGTTCCACCATTTTCTTCAAGGGGGCCCACAGCCTCTGCAGCCACTGGGAGGAATGACTCTGGGCTTGCAGCAGCAGTCACCATCATGTCTTGGGAATGCAGGCAAGTGTTTTTTTCATTCTCCTTTACTTAAAAATGAATTATCTTGCCTAATTCCCGGTGGTGAGGCTCAGCAATTGCAGCTCACTGAGTTCTCACCCCCTGCTGCTTACACCATTCCCTCACCTGCTACTCCCATCTCTCCTCCTATTTTTCCTGAGTGTCCGCCGGTCTTAGGATGGAGCCGCCGCACGGCAGAGGGGTCTGTGGACCTGGAGAACCCCATTCCAGCCCCGCAGCCACACACCAGATAGGAGGAGAAAGCTATCCGCGCTCTGGAACTTGAGCCAACCAGAGAGAGTCCTCTGGTTTCAGCAGCGCGGGAGCCTGCATCGTTGGCGATGCAACCTCCAGTTTTAGTCGCCACACCTTGAGCTCCACCTGCATTGGCCACCACGCCTGGAGGTTTGTGGGCTGCATCCACCACCATGCCTGCTGCAGGGGTTGTAGCAGCAGAGTCGTCGGCGTCCTGGACAATGGTGGAGCTCGAGTCCAGGCAAGTGCTCAGTTCTGTTTTAGCACCTACAGATCTTGAGAATTCTTGTCTGGCTCAGGGTGAGGAGAATTGGTTGCAGATGTCCTCTGCTCCTGAACGCTCCTCACCGGGCTCCACTGCTGCCGGTGATCGTTCTCTGGTGTTTTTTCAGTTTCCTTCCCCTGAAGTGGCTGTGTCGGGGGTGGACGCCCAGTTGGAGGAAGCCGAGATGCCCCAGCCTGGATCGCCGGAGTCCTGGATGGCGGTGGAGCTTGAGCTCAGGAAAGTTCTCTTTTTTGTGTTCACTTTATCTGTCCTAAAGAGATCTTGCCTGGCTCTTAGTGGGGAGGACCTGGTGCAGCCACCTGCTGCACCTGAGCTCTCCTTGCCCGGCTCCACTGCTGCTGGGGACTCTGACCCGGTGTCTGTGTTTTGTGTGTCTGAGCCTTCTCCCAAGATTGCTGCGGCTCATCCATCACAGCTCGAGGTCCCCATGGGTGCTGCTCCCCCTCCGTCCAAGACCTCCGTGGGTGCTGCTCCCCCTCCATCCGAGATCTCTGTGGGTGCTGCGCCCCAGTGCAGGGCCTCCGTGGGTGCTGCTCCCCCCATCTGAGATCTCCATGGGTGGTGCTCCTCCTCCATCTGAGGCCTCCGTGGGTGGTGCTCCCCCTCCGTCTGAGGCCTCCGTGGGTGCTGCTCCCCCTCCATCTGAGGCCTCCATGGGTGCTGCTCCCCCTCCGTCCAAGGCCTCTGTGGGTGCTGTACCCCAGTCCGGGGCCTCCGTGGGTGCCGTGCCTCAGTCTGGGGCCTTCGTGGGTGCTGCGCCTCAGCCCAAAGTCGTCATGGACTCCCTGTCCTCACTGGGGGTTCCCGATGTGCAGCCTCTTTCCTTGTCTGGTCTCCGCGCTGGTCAACCACCACCATCGCTGGGCTCTGCTGTTGGCCAGCAGTTACTGTTGGAGGCCAATCCTCCACAGCACCACTTCCGCCTTCCCCGTGCTGGAGGTCTTGTGGTCTGTTGGAAGCATGGGCTCCAGTTGCCGCCTGGGGGAGGGGGGCATGTTGTCCTCAGCGGACCGGTGGCCCATGTACTCTGGCAGGCCACCTGATGGGTTACGCCTTCCGTGCTGGTGGTTCTGGAACCCTAGGCGGCCAGCGGATGCGTTCTGCCATACGCTCCGGTGGTTCTGGGACTCTGGAAAGCCACCTGATGGGTCACGCCTTCCGTGCAGGTGATTCTGGAACTCTGGGCAGCCACCGGACGTGTTCTGCCAATCGCTGTGGTGGTTCTGGGACTCTGGTAGGCTGCCCGAACTACCTTAGTTGCCGTCCTAGGGTCCTGGAGCCTGGGTGACCGTAGTGTTCGAGTTGTGGGTTATGAGTGTTTTCTTTTTGGGGTTTTTTTGTTTTGTCTTGGTTCCTCTGTGCCTGGGTTTCCCCCTCCTCCCCCTGGGGTGGGTTGTTTTCCTTGTTGGCGGAGGGTCATCTGTGCGGGGTGGGGGTGGGGTGTCTTTTCCTTTTGATGTTGCTCTGGGATGTCTGGGACCCCCCCTTTGGGAGGGGGCACTGTCATGATCCTGGGCATGGGTGGGTGCCGTGCCCAGTCTTAAGTTGAGTTTTGTCCTTTTCTGTCTGTTTGTTTATCCTGTCCAGTTTTTGTCATTTTGTATTTGTAGTAATGTTTACATTTTGGGGTTGTGTTGTTGCTGTTCCATTATGGTTTCCAGTTTGTTTTATTTTGACAGCACTGTGCATCTTCCAGTTGTCAAACCGTTCGAAGCTGCACACCTGTCATTCATTGTGTTATTTTCTCCACTCATGCATCCACGCCTGTTACCTATTATGTAACGGATAAAAAGACACAACAACTGTTCTCTGTTGTCATGTCCTTCTATCAGCTTGTACCCATCCTCAGGAGCTCTGACATTATTCTTGCGTTTGTTTGGGTCCCGCTGTTGAGGAGAGCTCCATCCAGGTTAGTTTTTCCCTTTATTTCCAGCCATGAGGCCCGCTGTCTTTGGGACTGGTCCGGCTGGATTCTGCCCCCTTTGCTCAGTGTTCCTAGCTTCTGTCACCCTGCAACGTTGAGCCCCGCTCTCCTCCAGCACTTATCATTTTGTATTTGTATGTTTAGTGTTCCCTGTTGTTCATCTTTACATTAATAAATGTGCAGAAACCACAGTGTGCATTTGGTGTCCTTCAGTAGCCATTGAAAAGGGCGATTCTTGACACTCTTTATTGTCAGGCTGTCCTAAAACATCTTTAAAAAGTCTTCAGCTGATCCAAAATGCTGCAGCAAGAGTTTTAACAGGTACGAGAAAGAGAGCTCACATCTCTCCGGTTCTGGCCTCCCTTCATTGGCTTACCATAGAATTTAGAATTAAGTTTAAAATCCCTTTTCTCACTTACAAAGCTCTAAATAATCAGGCCCCTTTTTATTTAAAAGATCTGATAGTACCTTATCATCCTTACAGAGGAGGGCAATGGATCAGCGTTCTCGTCGCGCCCTCCGCCAGTACCCGAGCTTGCCCGGGGAAGCTAATGATCCTACCAGCAGACTAAATTCGAAGAGACGACGCCTCAGTGCCAAGTCAAAGAAGAATCCTAGTCACAGTCTCAAAGCCGAAAGCAAACAGCCCCGAGAGCACCTTGCAGTAGGACCTGCCCTTCGCATACTACAGCTAAACGTTGAAGGCCTATCTGCAGCCAAGCGAAGCCTTATTGAAGTCCTCGCCTTCCAACACTTGATTGATGTAATCTGCCTCCAAGAGACTCATATTGGCACAGAGGAAGCTGGCCGCTACACCATCAATGGCTTTGATCTCCTGTGCTATGTTCCACATGCTAAACATGGACGTGCCACCTATGTGCGTTCTGACATAGTTGAAGTAAACCACCTGACAACAACATATTTCTCAGACACCATTACCATTGGTGGCTTCCATATTGCCAATGTGTACAAGCCCCCTAGTGCCAACTGGGATCTGCAGGTCTTACCCACCCTACCCCACCCTGCCATCTATGTGGGGGACTTTAACAGCCATCACCCTGACTGGGGGTACCCAGCAGTGGATAGTGACGGGGAGGTACTTTCAGACTGGGCATCTAGAAATGATCTCGCTCTGATATACGACCCCAAACAAAGAGGAACCCTCCACTCTGCTAGGTGGAAGAAGGACTATTCTCCTGACCTGTGCTGGGTCAGCTCTTTGAATGGGACACCATATCCTTCACAGATCCTCATTCTTGACGATTTTCCACATAGCCAACATCGGCCCCTGCTTGTACACATTGGCCTACAACTTCCAGTCATAAACAGCCCAAGGAAGATGCGCTGGAACTTCCGCAAAGCCAACTGGAAGAAATTCAGTGAAACCCTGGATCGGAGTGTTGTTACCATCCCACTCCACACCATCACTGTAGATGAAGCAAACAACCGCTTCTGCAGCGCAATCTTCAAGGCTGCTCACATTGCAATCCAACGAGGCTACCAACCCCTCTATGTCCCATGCCTGGACGGAGAAAGCGCTGCCCTCCTACAATCCTATCAAATATCAGGGGACCCAGAGATAGCAGAGCATCTCATTGAATCGCTAAGTACAGCCCGGCGAAAGAAATGGGAGGAGACAGTTGCTGACCGGAGCTTTACCCACTCTAGCAGGAAATGTTGGAGCCTCATCCGTCGCCTAGGAGCTGCACAGAAGCCCCCTAGCCAAAGCCGAGCAGCTGTCACACCCAACCAAGTTGCATCCCACCTACTGACCATCGCCAAAGCACACCAAGACAAAGACACCAGTAGAGCAGTTACAACTGAGCTAAAAAAAACACCAAAAAATGCCCGTAGAGGAAACAAACCCTGAACCCTTTGAGGCTGCTGAACTGGAGAAAGTCCTACAGGGCCTGAAATGTGGAAAGGCAGCAGGATACGACAACATCTTCCCAGAATTCATGAAAAATCTTGGCCCCCGAGCCCTAACCTGGTTGACACAATTCTACACAAGGATCATACAAACAAACTTGATCCCAAAGAAATGGCGGACAGCAAAGGTCATTGCCTTACCAAAACCTGGCAAAGACCACAAACTACCAGCAAGCTACCGCCCAATCTCCCTACTCAGCGTTCCTTATAAAATCATGGAGCGCCTAATACTGCAACGTATTTCCCCTGGAGTAGAGGAAATTCTAAGTGTGGATCGAACAGGTTTCCGCAAGGACCGCAGCACAGGAGAACAAGTACTGGCCCTAACCACCTTCATCGAAAATGGTTTCGAGAACAGACTGAAGACAGGGGCTGTGTTTCTCGATCTTACAGCCGCCTATGATACAGTCTGGCACAAAGGCCTCCTCCTGAAACTTACAAAGGCGATCCCTGCCTGGGCAACAGCAATTATAAAAACCCTGCTGACCAACCGAAGGTTCAGAGTCCACTTAGGTCAGAACACAAGCCCATGGAGAACGCAGAAAAATGGACTCCCACAAGGCTCAGTTCTAGCTCTAACCCTGTTCAACCTCTACATAAATGACCTGCCCACTACAAAATCCCGCAAATTCATCTATGCAGACGACATCTGTTTGGCACTCCAAGCACCAGATTTTGAGCCACTGGAACGGGTGCTCACGGAAGATCTTGCCAAACTGGACCAGTTCTGCAAAACCTGGCACCTAAAACCAAGCCCAGCAAAAACCGTCTCCAGTGTATTCCATCTTCACAATGTAAAAGCTACCAGAGAACTAAACATCCACCTGAGCGGACTCAAGCTTAAGCATGCCTCGAATCCAACCTACCTTGGAGTGACCGTTGACGGGACCTTATCCTTCAAGGAACATTTAAAGGGGACGGCTGCTAAGGTGAAGGCACGAAACAACCTGCTCTGCAAGCTCGCTGGTGCAAAATGGGGGGCGGCAGCCTCCACCTTGCACACCTCAGCACTGGCCCTTTCATACTCTGTAGCAGAATATTGTGCCCCTGTCTGGTCCAGGTCATCCTACACACACTACGTAGACACCCAGCTCAACACAACCATGAGAACCATAACTGGGACAATCCGTTCAACACCACTCCCCTGGCTCCCTGTACTGTCAAACATAGCCCCCCACACATCCGGCGAGCAGCACTAACTCAAAGGATGCTTCAAAAAGCCAAAGATTTTCCTCACTTACCAATCCTTGCAGATATCTACACTCCACCCACTGCCCGACTTCCTTCCAGACGGCCGATTTGGAAAAACCCTCCCCCAGCTGACTTCACCATCTAGACAGCTTGGCAAGAGGAATGGGACACCAAGGAGGTCCCAAACAAATACCTGGTGACAAACCCCAACCAACAGGTCCCAGGCACCAATCTCCCAAGGAGACAGTGGTCTACACTCAATCGCTTCAGGACTGGACATGGCCCCTGCTTGGCCAGCCTTCACAGATGGGGCAGTATCCCTAGCCCACTGTGCACATGTGGAGAGGAGCAAACAATGGAACACATCATAGAAGCTTGCCTGCTCCAAAGACTGGAAGGAGGATTACACACCCTCCATACAGCAAACCAGGAGGCAACTGCTTGGCTTGAGGACTTTGCATTCGCTAAATAAAATCCTTACAGAGCACTATGCTCCCATAATGCAGGATTACTTGTAATACCTAGAATCTCCAAAAGTACAATGGGAGGCAGAGCCTTCAGTTATCAAGCTCTTCTCCTTTGGAACCAGCTGCCAATCTGGATTCGGAAGTCAGACTCGATCTCTGTTTTTAAGAATAGGGTTAAAAAAAGGTCAAAAAGGTCTTCCTTTTTGATATAGCCTATAATTAGGGTGGGATCGGGTCCCTCTGAACCCTCCCTTAGTTATGCTGCTAATAGGTTTAGACAGCCAGGGGACCCCCAACAATGCACTGGGCTTCACTCCTTTCTTCATTCTTAATGAAATATTTTTGCTGGTCATTAACATTTGTTTGTTCTCTCCCATAGATTGAGTCCTCGTTGTGCTGTTTGCTCTCTACATGTCTGTTCTTTTCTTCTTCTTCTCTATCCCCTCACTCCCCAGCCAGTCGCAGCAGATGACTGCTCCTCCCGGAGCTTGGTTCTGGCGGAGGTTTCTTCCTGCTAAAAGGGAATTTTTCCTCTCCACCATCTCCAAGTGCTTGCTCACTGGGGATCGCCTGATTGCTGGGGTCTTTCTGCAATTGTGGGGGTTTCCCCTACAGTTGAAAGTGCTATGAGATAACTGTTGTTGTGAAATGGCACTATATGAATAAAGTTGAATTGAATTGAAGTGAATTGAATTAAGAGCAGCTGCCTCAGATCAAGACGCAGCGCTGGAGCTGACCCAGCTGATGTGGGACCCTGGCTGGGATGTTACTGACGAGCAAGCCATGACTCCAGCGAGATGGCACCCAGGTCCGCTGCAGCTCGCGCCCCCAGGGGCGTGCCCACTGTGGGCTCGACTGAGGCCCCTGAAGGTGAACTTTTAAATGACTCTGTTTCAAATGTTTAGGTAGGGCATGGTTGCAACACAGCGGCAGAATAACCCACTCAGCCATGCAGGGTTAACCGGTGGTCTACCCGCTGCCCCAGGTTCTGTTTGAGTCTATGTGTAAAAAAAAAAAAAGAGAGCTGTTGTGAATGTTAAGCTGCTGTGAATTTGAAGTGTTAATAGTGTTTTGGGCTTTTCCAGGGGAAGGTAGATGTTAGATACAGACAACACAAACGACACATATACAATCGGCGCATGTTTAATATGTTAGACTTTTGTCTGCAGCACTGCTCTTTCTTTCTCCATGGAATGAAGAAGGATCGCCTGCCACTAAAGGGCACTCAGAGCACATACCTCCACCGAGGCCCTGTCTGTCAACGTTAAAAAAGTGGAAAAGTGATCCAGAATGCGCCTCCCAACCCAGATCACCTCCAAAATTTAATGGGTTTTTCTGTATCCCCAGGGCATCCTTTGGCAAAAATTTCATCAAAATCCATCCAGCAGTTTTTGTGTAATCCTGCTAAAAAACAGACAGACAAATTAGCATGAAAACATAACCTCCTTGGTGGAGATAATTACCTCTACCAAGAAGGTAATGTAATTGGGGTGGTTTGTCTGTTTGTTAGCAGGATTACACAAAAACTCCTGGATGGATTTTGATGAAATTTTCGAGGTAGCACTTGGGCCAAGGATGAACCCATTAAATTTTGGTGATGGTCTGAGTGCGCATACCTCCACTAAGGACCTTGTTTGTATTTGTGCAGCAGGATTACACAAAAACTACTGGATGGATTTGGATGAAATTTTTACCAGAGGTGGTCCTTGGGCTAGAGAGGAACCCATTATATTTTGGTGATGCTCTGAGAATGCATACCTTCACCAAGGCTCTTATCTTCTCAGTGTATTTGCAAGAATCCTCCAGAACTACTGGATAGACTTTGATGATATATTCACCAGAACTGGCTCGTGGCCTACACATGAACCCATTACATTTTGGAAGTGATTCATGAGGGATGGAAGGAGCCTTGGCAGAGGTATGTGCTCTCTGAGTGCTTTTCTAGTTATACAATCCTTGTTGCAAACTGTTTATTTTCAAAAATTACAAATTTCAGATGGTTCTTGTCCATTTAAATAGAATTTTGTGAATTTGGAAAATTAAAAAAAAATTTTTTTATTATTTTTTATTTATTTAACCTTTATTTATACAGGGTAGTTCCACTGAGCGGCAACCTCTCATTTTCTAGGACGCCCTGTTCACACTCGCACAGTTACACATTCACACCAGGAAGCTGCCCAGTACAACCACAGACTGACCTGCAGCCACTGTGCAGCTCCACTGGAGCAGTTAGGATTAAGGGCCTTATTCAAGGGCACCACAGTGGGGTTAAGGAGGGTGTGGAAAACACTGCTGTGTTATCTGTCCCACCCAGATCTATGGAGGTTGAATGATTTTGAGTGCAAAAGTATGTACTGTATATTGAAAATTGCTGTAAAATTACAAAAATTAGAAAATGTCAACATAAATGAAATAGTAATAAAGGTAATTAAGACAAATAAATTGATTAGATACACAGCTGTAACATTGGCTAAAATACAAATATCATAAATCAATCCAAAAGTTGCAATATTAGGAGATTTAAACTAAAGAGCGTTAACATTATTTATTCATGTCATGGGCGGCGACAGCGCGCCCCCTCCTTCCCGTTCATCTCTCCTCAGCTCATCAGCACACCTGAGTGAGAGAACACATCTGTACCCTCTCATCAGCCAGCGTACTTAAGGAAGCATCCTTCAGTGATTCACCGCTGGCTCGTCTGGGTATACTGCCGTAAGACAGCAAGTCATGTTCACACTGGTGTAAGAAATTACTAACCTGTGTGCTTTTTCCTCCTTCTTCAGGTTGCTGCCATCATGCGGGTGTGTTGCCGGGACTGCTCGCACTCTCCTGCCACATCTCCACTCATCGACTGTAACCTCCACCCGGTCAGGCACCACCAGCTCTTTCCCCACCCTGCTGGTTCGTCTATTCCCCACTGGAGTCCTGCCGGTGCTCCCTCAAAGCCCACGTAAGTGGTAATTTGGCTAGCCCATTTTCCCTTACTCCATTCCTCCTCTCACAGCTCTCATCTTCTCTCCACAGGCTCCTTTCTCTGGCGAGTGACTGTTTCTGTAGCTGTGTGAAGGCTTTTTGCTATTTAATATAATAACTCAAACGTGTATTATTGTTTGACTGTCTCTTTGTTGCTGCATCTCGCACGTGGGCTGAATTATTATATCAGTCATTACAGAATGAACCAGCCTGAGCCTCGGCTCAGCAGGTGCAGCAGCAGGGCAATCAGCTCTGGACCGCTTAGAAGCGAATGAGCAACAGATTACTGTGATGGCCCAGCAGCTGCAAACAATGATGCGGCAACTGGACATCGTCACGCAGCATTTGGCAGGGGCAGCTCCTACGGCTCCTCCTCCTCAGCCTGCTCCCATTGTTCAACCACCAGTGTGCCATGCCATCTCCGTTCCCACACCTGCCCCGTACACGGGGGAGGTGGGGAAGTGTAAGGAATTTCTCCACCTGGTACGGATGTATTTGGAGCAGGTCGGGGGGAGTACCCGGGGAATGTTGCAAAGATTCAATTCTTTACCCTATGTTGTCTTTTTGAGGCGCTCGAGGTGAGGTTGTCTGATTTGGAATCCCGGCTCCGCTGCATTGAAACACCGTCTGCGCCAGTTAATCTCGACGGACGCCCATTAGCTGCAGCGGAGCTAGCTAGCTTAGGCCCCCCTGTCAGCGGTTCCCCGGCTCTCCTCAGCAGCGAGGAGACTGGGTGGGTGACGGTGAGAAGGAAGCCTAGTCGCAAAGCCCCGGTTCACCACCAACCTGTTCACGTTTCTAATCGTTTTTCCCCGCTCAGCGACACACCCGCTGAGGAAAAAACTCTGATCATTGGCGACTCTGTAGTCAGAAACGTGAACCTAGAGACTCCAGCGGTCATAGTCAAATGCATTCCTGGGGCCAGAGCAGGCGACATCGAGTCAAATCTGAAAATGCTGGCTAAAAGTAACTGTAAATACTCCACAATTGTTATTCACGCCGGCATTAATGACATCCGTCTCCGGCAGTCGGAAGTCACCAAACTTGATGTAGAATCGGTGTGTGACTTTGCAAAAACGATGTCAGCCACTGTAGTATTCTCTGGGCCCCTCCCCAATCTGACCAGTGATGACATGTTTAGTCGCTCGTCATCCTTGAACCGCTGGCTGTCTGTGTGGTGTCCTAAAAATGACGTGGGCTACATTGACAATTGGAGCTCTTTTTGGGGAAAACCTGGTCTTATGAGACGAGACAGCATTCATCCCACTTTGGATGGTGCTTCTCATTTATCTAACAATCTGGCATCTTTTTTATCCAAATTTCCAAAACCATGACTACTCAGAGTTGGGACCAGGAAGCAGAGTCGCAGTCTTACACGCCTCTCTGCAGCTCCTCTTCATCCGCCACCCCTCAGCTTAGCCCCTGTCTTCCTCATCAGAGAATCGTTGTCTGCTCCCTCCAAAGTAAATAAAAATATCATGCATAAGCATCCCAAAGTGATAAAGCAAAACATTGGTAAAACTCAAATTAAACATAAAGCCTCTAAATTGAATGATTTGGCCTCTGTTCCTCCTCATAATTTAAAAATTAAATGTGGTTTACTAAATATTAGGTCTCTAACTCCCAAGTCTCTGTTAGTCCATGATCTGTTAATTGATCATCAGATTGATTTAATTTTCCTTACAGAGACTTGGTTAGGGCAAGAGGATTATGTTGGTTTAAATGAATCAACTCCCTCTGGTTATTTAAACTGTCAAAATCCCAGAAGTTCTGGTCGTGGAGGAGGAGTAGCAACAATTTACCATTCCAAATTACTAGTTAATGTAAAGCAAAAAACATGTTATAATTCCTTTGAGGGCCTGGTCCTCAGTATTGGGCACTTTAGCAATTTTAGGTTAAACCCAATTTTATTTGCCATAGTTTATCGTCCCCCATCAACCTACTCAGAATTTTTATCCGAATTTGCTGATTTCTTAGCTGATTTAGTGCTGAAATCTGATAGAATAATTATAGTAGGGGACTTTAATATACATGTGGATGTAGATAGTGACTGCCTTAATGTGGCATTTAATTCAATATTAGACTCGATTGGGTTTTCTCAGAAAGTAGGAAATTCTACTCATTACCTCCACCATACATTGGACCTTGTTCTGACATATGGCATAGAAATAGAAAATCTTGTAGTGTCTCCTCATAACCCTGTACTGTCAGACCATTGTCTGTTAACCTTTGATTTTACCATTTCTGACTATTTGGCTCCTAAAGAAAAATATTATTACAGTAGATGCCTCTCAGATGATGCTGTTTCCAAATTTATGCAGATTGTTTCCTCTATGCCATGTGTCAACACAACGGAAATAAGCTATAGACAGCTTGCTCCTTCTGTAATTGATAACATGGTGGATAGTGTTTCAGCTTCTCTGCATCAGGCTCTAGACTTGGTGGCCCCCTTAAAAAAGAAAAAGTCTAATCAGAGATTTCTAACTCCTTGGTTCAACACAGAAACTCGTAGCTTAAAACAGAAGACTCGTCAATTAGAAAGAAAATGGCGCTCTACTAATTTAGATGAAATCTATTTAGCTTGGAGAAATCATCTTTTAATTTATAAAAAATCTCTTAGAAAAGCTAGAACAAGTTATTACTCTGCATTAATAGAAGAGAACAAGAATAATCCCAGGTTTCTTTTCAGTACTGTAGCCAGGTTGACAAAGAGTCAGGACTCTGTCAATCCTAGCATTCCCTTAGAGCTTACTAGTCAGGACTTTATGAACTTTTTCAATAATAAAATTTCATCCATCAGAGATAAAATCAATCAGATTCTTCCCACAGTTAACTTAAATACTGTAACTACTACAACTCCTTCTTTTGATGTCTGTCTTGATGAGTTTACTCCAATCGACCTTTGTGAGTTAGACAAAATAGTTTCCTCATCCAAACCTTCAACTTGTCTTTTAGACCCTATTCCTACTAGGTTATTTAAAGAAGTCTTCCCACTTATTGGTAGCTTTATTCTTCATATAATCAATTCTTCATTAACTTTAGGCCATGTACCGCAGGCTTTTAAAACAGCTGTAATTAAACCCTTACTCAAAAAGCCAACGCTAGATCCAGGAGCTTTAGCTAACTATAGACCAATCTCTAATCTCCCTTTCATTTCAAAAATCTTAGAAAGAGTTGTTGCTACGCAATTATTCGACCACCTGCAGGGAAATGGTTTACTTGAAGAGTTTCAATCTGGGTTTAGAATCCATCATAGTACTGAAACAGCCTTAGCGAAGGTCACTAACGACCTCCTCATTGCATCTAATAATGGACTAGTTTCTGTACTTGTCCTTTTAGACCTTAGTGCAGCTTTTGATACTATCGATCATAATATTCTACTTGATAGATTAGAACACTATGTTGGACTTAATGGAACTTCGTTGCAGTGGTTTAGATCTTATTTATCTGATAGGTTCCAGTTTGTTCATGTAAATAATGAGTTTTCTTTCAACTCAAAGCTTAGTCATGGAGTTCCACAGGGATCTGTGCTAGGCCCTACTCTTTTTAGTTTATATATGCTTCCGTTAGGCAACATTATTAGAAAGCACTGTATACATTTTCATTGTTATGCAGATGACACACAATTATACCTGTCAATGAAGCCAGATGATAGTAATCAATTAGCCAAGTTAGAAGCCTGTCTTAAGGAAATCAAAGCTTGGATGACTTGTAATTTCCTGCTATTAAATTCAGATAAGACTGAAGTCATTCTTGTTGGTCCAAAAAACCTTAGAAATTCCTTTCCAAATCAAACTTTCAGTTTGGATGCAGTTACTCTTTCTCTTAATAGCTCTGTGAGGAACCTTGGAGTTATTTTTGATCAGGATTTGTCCTTCAATTCACATATTAAATTTGTTTCTAAGACTGCCTTCTATCATTTGCGTAATATTGCCAAGATTAGGAGCATCTTGTCTCAGAGTGATGCTGAGAAACTGATCCACGCTTTTGTTAGCTCGAGCTTAGATTATTGTAATTCTTTATTATCAGGTTGTCCTAAAACATCTTTAAAAAGTCTTCAGCTGATCCAAAATGCTGCAGCAAGAGTTTTAACAGGTACTAGAAAGAGAGATCATATCTCTCCAGTTCTGGCCTCCCTTCATTGGCTTCCCATAGAGTTTAGAATTAAGTTTAAAATCCTTCTTCTTACTTACAAAGCTCTAAACAATCAGGCTCCTTTTTATTTAAAAGATCTGATACTACCGTATTATCCTAACAGAGCACTACGCTCCCAAAATGCAGGACTACTTGTAATACCTAGAATCTCCAAAAGTACAATGGGAGGCAGAGCCTTCAGTTATCAAGCTCCTCTCCTGTGGAATCAGCTGCCAATCTGGATTCGGGAGTCAGACTCGATCTCTGTTTTTAAGATTAGGGTTAAAACCTACCTTTTTGATATAGCCTACAATTAGGGAGGGATCATGTGTTTCTGAACCCTCCCTTAGTTATGCTGCTAATAGGTTTAGTCAGCCGGGGGACCTCCAGTAATGCACTGGGCCTCACTCCTTTCCTCACTCTCTATGAAATATTTTTTTTTTTTGCTGGTCATTAACATTTGTTTGTTCTCTCCCATAGATTGAGTCCCCATCGTGCTGTTTGCTCTCTACATGTCTGTTCTTTTCATCTTCTCTGTCCCCTCACCCCCCAGCCAGTCGCAGCAGATGACTGCCCCTCCCTGAGCCTGGTTCTGCTGGAGGTTTCTTCCTGTTAAAAGGGAGTTTTTCCTCTCCACCGTCGCCAAGTGCTTGCTCACAGGGGATCACCTGATTGCTGGGGTCTTTCTGCAACTGTGGGGGTTCCCCCCTACAGTTGATAGTGCTATGAGATGACTGTTGTTGTGAAATGGCGCTATATAAATAAAGTTGAATTGAATTGAATTGAATTGCTGTGGGGCCGAGCCCTTAGTTGGGCTTGGGCCACAGCAGACAGCTCGGAAGGGCGCAACTACACGTTTGAACAATTTGTGGCCACTTTTTCCCGTGCGTTCGACCACACCGAGAGTCAAGGGAACTTTATGAGCCACCTTATGACTCTCCACTAGGGTGCTTGGTTCATGGCCGAATACTCGGTAGAGTTTCAGGTCGAAGTGGCAGACTCGGGGTGGAACGAAGTTGCGTTACGCAGCGTGTTCCTCCACAGGTTAAACGCCCACCTCCGTGACGACTTGGCGGTTTATGCTGTTCCCGACACTCTCGATGGTCTTATTGATCAGGCTGTGGCGTTTACAACCGCTACCGTGAGCACGCGAAGGAGCGACAGGCCTCCTCTTGCTCGCCCGCTAAGCGGGTATCCACTGCGAGGACTGACACTGGGGGGCCGATCCTCCTCCTGAGCCGATGGACCTCAGTTGGTTTCAATTAACTGATGATAGGCGTCGGCGAAGGAGGAGGATTGGTGCGTGCACGTACCGTGCCGCTCCGAGGCACTGTCGGGAAGAATGTCCCCAGTGGCCAAAAGACACAGCCCGTCAGTAACTGTGGGGGGGGGGTCTGGTGGGCAGGACCAAATTAACTCCCCCCCGGTAATTTATCTATTCCGGCCCTCGTGCAATTGCCGGGGGTTGAGAGGAGGGTCATGGCGTTAGTTGATTCAGGCAGGGGACAATTTCGTGCTGGTCCGGCTCATTCAGGACCTGGGTATTCCCACACTTAAATTGTCCCATCCTCAAAGTATCACCACCATATCTGGCCGTGAGGTTGCGGTAGTCGCCGAACGCATGGTACTGGTCGCCATCCTCCTGTCTGGGAATCATCGGGAGGAGTTCACGTTCCTAGTTCTCCTAGTTTCATCTTCCCCGATGGTTCTAGGGTTCCCTTGGCTCCAGAAGCACAGCCCCATTATTAACTGGGGGCGTAATTCCATCACCTCCTGGAGCACGTTTTGTTTGGCCAGCTGTCTCCATTCAGCGGAATGTGCTCCTTCTCTCAATTCAATTCAATTCAATTCAATTCAATTCAATTCAATTCAGCTTGATTTATACTACGCCACATCACAACAGAGGCCGTCTCATGGCGCCAGAGTGCAGAGAAAAACCCCACAGTCTCAGAAAAACCCAGCAATCAGACGATCCCCTATGAGCAAGCACTAAGAGACAGTGGAGAGGAAAAACTCCCATTTGGCAGGAAGAAACCTCTAGCAGAACCAGGCTCAGGGAGGGGCAGCCATCTGCTGCGACAGGCTGGGGGTGAGGGGATAGGGAGGATGGAGAGGGCAGACTCTCCCTGTCTCTCTCTCTCCGGTCGAGCCGCCGGACCTCAGCCTCGTTCCCCGGGCTTATCACGATTTGGGAGAGGTCTTCAGTATGTCAAGAGCATTGTGCTCAACGCTATTACAGTTAAGGACAAATATCTTCTGCCCTTGATGAATTCCACGTTTGAGCTCCTTCAGTGCTCATGGGTTTCCACCAAATTTGACTTACGCAACACGTACCACCTAATCCGCATTCGTAAGGGGAACGAGTAAAAGACAGCGTTTAAAACCCACCTGGGGCAGTTTGAGTATTTGGTGATGCCGTTTGGGCTCACCAGCGCCCCCGCTGTCTTCCAACGGTTAATTAACAACGTCCTCCACGATATGCTTTATCAATTTGTGTTTGTCTATTTGGATGACATTTTGATTTTCTCCCACTCGCCAGAGGAACACGAAGTCCACATAAGAGCCGTCCTACAATGGCTATTGGAGAACCAGCTCTACGTTAAGGCTGAGAAGTGTGAGTTCTCAACTATATCTACCACCTTCTTGGGCTTCATAGTGGCTAAAGGGAGACTGATTGCCGACCCAGCCAAGGTGAGGGCTGTGCTCGAATGGCCAACACCCCACTCCCGTAGGGAGCTTCAATGCTTCCTCGGTTTGCAAACTTTAATCATTGGTTCATCAGGAACTATAGTGGGGTAGCACTGCCCTTAATGCAGCTGACCTCTGTTAAGGTCCCCTTTCGGTGGACCGAGGCAGCTGAACAGGCCTTTTCCAAATTAAAGGACCTGTTCACTGACACACCTATCTTGGCCCAGGTCGACACGCAGCTCCAGTTTGTCCTTGAGGTGGATGTATCTGATTCGGGGGTGGGCGCTGTCCTTTCGCAGCGCACATCCTCTGACCAGAAACTCCACCTGTGTGCATATTTCTCTCGTTGGCTTACGCCGGCCGAGAGGAACTACGGTGTGGGGGACAGAGAGCTGCTCGCCATTAAATTGACGCTGGAGGAATGGAGACATTGGTTAGAGGGGGCTATTCACCCCATTGTCATGTGGACCGACCACAAAAACCTTGAGTATTTGCTGTCAGCCCACCAGCTTAATGCCAGGCAGGCTCGTTGGGCCCTGTTTTTTCAGCGGTTCAATTTCACCATCACTTACCGGCCTGGCTCTCGGAACACCAAATCGGACGCGCTATCACGCCAGTTTGATTCCAGGGAGATAATGCCCCTTCCCACCCCCAATCCATTCTTCCCTCTTCTTGCGTCCTCAGTGCCCTTACGTGGGATATCAAGTGGAGGGTCCGTCAGGCCCAGTCTTGGGAACCTGTGCCAGCAGGGTGCCCCCGGAACCGCCTGTACATCCCCACTGCCCTCCGCAGTGACGTCATCCAGTGGGGTCACACCAGCCGCTTTGCCTGTCATCTTGGGATCACCCGCACTATGGACCTTGTTCAGTGGGTGTTCTGGTGGCCCACGCTGCGGCGGGATGTACGGGAGTATGTGCGGGCCTGCCAGACCTGCGTCCATGGCAAGTCCAACTCTTTCCCCCCGGCTGGATTTCTCCGTCCCCTTCCCATCCCTGGTCGCCCGTGGTCTCACATCGCTGTGGACTTTGTAACTGGTCTTCCCCCCTCCCATGGAAAAACAGTTATTCTGACCATCGTGGACTGCTTCTCCAAGGCTGTGCATCTGGTGGCTCTTTCCAAACACCCTCGGCCTTGGAGACAACCAACCTCCTGACTGATCACGTGATCCGCCTCCATGGGATACCTGTTGACATCGTGTCTGAATGAGGCCCACAGTTTACCTTGCAGGTTTGGAGGGCCTTCTGCGACACCCTGGGGACAACAGTGAGCCTCTCCTCTGGTAATTACCCCTAGAGCAACGGGCAGGCAGAGCATGCCAACCAGTCCTTGGAGGCCACCCTGCAATGTGTAGCAGCCGAACACCCATCTTCCTGGAGCATGCACCTGACCTGGGTGGAGTATTCCATGAACTTTAGGAGCTTTACTTCCGGCGCCACACGAGTCGGCTGCCTTTTTGCAACAGCGGCTCAATTCTGAGTTTTTTTCTTCCTTTCTTTACACACTTTATACATCATGGACACACGGATCGCCCCAAACGTCTCCCGAGGCGGCGGATGGAGCCACTGTTTACAGCAGGAGACGGTACAGCAGGGAACAGCTTCTTGCACTTAATCGCCACTCGGTACTAACGGAAAAACTCGACGTACCGGGAGAAATAAGGCGAAAACGACGTGGTTGTCGGACTGGTGTTAGACGGCGGGCAAGGAGTATAAGGTACAGACCCACCCTCCCATCCATTATTATGGGGAATGTACGTTCTATATTGGGAAAGGTAGATGAGCTAGCGGCTATCTCGGTTACGACAGCTTATACTGGGAATGCTCCCTCCTTTTGTTTACCGAGTCATGGCTATCTGAACTAGTAGCAGATGCTAACATTGAGCTGGAGGGTTTCCACGTGATACGGGCAGACCGAACGCCAGACAGTGGCAAAGCAAGGGGCGGTGGAGTGATGATCTATGTTAATAACAACTGGTGCAGATCGGGACATATCACTGTTAAACACCAGCACTGCAGCAAAGACATCGAGTTGCTAGCTGTTAGCATGCGGCCTACATATCTCCCGAGGGAATACTCACACGTGATCTGCATTGTTATTTATGCAAATCCTACGGCGAACACTGGGACAGCGCATGAAGTCATCCACTCAGTAACTGGCAGGCTGCAGACAGAACACCCAGATGCTCTTCTCCTCATCTCACGCGATTTCAACCATGTTTCACTGTCCCCTATTCTACCCACATTTACCCAGTATGTCACATGCCACACTAGAGACAATAAAACACTGGACTTATTCTACGCAAACACTAAGGAGGCGTACACCTCATTACAACTCCCCCCACTTGGGAGATCGGATCACAACTTGGTTCATCTCCGGCCGGTGTACAAACCCCTAGTACACAGACAACCTCCGGCCATGCGCACGGTGAAGTTATGGTCTGAGGAGGCAATGGACACTCTAAAGGGCTGTTTTGAAACCACCGCCTGGGAGCAGCTCTGCGATCCACATGGTGAGGACATCGATGACCTCCCTCACACCATCACAGACTACATCCGCTTCTGTGTGGACAACACCGTTCCCACCAAGACCATACGGTGTTGCTCAAACAACAAACCCTGGATCAACCCTGAGATAAAAACACTTCTGAGAGAGAAGAAGAGGATCTTCAGGTCGGGGAACAGGGAGATGCTGAAGTCCATACAGAGGGAGCTGAGGAGGAAGATCAAAGAAGGCAAGGACAGCTTCAGGAAGAAGATGGAGGACAAGCTGCAACAGAGTGACATCAGCGGGGTCTGGAGAAACCTTAAAACCTTCTCTGGGCTCCAGAATACCTCCCCCCAGGCCACGGGGGGCAGGCAGTGGGTGAACAATCTGAATCTGTTTTTTAATAGGTTTGACCAACCACCCTCCCCCCCGACTGCACAACAACCACTGCTGCCAATTGAAGACATCAAGTTCTGCTGCCCACTCCCCACTCCACCATCACCCCCCACTTCCAACACACAGCCCCCCAACCTGACCCTCACTAAGACCCAGGTGAGGACGGAGCTGAGGAAGATCAAGGTGAGGAAGGCGTCGGGACCGGACAGCATCAGTGCAAAACTCCTCAAGTCCTGTGCAGACCAGCTGTGTGGGATTGTGGAGTACATCTTCAACCTGAGCCTGAAGCTGGGGAGGGTACCACAGTTGTGGAAAACATCTTGTGTGGTACCTGTACCAAAGACTTCCCACCCCAAAGATCTGAACGGCTACAGACCAGTGGCCCTGACGTCCCACATGATGAAGACCCTGGAGAGACTGCTCCTTGCTCACCTCTGCCCCCTGGTGGGTCCAGCGATGGATCCACTCCAGTTCGCCTACCAGCATGGTATTGGGGTGGAGGATGTGGTCATCTTCCTCCTTCACCGTTCTCTGTTCCACCTGGAGAAGCCCGGGAATACAGTGAGGATCATGTTGACATGTTTGACTTCTCCAGTGCTTTCAACACCATCCAACCGATGATCCTGAAGGACAAGCTGCTGTGCGCAGGGGTGGACCAGCACCTGTCATCATGGATCCTGGACTACCTCACAAACCGGCCACAGTTTGTGAGAACCCGGGACTGTGTGTCCGACACGATCATCCGTAGCACGGGGGCCCCACAGGGAATGGTTTTGGCTCCCTTCCTGTTCACGCTTTATACTGTGGACTTCTCACACAACACAACACACTGCCATCTACAGAAGTTCTCTGATGACTCTGCGATTGTTGGCCTCATCTCCATCGGAGATGAAGCTGAGTACAAAGGGCTTATCCAGGACTTTGTGGACTGGTGCCATCGGAACTGCCTCCAGATCAACGCGAGGAAAACTAAGGAGCTGGTGGTGGACTGCCGCTGGCAAGGACAACCCCTCACAGCACCAGTAAACATCCAGGGAACAGACATTGAGATGGTAACATCCTACAAGTACCTGGGTGTTCATCTGAACAATAAACTAGACTGGTCACACAATACTGACGCACTCTACAAGAAGGGACAGCGCAGGCTGTTCCTACTGAGGAGACTCAGGTCTTTTGGTGTACAAGGGGTGCTGCTGAAGACATTCTACGACACGGTGGTGGCATCAGCCATCACTTTTGGAGTGGTCTGCTGGGGCAGTGGCATTACAGCAGCCGATAGGAAGAGACTGAACAAACTGATCAAGAAAGCTAGCTCTGTTCTGGGGCAGCGCCTCGACCCAGTGGAGGAGATAGGAGAGAGAAGGATGGTGGCTAAACTGTCATCTCTGCTGGAGTCCGAGTTCCACCCTATGCAGGACACACTGAATGCACTAAGGAACTCATTTAGCAGCAGACTACATCATCCTAGGTGCACAACTGAGAGGTTTCGCAGGTCCTTCTTACCAACGGCTGTCAGACTGTACAACCTAAGCAGGGCTGCTCGCAGAGATAGCAAAAAGACGTGACAACCTAATAGTATTGAATGCAAAAGACGCAATAGACTTTCACAATGGTCCCCTCCGGTATACAACTAGGAAAATACCGGTAGCTACGGAGGGTGACAATATGTATGGGTACATAATCATACCATGTAGGATAACTAAGTAGACGGTTATGCTGTTTCATTCCATCTAGCTGCGATGCTCCGCACTGTGTGTGTTTGTATATTTATATATTTATTCCATCTAGCTACAGTGCTCTGCACTGTGTGTGTTTATATATTTACATATTTATTCCATCTAGCTACAATGCTCCGCACTGTGTGTGTGTTTATATTTTTACATGTTTGTTCCATCTAGCTACAATGCTCCGCACTGTGTGTGTTTATATATTTGCATGTTTGTTCCATCTAGCTGCAATGCTCTGCACTGTGTGTGTTTATATATTCATATATTTATTCCATCTAGCTACAACGCTCCACACTGTGTGTGTGTTTATATATTCACATATTTATTCCATCTAGCTACAATGCTCCGCACTGTGTGTGTTTATATGTTCACATATTTATTCCATCTAGCTACAATGCTCCGCACTGTGTGTGTTTATATGTTCACATATTTATTCCATCTAGCTACAATGCTCCGCACTGTGTGTGTTTATGTGTTCACATATTTATTCCATCTAGCTACAATGCTCCGCACTGTGTGTGTTTATATATTCACATATTTATTCCATCTAGCTACAATGCTCCGCACTGTGTGTGTTTATATGTTCACATATTTATTCCATCTAGCTACAATGCTCCGCACTGTGTGTTTATATATCTATATATTTATTCCATCTAGCTGCAATGCTCCACATCGTGTGTCTATATATTTATGTTTATATGTACATATGTATACTCGCTGCTCTTTTTTTTTTTTCTTTGCCTTCTGATTGTTGCTCTGAGTGTTGCTATCCCTGTGCTGTTGCAATCCTGGAATTTCCCCGTTGTGGGACTAATAAAGGCTTATCTTATCTTATCTTAACTCGGCTGTTTCCACGGCAACCGGGCTCACTCCATTTGAGGCTTCTTTGGGATACATGCCTCCTCTGCTACCGATGGCCGAGAGGGAGGTTACGGTTCCCTCCACGGAGGTTCATGCTCGCCGGTGCCGACGTCTCTGGAGAGCCTCGAGTGCTACGGCAGACAGACGACGGGTGCCTGCCCTCACATACACCAAGGGGCAGCAGGTTTGGTTGGCGGCCAGTCAGGTCCTGTTGAAGACAACATTGAAGAAGCTGTCTCCTCACTTCTTGGGGCCCTTTCTGATCTCCAGAATTGTCAACAACGCTTCGGTTCGGCTCAAACTTCCACCGACCCTACTGGTGAACCCGACCTTCCATGTGTCCCATATAAAGCCCCTCTCGGTCAGTCCTCTCTGCTCCCCCCCCCCCCCACAAGCCACCTCATCCTCCCCGGATTATCGACGGTCACCCTGCCCACACAGTCCGCCGGATCATGGATGTTTACCGTCGAGGCCGGGGTCTCCAGTATGTGGTCGACTGGGAGGGCTACGGCCCGGAGGAACGTTCCTGGGTTCCCACGTCCCGGATCTTGGACAAAGAAATGCTCCGGTCCTATCACTGTGCTCATCCCAACAAACCTTGTGGACTGCCAGGAGGTGCTCCTAGAAGGGGGGGTCCCTGTCATGGGTGGCGAGAGCGCGCCCCCTCCTTCCCGTTCATCTCTCCTCAGCTCATCAGCACACCTGAGTGAGAGGACACACCTGTGTCCTCTCATCAGCCAGCGTACTTAAGGAAGCATCCTTCAGTGATTCAACGCCGGCTCGTCTGGGTATACTGCTGTAAGACAGCAAGTCGTGTCCACAGTGATGTAAGAAATTACTAACCTGTGTGCTTTTTCCTCCTTCTTCAGGTTGCTGCCATCATGTGGGTGTGTCGCCGGGACTGCACGCGCTCTCCTGCCACATCTCTACTCATCGACTGTAACCTCTACTCGGTTAGGCACCACCAGCTCATTCCCCACCCTGCTGGTTCGTCCATTCCCCACTGGAGTCCTGCCGGTGCTCCCTCAAAGCCCACATAAGTGGTAATTTGGCTAGCCCATTTTCCCTTACTCCATTCCTCCTCTCACAGCTCTCCTCTTCTCTCCACAGGCTCCTTCCTCTGGCGAGTGACTGTTTCTGTAGTTGTGTGGAGGCTTTTTGCTATTTAATAAAAGAACTCAAACGTATATTATTGTTTGATTGTCTCTTTGTTGCTGCATCTCGCACGTGGGCTGAATTATTATATCAGTCATGACAATGCAAAAATAAATTTTTGTCCATCCATCACTATAACAGGAGTACAGTAGTTAGGTTTACAATTCCAATAGAACCTTTTCTTTTTACTTCTTTTGTCCATGTTAATATTTTTAATACTCAGCTGATGCCAATTAAGTGCAACAGTGTGCTTTCTTTTTTAAAAACAAACAAAAAAACCCCCAATCTTATATAATCCATTCAGTAATACAGTACACAATAGAAGCTCTGGTTCCTCCCTCAAAGATGCACCAGTTATCTGTGAAATCAGCTGCTGTACTTGAATGGAATGGAAATGTGCAGGTTTTCACCACACCAGGCATGATTGCTTATCATGGAAGAGAAACCTTGTCTTGTCCCAGCAAGCGCCAATGGTGGGGACTTTGACAGGAATGAAGGAAAGTCAGTGATGCTGAGTCATTATAAAAATTCTTTGCCTTACTTAAAAATTATAATATAAACTGAAAGTATAGTGTCCACATCAAGTGTTGGTTTCTTCTACACTCATAAAATTAAGACTTAATAAGTTCAAATGATGCTACATCTGTCCACTTTTTTCTTATGAGAAAAAAAACTGTTGTTCTGTTAGATGTACTATAAAAGATCACAGCACTTGTCTGTACAACACACAACAGTTGCCTTTGCATTCACAACTAAAGGCAATTTTATATGTTTGCATTTTATTTCAGGGAGCCAGGGTTCCCTTGAAAGACGCAGAAGAGAAATGCAGAGTTTGAAATTGACAAACTCCGGCCCCACCGGTAAAACAATATTATTTATTTGTTAATGCCTAATGTAATCTGGATCAAAACCGCACTTTGCAGAACAAACTCTCCCAAGCCATAACAGAAACACCCCTGGGTCTAAAATTATTCAGGAAAATTCATAGGAGTCTATGTGAATTTTTTGCTGAACAAAACACACCTCAGCTTCAAACTGCAATTACAGGATGATCGTAAAGACTAGAATGTGATATAATAGTAGCTCTAGTTTCATAAAGTCAACAAACTGACTCAGTGATGGCAGGGGCCACCTTAAGGTACCTTTAGGCCCCACAAAGATTTGAAAGAAAAAAAATGCTCATGTTATGGCCTGTTCAAACCAACCAGGGGCCACATTGTGCATTAGAGCAGCAGGAAAAAAAAATGTACACAAATCTTATACAAAGGTGTTTCAAAAGTTACATTTATTCAAGAATATGTACTCAAGTAAGTTTTTACAGAAAACTGTACCTTTCTGAGTTATACTGCAGGATTTTACTCTTATGCATTTGGTTTTACTCTTTTGACTTTCACTTTTGATTTCACGGTTTTAACAGTCCCATTCACTAAAAAAAAATGCACTGTAAAAAAAAAAGCTGTCGCAACTTAAAAAGTTAGTGGCTGGACTGCCTTAAAAGTTTGAAATGACTGAACTTGAGAAGATAAGTGGTAAAATTTAAGATACAAACTCAAGTTCAGTCAACTTAAAATTTAGGGCAGCTTGGACACTAACTTAGAAATACCCTAGTTATTTTTTTTACAGTGTGGTGTGTTTGTAGGTTTTAACCTCCTGAAATGTGTCTACTGGTCGTGAGATTATTGAAGAAAAAAAAACCACATAAAAACATTCACTTCTCTTAAAGTGACACTCTGGCAAAAATCTATTTTTTTCTGTTGTTAACATGTCTGTAACATGTTTTTTTGTGACTTACAAGACATATCAAGAGCAAAATCTCACCACAGCCCCAAGTCAGTGTTTTATTTGCTGTGAATTTTATTTGCTCTTGTCTGAACTTCCTTGTGGTAACGTATCGTCACTTCCTGTTTTGCTGTCTGCCTGTGTGGTTTGCTCTCCAGCTCTCCAGCCACTAGCTATGGCTACTAGCTCTCTTTCCTCTCCTCCTCTGGTGTGCTCTCTCTGTCAGATGTTTAGCTACACCTCTGCCTCTTTTAGTGATAACGGTAAATGTAATAAATGTTGTCTTTTTGAGGCGCTCGAGGCGAGGTTGTCTGATTTGGAATCCCGGCTCCGCTGCATTGAAACACCGTCTGCGCCAGTTAATCTCGACGGACGCCCATTAGCTGCAGCGGAGCTAGCTAGCTTAGGTCCCACTGTCAGCGGTTCCCCGGCTCTCCTCAGCAGCGAGGAGACTGGGTGGGTGACGGTGAGAAGGAAGCCTAGTCGCAAAGCCCCGGTTCACCACCAACCTGTTCACGTTTCTAATCGTTTTTCCCCGCTCAGCGACACACCCGCTGAGGAAAAAACTCTGATCATTGGCGACTCTGTAGTCAGAAACGTGAACCTAGAGACTCCAGCGGCCATAGTCCAATGTATTCCTGGGGCCAGAGCAGGCGACATCGAGTCAAATTTGAAAATGCTGGCTAAAAGTAACTGTAAATACTCCACAATTGTTATTCACGCCGGCATTAATGACATCCGTCTCCGGCAGTCGGAAGTCACAAAACTTAATGTAGAATTGGTGTGTGAGTTTGCAAAAACGATGTCAGCCACTGTAGTATTCTCTGGGCCCCTCCCCAATCTGACCAGTGATGACATGTTTAGCCGCTCGTCATCCTTGAACCGCTGGCTGTCTGTGTGGTGTCCTAAAAATGACGTGGGCTACATTGACAATTGGAGCTCTTTTTGGGGAAAACCTGGTCTTATGAGACGAGACAGCATTCATCCCACTTTGGATGGTGCTTCTCATTTATCTAACAATCTGGCATCTTTTTTATCCAAATTTCCAAAACCGTGACTACTCAGAGTTGGGACCAGGAAGCAGAGTCACAGTCTTAAACGCCTCTCTGCAGCTCCTCTTCATCCGCCACCCCTCAGCTTAGCCCCTGTCTCCCCCATCAGAGAATCATTGTCTGCTCCCTCCAAAGTAAATAAAAATATAATGTATAAGCATCCCAAAGTGATAAAGCAAAATATTGGTAAAACTCAAATTAAACACAAAACCTCTAAATTGAATGATTTGGCCTCTGTTCCTCCTCATAATTTAAAAATTAAATGTGGTTTATTAAATATTAGGTCTCTAACTCCCAAGTCTCTGTTAGTCCATGATCTGTTAATTGATCATCAGATTGATTTAATTTCCCTTACAGAGACTTGGTTAGGGCAAGAGGATTATGTTGGTTTAAATGAATCAACTCCCTCTGGTTATTTAAACTGTCAAAATCCCAGAAGTTCTGGTCGTGGAGGAGGAGTAGCAACAATTTACCATTCCAAATTACTAGTTAATGTAAAGCAAAAAACATGTTATAATTCCTTTGAGGGCCTGGTCCTCAGTGTTGGGCACTTTAGCAATTTCAGGTTAAACCCAATTTTATTTGCCATAGTTTATCGTCCCCCATCAACCTATTCAGAATTTTTATCCGAATTTGCTGATTTCTTAGCTGATTTAGTGCTGAAATCTGATAGAATAATTATAGTAGGGGACTTTAATATACATGTGGATGTAGATAGTGACTGCCTTAATGTGGCTTTTAATTCAATATTAGACTCGATTGGGTTTTCTCAGAAAGTAGGAAATTCTACTCATTACCTCCACCATACATTGGACCTTGTTCTGACATATGGCATAGAAATAGAAAATCTTGTAGTGTCTCCTCATAACCCTGTACTGTCAGACCATTGTCTGTTAACCTTTGATTTTATTATTTCTGACTATTTGGCTCCTAAAGAAAAATATTATCACAGTAGATGCCTCTCAGATGATGCTGTTTCCAAATTTATGCAGATTGTTTCCTCTATGCCATGTGTCAACACAATGGAAATAAGCTATAGACAGCTTGCTCCTTCTGTAATTGATAACATGGTGGATAGTGTTTCAGCTTCTCTGCATCAGGCTCTAGACTTGGTGGCCCCCTTAAAAAAGAAAAAGTCTAATCGGAGATTTTTAACTCCTTGGTTCAACACAGAAACTCGTAGCTTAAAACAGAAGACTCGTCAATTAGAAAGAAAATGGCGCTCTACTAATTTAGATGAAATCTATTTAGCTTGGAGAAATCATCTTTTAATTTATAAAAAATCTCTTAGAAAAGCTAGAACGAGTTATTACTCTGCATTAATAGAAGAGAACAAGAATAATCCCAGGTTTCTTTTCAGTACTGTAGCCAGGTTGACAAAGAGTCAGGACTCTGTCAATCCTAGCATCCCCTTAGAGCTTACTAGTCAGGAACTTTTTCAATAATAAAATTTCATCCATGTTGTGTATGCAGTTACTCCTTTGTTACTTTACACACACACATTCAACCTTGGATGTGCCACAATAAGCACAGACACCGTAAGTGCGTTTTTTAGGAGCCGAGGCTCGGCTTCCATTTTATTGAACTGAACTTGGACTCATTACATCCTAGTGCGCATGCGCGTATTACTTTATACAAGAACTATCAATGCACCACAATGAAATAAAATAGATCCCAATATCCCATACCTAACACTCCTCCCTTCCAGCATTGATATCCCCCTTAAACTAAAGGTTGTTTACCTGAGTAAGTATTAATCATAACTAAATACATCTAACCTATCTACTCTCATTCTACCATAACCCATTTCAGTCCTGGAATCGCTCTGGAGGTCTCCGAATTCTCTCTGGATAGCGCCTCTCTGGTGGAGCGTCGGCAGCAGGATTTTGAGGAACAGCAGGGACTGGTGCAGTATCACCTGCATCGGCTTCAGGCCCGCCTGTGGCTTGATCTTCGTCACTGAACTGAAAGTCACCCTGGAATGGTGTAGCGTTGGCATCCATGTTGGTTGCTCCAGATGCATCCAACAGCTGATCCACGTGTCTACGCCACAGTAGGTCTGGCCCGATTTTCACCTCGTAGGTTAACGGTCCTGTCTGTGACACGATGGTACCAGGCTGCCACTTTTGTCCTTTGCTGCGGTAGTCTTTGGCTATCACCTGTTGTCCCACTTGGAAGGTACGCAGTGAGCGCGTCTGGGATCGGAGAGCAGATTCCGTCTGTTTTCTCTGTACACGTTGCTGTAGACTGGGTTTCAATAAGTCTAAGCGTGAGCGCAGGGGACGCCCTAGGAAGAGCATGGCAGGTGTCTGTCCTGTTATTGCGTGTGTACTGTTGCGATAGGCCAGCAGAAAGTTTGCAATCTTCTGCTGTAGCGATGCACAGTCCTTATCCATGGCCTTCATAGACTGTTTGAAAGTCTGAATGAAACGTTCCACTTGGCCGTTAGAAGCTGGATGATATGGCACAATGGTGGTGTGTTGTATGCCATTCCTTTTAACAAAGCGCTGAAACTCTTCAGAAGTGAAAGGTGTTCCGTTATCACTCACAATCTGATGCGGAAGGCCTGTACGTGAGAACAGGGCCCGTAAGAGTTCAACTGTCTTTGCAGAGGTTGCTGTTTTTGTGCAGAAAACCTCAGGCCACTTTGAATGCGCATCAACTACGACCAGGTACATGCGGTCCATGAAAGGGCCCGCATAGTCGATGTGAACACGTTGCCATGGTTTTGTAGGCCATTCCCACACATGCAGTGGGGCTGTTGGTGGAGTCTTTTGGGTCTGCTGACACCCGTAGCATGTCTTTGCAATGTCCTCGATCTGTCCATCAATTCCCGGCCACCATACGAAGCTTCTTGCGAGGTGTTTCATTTTCACCACACCTAAGTGTTCCTCGTGTAGCACTGAGAGAACCCTCTGGCGCAGCTTCTGTGGTATCACTACCCTCGCCCCCCACAAAATGCATCCTTGATGCACTGTGAGCTGTTCACGGCGACTGGAATAGCCCGGTAAGGATGAGTCACCCTTGCGTGGCCAGCCTTTCAGTGTCAGCTCGTAGACTCTAGACAAGACAGGGTCGCGGCCTGTCTCTCGTGCGATCTCCTCACTTGTGACTGGTAGGGGATCCACTTGTGTCATCTGGAACATGTCCACCGCTTCCTTGGTCTTAATTGGCGGTGCGACTTGTAGTGGCAACCGGGACAACCCGTCAGCGTTCCCATGGTGAAGTGTGCCTTTGTACTCAATGCTGTAGGTGTGAGCACTCAAAAACAAGGCCCACCGTTGCAGTCGAGCAGCGGCCATGGCTGGTACTCCCTTAGCTGGATTAAAGATTGAAACTAAAGGCTTATGATCTGTGAGGAGGGTAAAGTGCTTTCCGTATAGATACTGATTGAACTTTTTCACTCCCCAGACCAAACTAAGAGCTTCTCTGTCAATTTGCGCATAGTTACGCTCAGCTGCATTCAGCGATCGGGAGGCAAATGCTATTGGTCGCTCTGTTCCGTCAGTGAACCGGTGTGATAGCACGGCTCCAATTCCGGAAGGGGAAGCATCACATGCAAGCTTGAGCGGCACTTCGGGGTCATAGTGTGTCAAGACGTTGTCTGAGGTCACCAACTGCTTTGCTTGCTTGAAGGCCTTTTCACAGTCCTGGGACCAGTGCCACTTAGTGCCCTGTTGGAGTAGGGAATTCAATGGGTGTAGCACTGAGGACAGGTTGGGCAAGAATTTCCTATAATAGTTAACCAGGCCCAAGAAAGATCTCAATTGAGAGACATCTTGTGGTGGTGGGGCCTTCAAAACAGCGTCAATTTTGTCTTTGCATTTGTGTAGCCCGTTTTTGTCAATTTTGTGGCCACAGTATTCAATGTCATCCTGGAAGAATTCACATTTTGCTTTGTTGGCATGTAATCCAAATTCATTCAGTCTTTGGAGCACTTTTTCAAGATTTTCCAGATGTTCGTTGTCGTTAGCTCCCGTGATCACTATGTCATCCAAATAGCACTGTGTATTCGGTATGCCTTGTAGGACTTGATCCATTGCCTTCTGCCAGATTGCTGGCGCTGAAGCGATGCCGAAGACCAGGCGGTTGTACTGATAGAGACCTTTGGAGGTGTTGATGGTCAAGTACTTTTTGGACGACTCCTCCATCTCCATCTGTAAGTACGCTTGTGCAAGGTCAATCTTGGAAAATCGCTTACCCTGGCCCAGCGCTGCGAAGATGTCGTCAATTCGCGGTAGAGGGTACTGTTCCGCCTTCAAGACCGGATTGACTGTCACCTTAAAATCACCGCAGATGCGTACTGAGCCATTACCCTTTACCACTGGCACTATTGGCGTTGCCCATTCAGACCAGTCCACTTTCGATAGGATGCCCTCATTTTCCAACCTTTGAAGTTCATTTTCCACCTTGGGCCGGAGAGCGTATGGAACTGTACGCGCCTTGTGGAATTTGGGTACAGTGTCGTCATTCAGAACAATCTGGGCTTTCAGATGTTTTAGTTTGCCTATGCCATCTTGAAAAACTTCTCCTGCATTTTGAAGTATTTTGTCCAATTTTTCATTTGTAGAGCCATTGCTCTGCTTTTTGGTCACTGTGGCTTGCATTTCTTTAATTGACTGCCAATCCAATTGTACTTCACGAAGCCATTCACGGCCAAACAGGGGCGCACCCCCTCTCTCAATAACATACAGGGGCAGTGCACACTGTTGATCGCCATAGTGCACATTCACATTGATCACGCCCATTGGGGCTACGCGCTCCCCCGTGTAAGTTTTGAGCATTACATCTGTAGATTGCAATTGCAGATGTGAGAAGTGTGCCTGGTAATCCTTCTTAGACATGACTGACAATGCAGATCCAGTATCCAATTCCATAGTCAGTGTTTTTCCTTCCACTTTGGGTGAAACCCATATGATTCCCCTGTTGGGTCTTTTCAATGAGCAGACATCAAAGCAAGCTAAATCTTGTGCACTGTCTGAATCAGATGAGCAAGTTTCAATGTCATGCATGTCTTTTTGTTTATTTTTAAATTTGTGGAACTTTTTCTCCTCCACTGTATCTTTCACTTTCGTTTTGCACACTTTCTGTATGTGACCTGTTTTATGGCACTTGTTGCACTCCTTATCTTTAAACCAACATTCAGGTGGAGCGTGTGATTTCTTTCCACAGCGATAGCATGCATCCTTTTTCTGTTGTCTTTTGTCTATGCTGTGCATGTTGCACTCGTGAACATGGCCTTCTTGCGCCATCTGCTGCTGCAGCTCGGTAGCGCCTTTAGCAGCTGCTTCCATTGACGTGGCGACTTCAATGGCACGTTTCAATGTCAGATCTTTTTCTGTTAACAGTCTCTTTTGTATGCTTTCGTTGTGCAGTCCGCACACGAATCTATCTCGCAATGCGTCTGACAGATTTCTTCCAAATGAACAATGTTCAGACAGTCTTCTCAATTCTGCCACGAATTCAACAATAGACTCTGTTTTTAACTGATTCCGTTTATGGAATTTAAAACGTTCGGCAATGACGAGAGGCTTCGGATTCAAATGCGCCTCTAAAACAGTGACAATGTCTTTGTACGTCTTATCTGCCGGTTTGTCTGGGGTCAACAAACTGCGTAGCAAGTTGTATGTCTTAGCTCCCATTACACTAAGCAGTACTGCTACTTTTTTTTCGTTTGGAATGTCGTTTGCCACAAAGTACTGATCCAACCTTTCCACGTATGTTGTCCAGTCCTCCGATGCGCTATCAAAACTGTCCATTCTCCCAATTATCCCCGCCATGGTTGGTGCCGTATTAACCGTCGGGTTTGTACTCTCTGTGTACACTTCGAGTTGCAATGAGTTAGCTTTTATCACAATCAACAGTCACACTCACGACGACTCGTGTCCTCTCCGTGTCGGAATATCCATTCACAGATCCCGTCCTCGTCGCCAATTGTTGTGTATGCAGTTACTCCTTTGTTACTTTACACACACACATTCAACCTTGGATGTGCCACAATAAGCACAGACACCGTAAGTGCGTTTTTTAGGAGCCGAGGCTCGGCTTCCATTTTATTGAACTGAACTTGGACTCATTACATCCTAGTGCGCATGCGCGTATTACTTTATACAAGAACTATCAATGCGCCACAATGAAATAAAATAGATCCCAATATCCCATACCTAACAATCCATCAGAGATAAAATCAATCAGATTCTTCCCACAGTTAACTTAAATACTGTAACTACTACAACTCCTTCTATTGATGTCTGTCTTGATGAGTTTACTCCAATCGACCTTTGTGAGTTAGACAAAATAGTTTCCTCATCCAAACCTTCAACTTGTCTTTTAGACTCTATTCCTACCAGGTTATTTAAAGAAGTCTTCTCACTTATTGGTAGCTTTATTCTTCATATAATCAATTCTTCATTAACTTCAGGCCATGTACCGCAGGCTTTTAAAACGGCTGTAATTAAACCCTTACTCAAAAAGCCAACGCTAGATCCAGGAGCTTTAGTTAACTATAGACCAATCTCTAATCTCCCTTTCATTTCAAAAATCTTAGAAAGAGTTGTTGCTACACAATTATTTGACCACCTGCAGGGAAATGGTTTACTTGAAGAGTTTCAATCTGGGTTTAGAATCCATCATAGTACTGAAACAGCCTTAGCGAAGGTCACTAACGACCTCCTCATTGCATCTGATAATGGACTAGTTTCTGTACTTGTCCTTTTAGATCTTAGTGCAGCTTTTGATACTATTGATCATAATATTCTACTTGATAGATTAGAACACTATGTTGGACTTAATGGAACTTCGTTGCAGTGGTTTAGATCTTATTTATCTGATAGGTTCCAGTTTGTTCATGTAAATGATGAGTTTTCTTTCAGCTCAAAGCTTAGTCATGGAGTTCCACAGGGATCTGTGCTAGGCCCTACTCTTTTTAGTTTATATATGCTTCCGTTAGGCAACATTATTAGAAAGCACTGTATACATTTTCATTGTTATGCAGATGACACACAATTATACCTGTCAATGAAGCCAGATGATACTAATCAATTAGTCAAGTTAGAAGCCTGTCTTAAGGAAATCAAAGCTTGGATGACTTGTAATTTCCTGCTATTAAATTCAGATAAGACTGAAGTCATTCTTGTTGGTCCAAAAAACCTTAGAAATTCCTTTCCAAATCAAACTTTCAGTTTGGATGCAGTTACTCTTTCTCAATAGCTCTGTGAGGAACCTTGGAGTTATTTTTGATCAGGATTTGTCCTTCAATTCACATATTAAATTTGTTTCTAAGACTGCCTTCTATCATTTGCGTAATATTGCCAAGATTAGGAGCATCTTGTCTCAGAGTGATGCTGAGAAGCTGATCCACGCTTTTGTTAGCTCGAGATTAAATTATTGTAATTCTTTATTATCAGGCTGTCCTAAGACATCTTTAAAAAGTCTTCAGCTGATCCAAAATGCTGCAGCAAGAGTTTTAACAGGTACTAGAAAGAGAGATCATATCTCTCCGGTTCTGGCCCCCCTTCATTGGCTTCCCATAGAGTTTAGAATTAAGTTTAAAATCCTTCTTCTTACTTACAAAGCTCTAAACAATCAGGCTCCTTTTTATTTAAAAGATCTGATACTACCGTATTATCCTAACAGAGCACTACGCTCCCAAAATGCAGGATTACTTGTAATACCTAGAATCTCCAAAAGTACAATGGGAGGCAGAGCCTTCAGTTATCAAGCTCCTCTCCTGTGGAATCAGCTGCCAATCTGGATTCGGGAGTCAGACTCGATCTCTGTTTTTAAGAATCGGGCTAAAACCTACCTTTTTGATATAGCCTACAATTAGGGAGGGATCATGTGTTTCTGAACCCTCCCTTAGTTATGCTGCTAATAGGTTTAGTCAGCCGGGGGACCTCCAGTAATGCACTGGGCCTCACTCCTTTCCTCACTCTCTATGAAATATTTTTTTTTTTTGCTGGTCATTAACATTTGTTTGTTCTCTCCCATAGATTGAGTCCCCATCGTGCTGTTTGCTCTCTACATGTCTGTTCTTTTCTTCTTCTCTATCCCCTCACCCCCCAGTCAGTCGCAGCAGATGACTGCCCCTCCCTGAGCCTGGTTCTGCTGGAGGTTTCTTCCTGTTAAAAGGGAGTTTTTCCTCTCCACCGTCGCCAAGTGCTTGCTCACAGGGGATCGCCTGATTGCTGGGGTCTTTCTGCAACTGTGGGGGTCCCCCCTACAGTTGATAGTGCTATGAGATGACTGTTGTTGTGAAATGGCGCTATATAAATAAAGTTGAATTGAATTGAATTGAATTGAATTTCCAGTTTAGTAACATCCCCCTGAAACAGGCAAGCTTGGAAAGACTGTTAGTAGCTACTGTATGTGACTATTCCTGTTTAGCCTGGTTGGTTATAACATTAATCAATCAGACATATACTCTTGACTACCTCGAGGGAAGTGGGAGGAGCCGAGGAGCAGCAGGATTAAGACAGAGTGGGTTGGGATAGCAGCAGAGAGAGAGAGCGGAGAGAGGCAGAGAGGCGGCTGGTGATTTGAATGTGGCTGTGTAAGACCACCTCAGCTCACTTCGCCAGCGGACAGGGCGCCACACTGTGAGTTGAGAGCAGCCACATTCAAATCTGGCCTCCCCTTCCCTCCCTGCTCAGTCGCCACCAGATGGGGGACTGGTTGTTAGTAAAAAGTAAACACATATTTTGCAACTACACATTTATCTCTCACTCAACTGTTTTCAGAGAAATGTTTCACTTTTCACTTTTGAAGATACAGGCAAAACTTTAACGTCCGAAAGCGTCTTGAACAGACTAGCAGCCCACCCACCATGTCATGGGATGGCCCTCGTCGGCCATCAATGAGACGCTGTAGGCAGCCGATGAGTTTGCATGTTTATTAATGAAAGATAAATGATTACAAAATAATGAGCCATGTGGGGCAAAAGCACAAACAAGAGGCATGACTAAGGCACGGTAGCAACACATACAAGTTCAGGAGTACACTTACGGATAATATGGAGAACAAGAGGATGACTGGAGCCGGGGAATAGGGACAGCTGGCTCTGACAGCCAGAAGTCCCGCCGTGATGCTGTCACAATAAAGGCCCTGGACGGCCACAACAGATAAGAACGGCGAAAATACTGGACAACCTGAGCGCGGACAGAATCGGCGCTCAGGCCGTAACATACCAAGAGTGGCGGTGACCAATCACGTGCATGCCTCGCAGGTTGGGAGTATGACAACCATTCATGTGTAAGCCCTGCAGACCGCTAATTACAATATTCACAGATCTGCGCATACTTAAGTAGGTGCAAGATTCAAAATCTCTTTCCAAGCAACTCTAAGGCAATGAAAGTTTTTTTTTATGTGTAAAAAGCCACAATATACTATTTTGATTTTATTTATTTATTTATTTATATATATATAGGTTTATTTATTTATCTCAAACAACACAACAAAACATTAAATACACAGAATTAAAAAAAGTACAGTGTTCGAGAAGGGACAGATTGAAAAAATGCTTATCTAGTTCTGCCCCCTCCTTCCACTCAAGGTTGTTGCAGCACAAAAAAGAGAAGAGAAAAAAATGCATCCTCATTCTATCCCACATTAGGGGGCAGATTTACTAAGGCAGTGCAAATTAGCAAGTGTGCAAATTAGACAGAGTGCCTAAGGAAGTGGCCAATTTTTGCCAGTGATCTACTAACAACATGCAAAATTATGAACACAGACACAGTCACTTCATTCCAATAATAACCTCCCATCTACCAAAGAACACGCAAAATTGCGCACAGGCACATCTGATGAGAAAGCGGTTCATCAATAAAGGCACAGCCAGTGTGGAGGAGCATAATAGTTTTTTAAAGCTTTTTTTTACGCTTTCGTTTAAGTGCAAACCCCAGTAAAATACTTTATATTTGTTCTTCATATATCAAAGTTTTGATTTTCATTTCACATGGCTGACTCCTTTGTTTAATATTTATAAATTAAGGATTACTCGTGAATAAAGTGATTATTGACCAATGTGTTTATTTTATTAACACAAGAACCATCAAGCTGGTCTGATAGAGATTCTGGGATTTTATTATGTGAATAACTTTATTTTAACAAAATCTACAGGTCACCCAGTTCATAACTTTTTATAAATGCCATTGAGTAGTTTTTCTATGGATCTGTGAGCTCTTTTTGTTAATAATCTCATCGTTGTTTTCCTCCTATATTGTGCATCCTGAACTGGGAGAGAGAAATAGTAGAGAGATGAGAGAACTGAATTACAGTTTAGGTTTAGGGTGCTCGCGCACGCAGCGACCAGCAGCCGGTGGCTTGTCACCAGACTGCAAACCAAATCTACCTACGGGTACAAATAAGTAACAAAAAAAAAAAAAAAAAAAAAAAAGTTTTATGCTCAGAAAAAACGAAATACTGTAAATATACAAATGTGGACAGAGGAAAAAAAAAAATTGGCAGTGTGGAAGATTTTGCTTCAAGAGCGAGGAGGAGCTGATCCTAGCCTAACCTTGCAGAAAAGAAAAGAAAAAAAGAGCTATTATTGGCTGACATATCTCTATGTCCACTGCAGGTATAAGAGCTCCTATTGTATACTATTTTATGGATACAAATTCATGTAGTAGGCTATACACAGTATAAACAAATGAAATTAAAAAAAAAAACAAAACTGCCGGATGATATTCAGTTCACCATAACACCCGCTGATATTCATATAATCTGTTCTTCTGTCATGCCAAATAAAGTCATGGGCAGAGAGAAGCTTCTGCCACGTGCCCTCGGTTCCCTCCGGTGCAGAGACACCTGCGATCCATGTCATGTCAGGCACAGATGAATTAAGACAAGCTTTTTTTTTTGGCGTTAAATGCTGGCGCATTTAGCAACAGATCGACAACTGCAAACCTTAATAAATCACCTTGCGCCAGTCATTTAAATTCTCCACTCCAAATTTGCATGTTGACATGACAGCTCCCATGCATATGCAATGAGGCCAGGTGCAAAATTAACAAAATTCATGCCTTTCCACCGCAAATTTTGCCCTGTGCCCTTCACTGTAAAACCCGATAAGTTAATATAACTCAAAAATTTTTGCGAAACTGATTACATTTTTTTTAAGTAATACTAACTCAAATTTCTAAGTTAAAAAACTTGCATTATTGTGTAGTTTTTACTTGATAATTTTGAGTTACACTAACAAAATTTTGTTTGTTAAAGAAGCTCACTTCATTATGTTTTTTAAACTTGAAAAAAATAAGTTATTCCAACTTAAAATTACCAAGTAAAACTACACAATGAAGTTTAACAAACTTGATTTTGTTACTGTAACTAAAAATTATCAAGTTAAAAACAATGCAATAAAGCAAGTTTTTTAACTTACAAATTTGAAGTAGTATTACTTCAAAATTTTTATGTGATCAGTTCGCAAAATTTTTTGAGTTATATTAAATTATTACAATTTTTTTTTAGTGTTACTCAAAATTATCAAGTAAAAACTACACAATAAAGCTAGTTTTTAAACTTAGAAATTAGAGTTGGTATCACTTAAAAAAAAATTATGTAATCAGTTTCGCAAAATTTGTTGAGTTATATTAACTTATCATATTTGATGGGGTGTACACACTAACATAAAAACATAATAACATAAATAAATTAAATGCAGGTTTATTAAGCAACCATAAAGCATTAAACAACAAAAAATACAGTCCCCCAGAAAAAAAATCAGAACTTTGAAAAGTGGTCTGAGGAAGTGGAAATGTCACTTTAAATGAACAATATGTATAAAATCTTCACAAAAATCTTCCTGTCTATGTCTTCAATCCTTAATAACTAGGCAATTTGCCACTTGATTCCAAAAATAATTGAAAAAAAAATTGAGTGGTACCATAAGTTGTTTTGCATTACATTAATTTAACACTTTGCATATACTGGCCTTATAGATGCAACATTAAGGTCTCTACCTGTGGGCTTCATGGCAAAATATCCAAATATGAACCCTTTAAATTAGGTAGGTGTAACGGTAATACAATAGCATTGTCAAAAACTAAAAAATTCTCAAACTATCAATCCAATGAGCAGATGAGCAGATGAACACATGGTACAATATGTCAATACCAATACCATGATAGTGTTCTTTTTTTTGGGGGGGGGGGGTAAGATAATACAATGAAAAGCCTTTACTGGATAAAACAACCACAAAGGATTGGCCTGACTAGTTAATTCAGCAATTTAAATATCTGTAAGTGAATGTAAAAATTTGTTAAAAGTGTAGTGCTGCCACCCCACCAAAACAAAATCACAAAAAAGCCATATCATGTTATAACATGAAGAGTTTAAGGTTCTAACAATTTTTTTCAGGTTAAAGAGATTTTTCCTGTTATATACTTATTTTCTTACAGTATATTTTCAACTTGTTACTACATATAAATGTAGTGTTAAAAGGTGAAAACCTTCATCTTATAACATTATTTGAACAGTTACACTGATAGAAGTTAAAATGTTTCACGTTATGTCATCATTTGGCTGCACGGTGGCGCAGTGGTTTAGCACTGTGGCAGCACAGTTTTACCCTCGGCCGGGGGACCGCGGGGATCATGAGATCGTGGGTTCGATCCCAGCCCCCGACCAACAGTGAGCTGTGTGGTCTTTGCTAATTTATTTCTCATCTTATCATCACTTACAGGGCAACATATAATAGCAGGGGATTTTAATTGTACATTGAATCCAGGTATAGATAGATCAACAGGACTGGATTGTACGCACATTGGATGTAGGATGACTATTAATCATTTTATGAAAGAATTGAGATTGTTAGATATATGGAGAAAAATGAAACCACAAGTTTCTGATCATGCACCCTGTTGTCTAATATATGTAGATAAAAAATTGACAAAGGAATCAGGTAGATGGCAATTTCAGCATAAATGGCTTCAGGATGAGGAATTTGTCAAGTATATAGAAAAACAGATAGACGAGTTCTTTGACATCAATACTACACAAACATCAGCATGTGTAAAGTGGGAGGCTTTCAAAGCTTTTATTAGGGGACATATTATTAGTTATACAGGATCAAAATCTAAGAAGACTCGAGAGGAGAGAGCCCAATTGGAACATAAAATAAAAAGTCTTCAGGAAAAAGTGTATGCAGGATGTGACCCAAGGTTGGAGAATGAATTACTGATTTTGAGAGCTGAATACGACAAAAAATCAGCGAATAGAGCTGCCTCGAGTCTTCTAAGATTGAAACAATCTTTTTATGAACAAGGTGAAAAATCAGGAAAATTATTAGCATGGCAGATTAAACAATTAGAAATTAAAACACCAATTACTAGTATTATAAGTAACGGACAGGTAGTTATAGATCCTTTAGAAATTAATAGAGCCTTTAGAGATTACTATGAAAAATTATATGATACCAAAAATGAACCTGATTTAACAAAACTAAATGGGTTTTTGAACGAACTATCTATACCGTGTATTCCAAATGAAAACAGGGAGATATTGGAGTCTAAAATTAGTCAAGAAGAAGTTGGGCTAGCCATTGATAATATGAAATCAGGAAAAAGTGCAGGACCAGATGGTCTCCCAGTTGACCTTTATAAAAAATTTAAGAATAAATTAATAAAACCTTTTTTGGAAATGGTTTTAGAAGCATTTCAAAATAATAATTTACCATCATACATAAATAATGCCTTAATTATACTGCTGCCAAAACCAGGTAAGCCCTCTAATAAATGTGAAAATATGAGACCAATAAGCCTATTAAACGCCGACCTTAAGATAATCTGTAAAATTTTAGCAAGACGAATACAAGAAATTTTACCAAATATTATTAATCGAGATCAGAATGGCTTTATAAAGGGTAGACAAGGCTTCCATAATGTAAGAAGACTATTTAATATTATCTATTTTAATAAAGAAGCACCGGATACAGCTCTCCTATCATTGGACGCCGAAAAGGCCTTTGATAGAGTTGAATGGCCCTTTCTTTTTGAAGTTCTACAAAGGTTTGGACTTGGAAATAATTTCATAAAATGGGTTCAAATAATATACAATAATGCTACAGCAGAAATCCTAACAAATAACAATATTTCAAAACCAATAAAAATCAATAGAGGATGTCAACAAGGCTGTCCACTTTCACCTTTACTGTTTACTATGGCAATTGAACCTTTAGCGATAGCGATACGTTTACATTCACAAATATATGGAATTAAAGTTGGACCAACAGAACATAAAATCTCCCTGTACGCCGATGATATAATTTTGTTTATGTCGAATCTAAAAAAAATCAATTCCAACCTTGTTGAATTTAATAAAGAATTTTGGGGAAATATCAGGATATAAAATAAATAAAACTAAATCTTCAATATTAATGCTAAATGAGACCCAGAGAAATTACCCAGCCCCTGAGGTAAATCAATTCAATGTTGTAAATCAGTTTAAATATTTAGGAATCCAAATTGTGCCTAAGCTAGAATCAGTCGCCAGTGTCAACTATGAAGCCTTAATGTTAGATATCAATGAGTTAACTCAGAGATGGATGTCACTATCAATGTCGATGATCGGGAGAATCAATATACTTAAAAGTAATATTTTACCTAAAATACTTTATTTATTTCAATACATTCCCTTATCACCACCTTTAGATCTATTCTCAAGAATAAAAAAAAAGTTAGTGGAATTTATATTTATATTTATATTATATTTACCATTTGATCGTGGAGGTCTGAAATGTCCAAATTTTATGTTGTATTATTGGTCGGCACAACTGAGGTCTATGACATATTATTTTTCATCAAATGATCTCCCTCACTGGACTGAAATGGAATCATACAATTTACCTTTACCTCTTCCCATATTCATATACTCAGATTCGGCAAAAAAATTACAAAAACAAGTTAAAAATCCATTTGTAAAGCATATGATCAAAATATGGTGTGAAGCTAAAAACTATTTAAAAGAACCACAGTTATTGTCACAATTTAGTCCAATATGGGGTAATCAATATTTTAAACCAGGGAGAGCGGACGCTGTATTTAAAGTATGGAATTTAAAAGGGATACAAAAGATTCAGGATTTATATTTGCCATGTGCAGATAACATAATGTCTTTTGAAGAGCTGAGGATCAAATTTAATCTCAATAGAACACATTTTTTTAAATATCTTCAACTTAGAAACTTTATTCGATCAAATCAAAATAAAGCTCTCACTCGACCTATTTATTCATCCTTGGAAAAAATGATGATGAAAGATAGTAAAAGAAAGGGTATTATTTCAGAGTTTTATAACTCATTGACACTATCTTCAAGTGAAAATTCACTGAAAAGATTAAACTACTGGAAAGAAGATCTGCAAATTGAAATCTCAGAGGAACAATGGGAATTGGCTTGTACAGAAGCTCAAACCAAATCAATAAATGCACGCCTTAAATTGATACATTTCAAATGGTTAATGCGGATGTATGTTACACCGGAGGAGTTAAATAGATATAACAAAAATATACCAGATACATGCACAAAATGCATGGAAAGTAAAGGAACCCTATTTCATTGTTTATGGGAATGTAGATTAATAAGAATGTTTTGGGAAGAGGTGAGGGTAACAATTGAAAAAATAATCTCAAAACAAATCATATTGAATCCTAAACTGTTTTTGTTGGGTCTGTACCCAGAAAAGCATAATTTTAATAAAAGTGAAAGAACATTCATAGACCTCAGTTTGCTTAATGCCAAAAAATGTATTGCACTATTATGGAAAAAGACTCATAGACCAGATGTGACTCAGTGGTTAAGACAGATGTTAACAAACCTTCCATTAGAAAGAATAACATATATACTGAAATCAAAGGAAATTGTGTTTGAGAATATATGGAGACCTTTTATTGATTATGTAAAAAATTTAAACATAACTCTTGAAGAAGAAGGTGAATGATGTGTGTGGACCTTGTAAATTCCAAACTGGTGAACATAGTGTGTATGCTTATGTGTTGGATTGTCTGGACTAAACAGAGGAGCATTGTTGAAGACTTGATTTTGTTGGTGGTTGTTGGTGTTTTAAGTGCATTTTTTTTTTTTTTTTGTAGTACTTTAGTGTTAGTGTTTGATTGTTTGTATCATGTTTGTAAAAAAAAAAAAAAGGTTCAATAAAGATATTGTGGGAAAAAAAAACAGTGAGCTGTGTGGAGTTTGCATGTTCTCCCCGTGTTGCGCGGGTTTACTCCGGGATTTCTCCGGTTTCCTCCCGCACACCAAAAACATGTAGGTTTAGGGCGCTCGCGCACGCAGCGACCAGCAGCCGGTGGCTTGTCACCAAACTGCAAACCAAGTCTACCTACGGGTACAAATAAGTAACAAAAAAAAAAAAATAAAAAAATTTTAAAGTAAAATTCACCATCAAATGATAACATAGTTGGCCAAGATTGAGCATGTGTCATGGACCCTACCGTGCGCTTTTCCAGTGCGCACGGCAAGGGGTGAAATAAGGATTTAAGCCCAGATAACACCACACACATTTATTAAGGAGCACACTACAGTCCCAAAAGGGTGAAAACATACAAACAACAAAAACACTTAACGTTCCTGGGCCGGCATCGCCCAGGGAACGCATGAGGAGAACTGATTAACCACCAGAGCGTCCCAGAGCCGGCATCGATCAAAGGATGCTGAGAACCACGACTGCAGTGGAGGTGGCTAATCCTTCGTGACACACGGAAACACACAACTAAGCATTTCAGTCGGTAGTCCATTCAGTTAATGACCCAGCAATGCATGACTGGAAAAAGGCTCCTTAAGTACATGCACTGCTGGCTCCACAAATTGGGCACACTTGGGCGAGGCGCGGGAATGACAATCACTGAACAGACAACAGCTGGCTGTCAAGCGAGAGGAGGGGGCGTGGTCAGACCAGCAGACAGTCAGACAGCATTCACACCAGCAAGAGCCAAAGGGGCTGCCTCACTGCTGCTGGCCAGAGAGCAGTGGCTATGGGTAAGGAAAACACTGAAATACATACTATACATACATACACAATGGCACCTAGACCCACAGAAAGCTCAGGAACGAGCTGGGAGAAACCAAGCCGGCTCGGTTCATGACAGAGCCCCCCTTTTAAGGGGTGGTTTCCCAGACACCCAAGGTAGCATCATGAAGTCATCCCCCCCCAACAGGAGCAACAGCAACAAACAACACAAACCTGGGTGGGAGGTAGGGGGAACAGGAAAGGAGGGAACACAATACCCCGCCCAGGGTCTACAATTAATCCCCCCCCCCCCCAAGTCCACAGGCGTTGGGGCTCAGGAGGCTGCCCAGAGTCCCAAGCCCATCTGACAGTCCGGTGAACTGAGTCCGGTGGCCTGCCAGAAACCCTGGGCCCTCTGGTCTGGAAACTCAGTCCCTCTGGTGGTTGGCCAATGTTGTATAGCCACCAGGACTGGATGGGTGGCGCCGGAGGTGGCCTGCCCACCGGGAAGCTCAGAGGTGAATGACCGGCCCGAAGAGGGGGGATCCTCACAGCGTCGGGCTGGGAAGTGATGGGGACTACGATGGCGTCCGGCTGAGGAGTGACGGTCCCGGCGACCTCCAGCTGACTGGTAACGCCCTCAGTGGTCCCGGTCTGGAACACAGCTGCTCCTGCGGTGGACTCCAGCGGGAGCCTAGCTGCACCCACGGTGGACCCCGACCAGGCCAATGCTGCACCCACGGTGGACTCCAGCTGAAGCGCCGTGGCACCCGTGGTGGACCCCGACCGGGCCAATGCTGCACCCACGGTGAGCGGGCCAACCTGCAGGAGCACTAGGCTGAAGAGGCGATCGATGGGAGGAGCCCTGACGACCTTGGCAGGAGGGGATGGAGCAGTGGGGTCCTCCTCTGGCTGGACTGGACCCTCAGCGGCCTCCGACTGCGACACACCCTCTCCGGCGACCCTAGATGGAGGCTCAGGGGAAGCAGGAGAAGAAAGATGGTTAGGGTCGCTGGCAGCAGTGGAACCTGGTGAAGTGAGTTCAGATGCAGTCGAGGGCTGCACCTGACTCTCCTCCCCAAGAGCCAGGCAAGATCTCTCTAGTACAGACATAAGGAAAACAAGAGAGATTACTTGCCTGAGCTGGAGCTCCACCGCCGTCCAGGACTCCATCAAACTTGACGATGACATCCCGGGCCCAGCCTCGAGGAGGTCCATCTCTGGCTCCCACTCCGCTGCAGAAGCCTCCATAGCAGTCTCTTTTAACTCCTGCAGCAACTCCAACGCTGGGGATTCCACTGGCGTGGTTGCAGGGAAACACCTCCATGCGGGCCCCTGGCCAGGATCATCCAGGGACCCAAACTCCTCCTCCGTCTGGCGGGTCGGTCCTAGGATCAACAGGCCCTCAGGGATAATTTGAGGAGACACGGCGAGGGGAAGGAAAGAATTATTATTTGCAGCTGGAGGAGAGGACCCAGTGGACTGCTGATACTGGAGAGACAGGCAAGATTCAATATTAATGAATGGTTTAGAATGAAAAGATACTTACCTGTCATCCCGGTCAATGATATCCTCAGCTGCAGGCGGCAGACAATCATCCCTCTCCGTGCCAGCGGTGACATGGGTCCTCTCAAGGGCTTGCGGAGGAGCCGTCTCCACGACGACGGAGGTGGGCGTTCCTGGGATGACCTCAGCGGACCTCACAGCAGCTGGAGGGACGATGGCAGCTGATGGAGGAGAGGGCTTTTCCCGGCGCTTCCATGCAGGATGACGCTGTCCCCTATTAACTGGTGCTGACCATGCTGGAGCAGGAGGAGTATCGGGCAAAATGTCACGGAGAACGAAGACCTGCTGGTTTCCCGGTCTCCGTCTCAGCGCCATGGGGAACGTCAGCCTGGGGAAGGAGTGCTGGAGCGAACAAACTGTAGCCAGCAGGTCGGCGAACTCAGGGTAGTCCCATAAGCCAGGATGCGCCTCCAGGACTCCTACAGCTCCTTCCAGGCATTCCAGCATCTTCTTCGGCCCCCAGGCGGCGACGGCCTCATTCACGAAGCTCCGGATAAACTCAGCTGCCCATCCCTCCTCCACCGTGGGAAACCCTGCTGCTGTTCCTCTTCTGCCTCGTTGAGACCAGGGCATAGTGAACTCCAGGAACAGGTTAGTCCAAAAAATGACACACACGGAAAAAAGGGAAAAGGGATGTGTGGGTGAACCCGCTAAATCCTTTGAACTGGCTGGGTCATTCTGTCATGGACCCTCCCATGTGCTTTTCCAATGTGCACGGCGAGGGGTGAAATAAGGATTTAAGCCCAGGTAACACCACACACATTTATTAAGGAGCACACGACAGTCCCAAAAGGGTGTAAACATACAAACAACAAAAACAACAAAAACACTTATATGGGACGTTCCTGGGCCAGCATCGCCCAGGGAATGCATGAGGAGAACTGATTAACCACCAGAGCGTCCCAGAGCCGGCATTGCCCAAAGGATGCTGAGAACCACGGCTGCAGTGGAGGTGGCTAATCCTTCATGACACACGGAAACACACAGCTAAGCACTTCAGTCGGTAGTCCGTTCAGTTAATGAGCCAGCAATGCATGACTGGAAAAAGGCTCCTTAAGTACATGCACTGCTGGCTACACAAATTGGGCACACCTGGGCGGTATTCACACCAGCATGAGCCAAAGGGGCTGCCTCACTGCTGCTGGCCAGAGAGCAGTGGCTATGGGTAAGGAAAACACTGAAATACATACTATACATACATACACAATGGCACCTAGCCCCACAGAAAGCTCAGGACTGAGCCGGGACAAACCAAGCTGGCTCAGTTCCTGACATCATGCACGTCAAAATTTACTGAGACACTGCTTTAATGGTATTGGGCATGGCTAGATTCTGTTATTGATCCTAATAGATGATATTAATATCATATGTGAACTAAGATTTTGACTCTATGTAGAATTATTTTATGAGCTAGTCAGCACAAAGCATTTTGAAAACACAGATTGTGTGTCAATAACTAATTTAATGAGTGTCCCTAACCTTGTTATGAGTGAGGGCTCGGAGATGAGTACAACAATCTTTTGCAGTTCTTCTTCTTCTTCTCTCGGTTACTGGCAGATAGTAAGCTATTGAATGTGCATACCGCCACCTGCTGTACAAGAGTGTGTAACATTATGTCATTTGAGCCCGACCCCTAAATTCTACGACTTAATCCTGTGTTATTTAAAAAAGAGAAAAGAGCCCTTCTCATGATTCTTAGTGCCTCTCCAGCTCCATCTGTTCCCAGAATCCCACTTAAGTCCCATTCCCTACCGGCCTCTAGAACTTCATTTTTCATTCTCTCTCTTTCATTTCCATACTTGTGACAGTGTAATAAGATGTGCTCGACATTTTCTTTTACTACACATTCTCTACATTTGTCACTTTCGCTTTTCCCCATCATAAATAAAGCGCCATTTAAACCTGTGTAATCCAGTCTGAGTCTTGCCATAATGATGTCTTCCCTCCTGTTTGTTGTTTTATAATTCTTTATTGCAATAGATTTTTGAATTTTGTAATACGATTTACCTTTGTGATCTTCATCCCATCTTTTTTGCCATAGCTCAATTCCCTTTTTCTTGATTACTGTTTTCCCTTCTCCTTTTCCAAGTGACAATGGTAGTGTATTTCTTTCCCAAGTGCACTTTTTGCTAATTTGTCTGCACAGTCATTCCCTTACCGGAGTGGTGGCTCAGTTGGTAGAGCATCCGCCCCACACACGGGAGGCAGGGGTTCAAATCCCGGCCAGGTCATGCCGAAGACCATATAAAAGTGGAACTTCCTGCCGTCCAGCTTGGTGCTCAGCAATAATGGAATGGAGGAGGGAAATCTGTGGCGGCGCCTTGCATGGCAGCGGCCCTCTGATTCTGCACTGGGGTGTGTGTGATTGACACTGTAGATAGGTAAAGCACAATCTCGTTCTACTGTACATGATTGGCTGTACGGTTGAATGACAATAAGGGTGATTTAATTTAATTTAATTTTCAACCCTTCATGTGCAGGAACCCAACAAAACTGAACATCTCCACCACCCCTGTGTACCCTAAATAAACTGTGATATAGATCAATCACCAAGTCTTCCCTTGTAGATTTTAGTGTCTGTATAGTCTTTAAAGCTGCAAATGAATCTGTGCACACCACCACCCGGTCCGGTCTGACCTCCTCCACCCACTGCAAACCAATAATTATTGCCACCATCTCTGCTGTAAACACGGATGTATTGTTGGAAAGTCTTTGAGATGGTCACTTTAAACTCTGGAATGTATACTCCAATTCCAACAGAGCCCTCTTTGTTTTTTGAACTGTCAGTATGGAGCTGTAATTAGTTATAGTATTTATTCCTGAGGTAAATGCTTGTTTTAACACCAACTTCACTCATATGCCAATTCTTTTTCCTCATTAGCAGACTGATGTCTACTTCTTTTCCAGGAAACAGCCAAGGGGGAACATTACTCACTGGACTGGTGTTAGCTATATCAATAGTGTCTAGTCCATACATTCTGGCTTTTCTTTCAATTGTCCACCCAAACCCGTGTCCCTGGAAGTTAGAATATTCCCAGCAGTCTTGTAGTGTTGTTTTTGAAATATTTGCTTCCTCAACTGCCTTCCAGCTTGTCCCAGTATGATAATGCGAGTTTATCTCTTCTCAAATCCATTGGCATTTCTCCTGCTTCTATTAAAACTGCATTGTTTGGTGTTGTTTTGATGGCTCCAATGCACAGGCGAAGCGTTCTATGCTGCATTCTGTCTATTTTTTCTAGAGTTCAGGTTCAGGGTTCAGGTTCCTTTATTTGTACCCGTAGGTAGATTTGTTTTGCATTTGGTGACATCCATATTTACAAGCCACTAATTACATTCAACATAGACACAAACACAGGCACACATCTTACAAAATAGGTAAATATAAAATATGTACAATATAATTTTTATAGCTTGTTCAACTCTTTGACAGCAGCAGGGACAAAGCTGTTTTTGTAGCGCTGGGTTCTACTTTTTGGGACAGCAAACCTCCGTCTGGAGGGAAGAAGCTGAAAGTTGCAGTGCAAAGGGTGGGAGTCATCATTTAAAATCGAGTCGGCCATCCTCTGTACTTGTCTGGTGTACAGGGATGTCAGGCTCAGAGTTGTCTTTGCTGCTGCTCCATAAATCATGCATCCATAGTCTATTGTCAATCTCATTAGTGCTCTGTACATGTCAATTAATGCCTGTTTATCTGCACCCCATTCATGTTCAGCTACAGCTTTTATGAGATTGACTTTTTTGCACTTTGTCTCCAGATTTTCAACATGAGCTCTCCATGTGTATGCACTATCAAACAACAATCCTAGATATTTGAACTCACTCACTTTCTCTATTGGTTGATTGTATAATGTTAATGGTTCTGTTCCAGTTCTACGTTTTTTTGTGAAAATCATATAGCAGGTTTTACTGTTTGAAAATTTAAATCTCCACTCATATGACCACTTTTCCACTTTCTCCATTGCTTTCCTGATGTTTTTGAACACAAATTTCTCATTTCTTCCCCTCGTCCATATGGCTCCACCATCTGCATATAGTGCTGTTTTGATGTGACCCTCTTGATCCCCAAACATGTCATTAATCATTATGTTGAATAAAACTGGGCTTATCACACTTCTCTGAGGAACACCATTTCCTATTTCAAAGTCATTAGAAACATCTGATCCTACTTTAACCCTAATTTTTCTGTTTGTTAAAAAATCCATTATCCAATTATACATCCTACCACCAATGCCCATTTTATTCAATTTGATAAGAAGTTCATCCCTCCACAGTGAGTCAAAAGCCTCTTCAATATCCAGATAAACTATAACCATTACTTCTTTCATTTTGAGAGTCTTTTCAATATAATTGCTTACCCTAACTAGAGCATCCACTGTGAATCTTCCTCTTCTAAAACCATTCTGATAGTTGTTGATTAATCGTCTAGTACATATGGCAGTCTGTAAACTAACACCTTCTCCATCCATTTCCCTACGTGTGACATTAATGCTATTGGCCTGTAGTTGCCTGGATGAGCTGGATCTTTCCCTGGCTTATTAAATGGTAAAATTACAGCCTTTTTCCACCCACTTGGGATAACCCCCTCCTTCCATATTCTGTTAAACAATTTCAGCACCAGTTCCATTGATTGCATAGGTAATTGCCGGAACATAGTACGGCTTAACTGATCATATCCTGGAGCTGTGTATCCACTATCTTGCAAAGCTCTCTAAAGTTCTGACATTGTGAGCTCAAGGTCTAACACAGTCATATCTTCTTTCATTTCCTTTTTTAAGTTTCCATTTTCTCTGTTTATGCTCCCTTTGCTGTCTATGACTGTCACCAAGATGTTTTCCTCTATGTACTGCTGCAAATGCTCTACCTATTCTGTGCAATGGATAATACTGTGATACATATGCACACACTTAAGTGATGAGTTATCTGATTAGCATCACCATGGATCCTGAGCAGAAGTAAAACGGCGAGATGCTGTTATCCAGCTCATCAATGAGAAATGATCTACCTTAAAGATGTTGGACTCATTCTTCCAACTGTGCATGACCTTGCCATTTAAAATCCTTCTTAACATCTGCTTAGAAATCACAATATCATCCACCACGATCTCTAAAAGAATATGACCAGGTATCAGAAATCATAAATTCTTGTAAATGAGCTGTTTCAGTTTATCCACTCTGTGCAAACTGTGTCCTCATTCAAAGGTGAATCCTCATTCATAAATGATCAAGTTATAACATGAAAAGTTTTATGTTCTAAAAATATAATATTGTTCGAACAACATATTAATAATAAATTTGTATATTGTGATACTATGGATTTATTTTGAAAGGACACGATACATATGTTAGGGTAAACTGTGAGAAGATGGCATTTTATATAGATTATAAGTTATATTGTCAAAAACATTGTTAAAACAAAATTTTCACAGTATGCTATGATATGGCTTAGAATTTTATTTATTTATTTTTTTTTGCTCGGGTGACAGGACAACATTTCCATTATAAATAGTGCCCGTAGAGGCCTTAAAATTTACACATCAAAGATCGTGCTACTGTGTAAACAGAAGAACAAAGTATATTCTGTTTTACCCATCCACAGAGTGCAAACATACTCAGTTTATTCAAACAGTGACACACAAACATTTATGTTGAACACACTTAACCACTTGCACTCCGTTGTTCCGCGGGCGGGCAAGTCTCTGCGTCCTAGGACGCATGAGGGCGCACAAGAGTGCACTCGTGCGCGCTCGGAAGCATAACGCATGATATACTGATGATGGTGCAGATGGAGATGGTGCTGGCCTCCAAGCGCCACTGGGAAAAAAATGCTGCAGACACAGAACAGATTAGTTCATCTGATTGATCTCTCATTCGACTAATAAGAGCTTTGAATTGGGTTTCTGAAACCATGAAGAGCCAATGAAAGAAAACCTAGGAAGGAGGACCCGCCTCCCAACGCTTTGAATGCAGTGAGCCAATTGAAGCAGAGAAGTTCGTGAGCTGTTTTTTTTTAAGGCTGGGTGAAGACTGGCTGCTGGAGTGGATCAAAAAAGGACACAGGAAGAGCCCCACAGACCCAGCAGCATGGAGACCATCCACAAATGCAACCTGTGTGACAGGGAGTGCCATTCGTGGATCGGCATGTTCGGCCACAGGCGGTGCTTATTTTGTATTGGTTCCAGCAGAGTAGACGTTGTGATTTCTTCCATGGTCATTATAGACCAACGGAGGCTGACCACGAAGGCTGAGTGACACACACGCCTTCGCCAGTCTTTTTTTAATTACTACTGTTATTTGTTTTGAAAAATCGTTCGCCAAAAACCGCAATCATGGAAGCACAAAACCGCAATAATGGAATTATGTTTTGATCGAGTCGTGAGACAAGAACTAGAGCGGACCAGCGTCGCGTTCGTCTGACAATGAGGAAGAGAAGTTCGCTAAGACTCTGCTGTGAAGAGGTAAGGTGTTATAAGCTAAATTATTATTTATCCCTGAAAATTGTAATCAAAAATGACTTTTGACCGATCGGTAAATTACAGCTGTGCGGTTCACGAAGTCTGAAGTTCGTGCGCCGCAGTACAAGGGGTTGCTTGCAGTGTACAGGCTGTGAACGCCCCCCCCCACCCCCGCTATTCTTCTGCAGCGAGGGGGGGGGAGCCGCGATAATTGCACTGCTGTCCCACATCACCACATGAGGCTAATCCGTTGTGTAGTGATGGCCGAAGTCCATCCTCTGTAGCGAGCGAGGGGGGGGGCAAACCCCCCCCCCCACACACACACAGTAGCGAGGGGGGGGAAGCCGCTGTGACAGCGTTGCTGTGGAAACATGCACCGAGTGTAATCCGTCATGTAGCGAGGGCAGAACTCTGTCCTTGGTAGCGGGGGGGGACGACCCCCCCCCCACACATACGGACACAGCCCTGAGTGTGACCTTTCCTTTGAGCCTAAAATGAAGCTTCTACATTGAATTATTCAAAAGTTACAGACGTTTTTCCAAACTGTGCCATTTGGCACAATTTGGCACAGTTCCAAAACGCCTGGGAACAGCCTGAGAACAAAGCTGTGTAAAATATTCATTTTTTGTGGTATTGTTACCAAATTTGGATCTCAGCTGGATAACACTTGGTTCTACATTTCTGTTGCATTTTCCAGCTGAATCGGACAGCTGTGTGTTATTTGCAAGCATTTGTATCCAAAAAAACACCGTGTCCAAATTTTTTTTCTTCAAGTTCAGTATGTTTAGATGACTGTAACTCAGTGACCGGAGCACGTAGAGAGATTATGTTTTTTTGCCAAAAAATTCAAAGTGTTTTCTTTTAAATGAGACCAACCCCATGAAGATGCTGCAAAGGGTTGAAGAACAGCTTTCAATTTAGTTTGGGCACGTTATTTTTTTGGCATTTTTAGGAAAATTGCCCGGAGTGCAAGTGGTTAACCTCTTGCACTCCGGGATACCACGGGCGGTCACGTCTCTGCGTCCTAGTGCATCCTCGTGCGCACTAGGACACACACTGTGCATCTCAGAACGCACTGAAAAAAAAAAGCTGCATTTCCTTTCTTCCACTACAGACACAGCCGCGAACAGAAAGCCAAAGGAGTGCTTTGATTGGTTTAGATTTGATTGACCTCTCATTCGACTAATAAGAGCCTTGAATTGGGTTTCTGAAACCTTGAAGAGCCAATGACTGAAAACCTAGCAAGAAGGACCCACCTACCAACGACTGCGAATACAACGAGCCAATTGAAGCAGAGGAGTTTGACGATTGAAAGCGTGCGTCCCATGCGTAAAATCTGTTTTGTGTAAGCCGCTGTGTGCAACGGTAGCATTCGCCAGTCTTTTTTTATTACTACTGTTCTTATTTGTTTTGAAAAATCGTTCGCCAAAACCGCAATCATGGAAGCGCAAAACCGCAATAATGGAATTATGGTTTGACTGGGTCGCGTGACCAGAACCACGAGTCGTAACAAGCGGACCAGCGTCATGTTCGTCTGACGATGAGGAACAGATGTTCGCCAGCGACACTGCTGTTGTGGACAGGTAAGTGTTATAAGCTAAATTATTCTTTATTCCTGAAAATAGTAATCAAAATGACTTTTGACTGATCGGTAAATTACAACTGTGTGTCATCGCCACATTATCCTCTACATTACAGATATTTTAGTATAATTTTTTATTGCACTGTAGGTTATTTTTTCTTGTAAAAAAAGGCCACACATTTTTTACGTGGCATGCTTCTTTGTGTGTGGGGGGGCTTGTTTGTTCATTCATTCATTCATTCATTCATGAATAAACAACCCCCCCACACACACACACAGCCCTGAGTGTCACCTTTCATTAGAGCCCAAGATCAAGCTTCTATGTTTAAGCATTCAAAAGTTATAGACGTTTTTCCAAACTGTGCCATTTGGCACAATTTGGCACAGTTCAAAAACGCCTGGGAACAACCTGAGAAAAAAGCTGTGTAATATATTCATTTTTTGTGGTATTGTTACAAAATTTTGACCTCAGCTGGATAACACTTGGTTCTACATTTCTGTTGCATTTTCCAGCCCGGATCTGACAGCTGTGTGTTATTTGCAAGCATTTGTATCCAAAAAAACACCCAGGCAAACTTTATTTTCTTCAAGTTCAATATGTTTAGATGACTGTTACTCAGTTGCAGGAGCACTTAGAGAGATTATGACTGTTTTGCCAAAAAATTCAAAGTGTTTTCTTTTAAATGAGACCAACCCCATGAAGATGCTGCAAAGGGTTGAAGAACAGCTTTTGATTTACTTTGGGTACATTATTTTTAGGCGTTTTTAGGGAAATTGACCAGAGTGCAAGGGGTTAACTTCCCATCCTCCAGACCCATCAAAACTTTCTGACCAAAGTCAAATGTATTGGCCAGAAATTTTGGGTAACTTAAATGAAGGGCATAAATCAGTGCAAACAGCATGACAAATGCATCAGTCAATGCGGGGAAATGAATTACATTATTACCCTCAAGCACAACTGCAACCTTCTCTGGACAGAAGAACATGGCATCTGTTGAATTTGCATTGACTTCAAGGAGCCCAAGTGGCATATCATCAATGTCTGGTTCATCAGACTGGTCCACCTAAAACTAAGAAGACAAAACAGCTATATGTTACAAGAAAATATTTCTTATTATGGTGTAATAATACTGTTACATAAGGAGCTTATCCTATTTGACTATGGTTGAGAAACTGGGTCGACTATGAGCAGTTAAGGATGTCATGCTACAGAATATAAGAGGCTCTGTACCGGTAATCTTGCCTTTCTATGCCCCTTTGTGTGGCTTGAGCACCAAAAGTGCCACCCCCCCCCCCCCAACACACACACACACATACACACTCTACAGGTCCATGGTTCCTCAATTTGTGAAATCCACAATGTGAGAGCTTTTTTTTTTTTTTTTTTTTTTTTTTTTTTTTTTAGCTCAAGCCACACAAAAGGGCGTGGAGAGATGAGGTTACACCAGGACTGCTATGAAGGATGTCCAGAGTGTGAATCCAATTGGCAGGTATTGAGGATGGCTGTTCCTGGCCAGTAGAGGGAGGATGGCCCACTAAAGAGGAAGTGAACGGAGCTTCGTGCTTTTAACCTCATTCACACATGCACTTTATGTTAAGTGTTTAGAATAATAAGGGATACAATCTACATCAGGATACATACAAACACACAAAGCCTGGTGTGTGGAAATTGTTGTGGTGAATCATGGATGTTTGTCCCTGGTTCTGGTGAATCTTCTTGGGCTGATTGCTAGGGTCTTTCTGCAACTGTGGGGGTCCTCCCTACAGTTGATAGTGCTATGAGATGACTGTTGTTGTGAAATGGCGCTATATAAATAAAGTTGAATTGAATTGAATTGAATTGAGCCATAGCTGTGACTTGCTGGAGACCAGTTCCACTGGTTAAGAAGCACAGTAGCCTCTCTGAACATTCTATTCATGTCAATGTTTTACTAAAGACTTTGGAAATCTTTGCATTTTTTAACAAGAGCACTCTGAGGCGAGTACAGTATCCTCCGCCTCTGTTTTCTTTAAAGATCCCAATATTTATTGACAGAGAGCAGTTTTCAACTTTTCAATATAATTACTGCGGCAGAACCAAATTATGATAAGCCCATCATCCACGAATGTACAACAAAATATACAACCCATAGTTGTAGGTCAGGATCCCAAGGTGAACCTGTGTAGCAAGTATAGTGACCCTAGAGAGCTTAACACATTTTATAGTAAGAAATCATGGGGAGTGCCAACCTTGACCTTTTGATCCCAAACCCATAGAGGTCAGGATTCCAAGGTGAGCCTGTGTACCAGGTTTGGTGGCCCTAGCTTCATGTGTTGTGCAGTAATAAGGCATAAGAAATGTTAACTTTGACCTTTTGACCACAAACCCATAAATAGGTGAGAGTGTAAGTCATCCAAGATGTGTAATAGATCAGTACTGTATCAATTTGAAAAGCCTACATCATTTCTTTCAGTAGTTATTGTGTTTAGAAGATTTAGGGAAAAATCTGACCTGGCCTTTAACCTCAAGGTCATCCGATGACAGTGAAATTGCAACATGCACATCATCAGAGTTTATCAAACCATGGTACAGTTCCAAAACAATCAGAACAAAACTGTAGGAGGAGTTGATTTCACAAGACAGTTACTGTCTATGAGGTGAGATGAAACAGGAGGTCATAGGTCAGGGGCTACAATTCCTGCAAAAATCATCCAATCAGAATTAAATTGCAATATGTGCATCCTCAGTATATATCAAACCATGGTACCAAGTTTCAAAACAATCGGACCAAAACTGTAGGAGGAGTTGATTTCACAAAAGTGGGATAGATGGACGCATAACATAATCTCCCTTCTTTCTTCGCCCAAAGGGGTCGAAGAAATTTTTATCCCCCATCAACCGATGGGGGATAAAAATGAAACTGAGAAGCAAGCCAGAAATAAAAACTTGACAAAGAATTTGTCACTGACATAATTTAGTTGACACTTGGAAAATTATACTTTTTTAAAAATTGAAGTTTCCTTTGAGAATTTAAATTGAGAATCTTCCTCTGCATTGAAACATGGCAAAAACGTAACCCTTTGACAGCAGCATGATTGACTGTCATAAAGCAAATTCCAAACATTATGACTTACATCCCAAGTCTTTAGGAAGCTAGAATCATCCTCATGCAGATAGGTGGGGAGCGCATGGAGGACCAAAGCACGTCAGACATGGATGTTAACTTGTTCCTGGAGTGGGAGAACATGTTCTTAATTCATTGTGGATTCCAATCAGCACAGCCATATAATCCTGTGCTTTGTTCTCACACATTTGTATAGATGAGAGTGCAATTAAAGATAATAGACATCAAGAAATGTAACAAATGACCTGGCCATCATAAATACTGAAGAGATGACCCAGACATTGAGACACCTTCCCTGTGCGAGCACTTTTCTTCCTGAATAAGTTCAGAAGATGGGGCGGGGGGTGGGGGGTGGGGGGTGGTCCAACACAGCATAGAAGTGGTTTTTCAAGTTGATGTTGGTAATTCTGTGAAACTTGCCGCAGACCTGTGAATAAAAAAAAGTGCATGAGTCAGCGTTCATATGTATAGCATAGAGGCAGCCCTGCAGAAAAATAAAAATAAAATTTTTCCAAACAAAACATTTTAAACAGTGAGCCTCATTGATTTTGTGGAAAAAAATGCAGGTGCAGGACTCCAATCATACATGTTCACAGGAATACACATTTTTACTAACACATATTGGTTAAATTGGTGTACTAAGGACAATAAATTCACCTGTGATTCCATCTTTAGAGCAGGCCAGCGTTCCAGGATCTCAGCAACAGGTAGGCCATCACTGATGACTTCTTTACGTCGCAGGGCATAGGTGGTTTGCATTAACTTTGTGAGCTGGATCAGATTTCTGTCACTTTTCTTAACTTCATCTACAATTTGCAGTCTCATTTGTTCAGGGCTTGCTGCATCTTCACCCCTTGGGAAATTGGGAAGGAAATTCACTTCAGCCCTTTTTGGGTCTTTTAAGGTCAGTGGGTGGAGCTTGTTTTTTTGGGTTGTTTCTGGTTCTCTTTCCAGAATTTACGGCTACCTCTTGAAATCCAATCTGACTCAACTCAGCACGGTAGTTCCCCATTTTAAACTTGAGACTATTTTTCCAACCATACCACCCTGTCTGAGATCCTGGCTCTTTTAGACAAGGGTGCTCAGTGACAAGTGCCTCTGCCACCATCGACACTTCTGTCATTGGGGTATGTTTTAAAGCTATGCATTTTAGCTGCAAGGACTTCAAGGATGTTATGCTTTTGTCCCCTGGATAACTTGACAGTCTTCCCTGTTCTCTCATATGCAACATTTCCCTCACCAAGTACAAGTACTACCTCATAGGAAAAAGTGGGCACTGGAAAAAAAATGAGGCAATCTCCCATCCCTGTCTGGTATTAAGGCATGGGGCAATATTATTGTGTCATCTGAAGTTACTGAACTGGCATCACTCTCAGATCGTATAGCTTTCTGCGGAAGCTCCTCAATATCTACAAGAGAACATAGCTGCCCATCAAAGTCTGGATCTTTGTATTGTTATGTCTGTAATAAGAGTCCGGAGTCGTCTTATGTCATGCAGCGAACTGAACTTTATTAGGAAACACAGAGAACTATATACAGAAGTGCCGCAGCCCACCTGACGTCATCCCGCAGGCAGGTACGGCAAGACACACACACACACACACACACACTTCACACACAACACTCCCCTCCCTCTTACAAAAGTTCAAAACACATACACACAATTCAGACCCACTCCAATTTAGGACCCAAATTATGCACTAAGGGAAATAACAGGGAACAGTGAACAGTGATGGCCTACCACATTCACCCCAAAAGAACAGCTAAAATCCCCATCTCTACACCAAATACACAAAGTAATTCCATAACAACTCATACACTCACGCACACCTATAAACATATTTGCATTAAAATTATTTACGTTATACCACAGTCCATGGGCAGCCAAGGATCAAACTGGCTCGGAGGCCCAGGACAGCCCCACGAAATGTATGCCCCTGGCAGCTGCCTACCCCTGGGTCGAAGCTGACCTCCCCGGTGAGAATGTCTCTCCTCCTGCCCCCGGGGTCGAAGTTAACCTTCCGGGTGGAAATGTCCCTTCTCCTCACCCTTGACTGCTTCTCTCGTCTGGACCCACAGTGCTGCTGCTGGAGCACAGTCCCTCCGTGCCTGTCAGTCCGTCCCTGACCGCCTGCAACACTGCCGCAGCTGCCAGCGTCATAGCCCCAGACACCCCGGCTCCCCGTGGCCGAGCTCCGGGGAAAACTGCAGCCTGCTCGTCTGTGTCGCTTGTTGACCCATGTGCCTCGCCGCTGCGCCCAGTACCCTCGTCCAAGGTGCTCTGCTGCACTGCCTCTGTGCCCGGCTGTCGTTGCTGCTTCTCGGGGCTTTCAGCCTGCTTGTTCCCACTCTCCTGCTGCCCGGACTCCAGCCGCAGGGAAAACTCAGTTGAGTCTGGTCGCTGCTCTCCCTCCATGTTGTCACTGCTTGCCGCGCTGTTTTCACCACCAGCACTATGGTCATGCACAGCGCCGAACTCCTCGACTGGCCCGCCGTCTTTGATGATCGAGGGCTCCCCCACTTGTGGCCCCGGTCCCACCTTGATGTCTAGCTGGTAGCTTGTAGCTTGGTTTTGGTGCACACCTAGCTTTGTGGCTAACTCCGCTGTTGCCACAGACTGAGCCTTTAGCTTCTTCGAGCCAACTAACTTAGCTCCTTTTGGTGCCAACAGCTCTTATACCCACAGTTTTGTGGTCCTCATATGTTCAGCAAAATATTCGGCCAGCCACCCGACAGCATCCGCATAAGACTCCGTCTCTTCCAACATGCAGAGAATTTTCCGACCTTCTACGCCCAGATGGTGGGCCAGAAGTGCTCGTCTTCGTACTCTGTCGAGTCTACTTAGGCCCAGCGCTGCATTGTAACCCTCGAACATGGCCACCCATTTCGGCCGCAGGATTGCAGGCTCTCCCGGACACTCCAGAAACAGTGATAAGGGTGGAGGTAGCCCATACGCCCCCATAGTTTCTCCTCGTCGCCAAAATGTTATGTCTGTAATAAGAGTCCAGTGCAGTCTTATGTCATGCAGCAAACTGAACTTTATTAGGGGACACAGAGAACTGTATACAGAAGTGCCGCAGCCTGCCTGACGTCATCTCGCAGGTAGGTACAGCAAGACGCACACACACTCCACACACAACAAGTATGACAGACTAAAGTCAAAGTCTAGCTTGTACTTTTCTTTTATCATCATTTTCAGCTCATCCACAGTTGCTGGACATGAAGAAAGAGTCATCTTCCTCATAATGTCTATGGATGTATGGATATGGAGTAGGAAATGTTGGGCTGCTATTTGCTACTGTTGAAGAGACAAAAAAACCCCCAGTGAGATTGTTAATATGCATTTCTTTCAGACTTTTCTAAGAGGCTGCATGTCTCACTCCTGAATTGTGTTTTAATCCTTTCAGTCACTGACCAAAATTAATCTTTTCTGCGTCAACACCAAATGTCCATCAATAGTGTATGCTGTGAGACTGTGTCATTTAGGTCAGACAGTTGATATACAGTGAAGTTGTCCAATGATATTTGCTTGAAAGATCTTAGATGCTCACTGTACCAGCACTCATATTTCCTGCAAATAAAGAAAACAGTTATTCATGAGTAGTAAATGTTCAGTCTTGCTGAACTTTTGCAATCCTCCTGCATGGCCTGCAGAAACAAACATTCCATCTGTATACTCTGTGCCATTTATAGAGACTTTTGGTGTTGTGTATATAGGCCCTTTTCCACTAGCCTCACTTGGCCCTACACCGCACCACTCAGCCCGCTTTAGGCGCTTTTCTACTAGCCCCAGCACCGGTTAAGCAGGTACTTTTTTCGTACCTGATCCAGGGCAGGGTCTAACCGGGCCGAGTAGGGCTGAGTATGGCTGTGATATGACTTTAAGAGACTGGTCGCCGCTGATTGGTCAGGTTGTAACGTCATGAAAGCGACTTTTTCTGCTGAATTTACTCCACGACCGCCATTTGTAATTGTTCAGCAGTGAACACAGTGCGCCCCTTTAATACGGTATATTATATTAATATACTGTATAATATACTTATATAATAATATACTCCTAATATTATATATTAGGAGGTGCGCAATTTTCTTTCTATATTAGGCCACGATCGCATCCAGCGCGAGTTGGACGGATCTACTTGAAATGCAGGTGTCCGAGCAGATGGCTTCTCAAGGGCACATCCGTACTGCCAAACAGTGTCGGGAGAAGCTGAAAAAGCTGAAAAGCGATTACCGAGCAGTGAAGGACCACAATGCTCGAAGTTCAGCGGATGGAAGGAGTGGAAGTGGTTCGCTGAGAGACATTGGACTCCACACGGTCACGGTCACGGCCCTTGGAAACCGTGGATGGTGAGTGTTTATTTGATATTGCGCATCTGTTCATCACTTGATTCTTTCTGTGCCAAGCTCACTGTTTTTAAGAAATAGGAAGGTTGTTAGATTGTGGGTAATGGTTGTTACTGAGGCTCGCGTATTGTTTTGCAGCCAACTGCAGATTCACGCTTGCTTTGTGTTAAGTATTAGCGCGAACAAAACGCTGAATTACGCTTATTGTATTCCGGTTAAAAACTTGAGAGTGTTGTGTACATGTTGCACTTTGGTGTTAAGTTTTAAATTGCGTGCATTTTTTTTCTAGAATCGCATTTCATATCACAGGGGTCCACCTCAGTGGAGATGACTGACACAGCGGACTCTCCTGACGCTGCATCTGCGTGTGCGTCTGGCTGTGCGCCAGCTGGATCAGCTCCACATCACCAGCTCCATCTGGATCACGTTCAAGTGCCGGTAAGGCACAATAACCACGATTTTTTTTTTTGGTTGAAACAGGTCCAGCAGCGGAAACCAGGGTCGAAAATCCATCCATCCATCCATCTTCTACCGCTTAATCCTTTACAGGTCGTGGGGGGGGGGGGGGGCTGGAGCCTAACAAGTTATGTACCAAATTGATTAATGCAATTTCCTGTAGCTGCATATTAATTAATTGAAAATGTCTTTTTAAATGTACAAAAAGGTTATTCTTTGGTCTTCACTTATCGGTGTTCCACAACCATTTTTAGGTGTGGTGATTGGTGCTGTTGTAACTCCTGTTTTAGACAAACAAAGTGCATGAACTGCATGCTTCATTGAAATGCTTCGCGTCAGCTGACTGTATTAACCCATTCAGATTTCTGCGGCCACACTACAAGCAACTAGTTTAAACATTACCCATCCATCCATCCATATTCTTAATCTTAATCCTTTTTAGTTTTGCAGGGGGGCTGCAGCCGAAGACAGCACACTGCCTGTTGCAAAATCTGCTCTACTGAGGGGCAGCAACATGACAGTTCAGCTTATATACAGCAATGAAGCACAATATAATAGTGACATTCCACCACAGACTTTCACCTGTGTAATTCCATAATATATGTAGTGATCCAGCTTTAACGACCATGCCTTTCTGTCTTTCCATCTAGGCAAGACGAAAACAGACAACTCCATCGCTGACCTTACATTAGCGATGGTCAACATGCATGATGAAGAGATGCGGCTCTTGGAACGGCAACATGACCAGCGGCAAGAATCAGGAGTACATGCAGCATTTGCGACAGGTGGCCGCAGATGTGCGGGCAGATGCGCGTGAAGCCCTGGAACAGGACGCTGCGTTATGAAGGGAAGAGCTGGCAGAGATGTCATCGCCCAGTCTGTTTTTTTGTTTGTAAATTTTGCTTCGGGAATAAAATTGTATTGTTTGCATCAAAAGTCTGGTTTATCTGTTATGACACCGTATGAGAAAAGCCAATAATTACATACACATTCCATTCTCTGTTCACTCCACATGCTGCTGTTCATCAGGTCAGGTGTATAGCCTTCTAATGGTAATTTAATTTTTAACAACACAACGAAACGTAATGTCTTGGTAGGTTGTTTTTTTTATTATTTTAAATATTTGCAATGCGGAATCCATTTCTCTTGAACGGGTACATTTTTTAGGTTATAAGCAGTTGTACAGGTGTGCTTGAACTTGTAGACACTGATAAAGGTAAGTACATGTAAGTTGAATGTTGCATCGCCAGTCCAAATTTAATAAATTAAGAAGGAATCTAGCAAAAATTTGGCACTAATAACAGTAGACAGATCGGACAAGGATACACAACTGTGTTTTTGTTGCACACAACTGTTGTTACCAACAAGTGCAAAATTTATATTCCCTTTTCCCAAAAATTAAAAATCAATTTGTAAGTAAAAGTGGGAGACCTTTACATGGAAAAATATGACATGTATCAGCACATGATTTGTAGTTCAATTTGCATTTCCACCTAAGAAAAGTGGCTTGTCGAGCTGGATTTTTGTGAAGATGGCCTGTGCGGTGTTTCTGCATGTAATTACATACCTGTCAAGTGATATGGTTTCGCCGTATTTTAATACGGGGAAAATGCAATTTTAGCAAATACGGGCGTATTGCCATTTCTGTACGCTAAAGAGAAAAATATACGGGAAAAAAAATTGAGAGTGTGGGGAGGAACACGTGTGTGACCCCCACAGCATACGGGCGGGCAGAGCGCTCAGCGTGAGCAATTATCACAACAGTGAGAAGTGTGGACTCATCATTAGGCTGATGGCTTTGCACCTTCTTAACAGATAAGCGTTATGAACAAGAGGACAGGTAGATGGACCATGCACAACATTTTATTTACAAAAAACATTTTTGAAATATGTATGCACATAAATGTGGACAAAATAGACAAGTATTGCATCACGTATTATATTGTAACATGCAGCTTGACGTCCCACCAGGAGGTTTGAACTCACGCCTCCCGCTCCGGAGTCCCACACTCTACCTGTGTCGCCAATAGGGTCAACCCACTTGTCAAGCCAAGTAGGGTGCTTATATTGAGTTCGCTACAATATCTCCACCCTGCTCCTCTGCTTTCTGTGCTGCTGCCACCACTGGTTCATCTACTGCATCATCCAATGTAGTGTCAAACGTCTCTCCATGACTCTCACACAGATTGTGCAGAGCACAACAAGTCAGCATCATAGATTTAACCAGTTTCATGCCACAGTCATTCCTCCTTCCTTCTCTCCTAGTCATCAGCCATGTTTGTTGTGGAGGATTCAGTCGCGTGTGTTTCACGTCACGAGGGTGTGGCACCGCCTGCTGTTCAACAAATCCCACCCACAGCAGGTGTGCCAGCAGGTGCGCCAGCAGTAGTTGAAAAGCAACTGAGGCTGAACCGAACCGAAGTGAGTAGAGCCGGGTTTTCAAACCGGGGCTGAGTGGGGCTAGTGGAAAAGCGCCTTATGTTTTGGCTGTCTGTCCTGGTTGCTATGAAATCTTTTGCCACTTGAGGCAGAGTAGCAACTTGGACAAAGGTAACACTGGAGGCTTGTATGTAGGGTCTGAAATATAATGGTGAACTGAGGTGATAGGCCATCACGTATTGATGCCTAGTAGCAAGTGTTTTCAACATGTTCTTGAAATTCTTTGTGCCCTGTATCACTCGTTTGAAAAAACTGTGGCGGACACAATAGGTCATGGCACTCTACCCAGGACAGGGAGCTGGTAGGGGAGAAGGTAGCCAGAAATGGTAAGGGGGGAAAGGTGAGAAGAGCCAGCTAAAGGTGCCGGAGCGCTAGGGGGTGTAAAGCCAAAGAAAGATGTGCCTTCCACCCTCGCTGTGCCAAGTTCCCACCTGAGGACACAGGGGGTGCAAATGTATTGTAGACCTGTTCTGTGATGGTATCTTAATGTGTATGTGGATGTGTGCACATGTTTCACAGGTTGTATGTTAATGTGCTTACCCTGGGTGCCAGAGAGGCGGGAATAAAGTGTATAAGAGAGTTTGCTCTGGCACTCAGAGTCAGTGCATTTTACTGGTTGGAGGAGAAATAAAGTCTGTGTTGTCAGTCCGTGGTCTCGTCTGATTCCTTCCTCCACACTGGTGACCTTAAGACGTGAAATGGAGAATGAACTGAGCCCCTCCACGGAAACACTCCTGCGGGAGCCACACACTGCTGCGTGTGCTGTCACACTCAGGTTCCCAGACTTCTGGCTCCACAGTCCGGCCACTTGGTATTTGCATGTTGAAGCCCAGTTCAGCCTCTGCAGAATCTCTATGGATGACACCAGATACCATCATGTGGTAGCTGCGCTGGACGCGCGCGCCACTCAACAAGTCATGAGCCTGCTCCAAGACCAGCCAACCCAGGGTAAATACAATGCACTCAAGCAGATGCTGCTACAACATTACACCCTTTTGGATGGGGAGAGGGAAAAAAACTCCTCACACGTTCGGAGTTTGGTGACAGATCGGCTGTGGACCTTATGGAGAGCATGCTTGCACTAATGGGTAAGGGCAACGGATTCTTCCTGTTCACCCACCTCTTCCTTGGGAACCTACCGGCTACAGTGCGGATGATCCTTGCTAACTCACCGCGGCTGGCGACCAGGGACTACTGCGTGCTGGCACAAGAGGCAGACCGCATCATCCTGGCGAACAAGGCTCTCAGCGTGCACGCAGTGAGACCAGGATCTCCAAGGGACTCCGTCGAGGCTGAGGAGCTGATGTTAGTGGCTGGGACGGCCACCAGGAGACGCGAGGATGGGACATTATGTTTTTATCACTGCTGTTTTGGCGAGGAAGCGGCGGTGATAAACACAACACACTTCAAGAAAGCCGGAAAATGAGACAGCAAGCCAACGGTCAGTAGCAGCTGCGACCGCTGAAGACAGGGAGAGGGCTGCTTTTCTTCACGGACACACGTTCTGGAGATGTTTTTTGGTAGGCTCTGGCTCCCAGAAGAGCCTCATTCTGCCGGTCAGCACGGACAGGCTGGCAGAAGGCAGCGGCCCCACTCTTACGGCTGCCAACGGATCCCACATCAGGACGTTTGGCGAAAGGACGGTGACTGTATGTTTACATGGGTGCAATTACCAGTGGGACTTTGTGGTAGCTGCATGTTTGGTCCACATCTTAGGTGCTGATTTTCTGTGTGCTTATGGATTGCTAGTTGATGTTGCCAACAGACGGTTAATGGATGCTGGTTTCTTTTTCCTCCTTGCCCTGCATAGCCTGGGGAGTTGGGCCACCAATACACACCAACGTTTTAGCTGCAGGTGGTAAGTACCAGCATTTGCTTTCCGAGTTCCCAGCATTCACGGTTCCCACCTTTTCCTCTACGGTAACCAAGCATGGGGTCGAGCATTTTATCACAACGAAAGGTCCGCCTAGCCCTCGCTGCCTAGACATGGTTAAACTAGCCAGTGCGCATGAGGAGTTTGCTAACTTAGAATGATTAGGCATCATTAGGCGCTCCAACAGTCCTCGGGCATTGCCACTGCACATGGTGCCTAAGGTCCACGGGTTGTGGTAGCCGTGCGGCGATTTTCGACGCTTGAACAACGACACAGAACACGACCGGTATCCCATCCCGCACATCCAGGATTTTTCCGTGCACCTGGCAGGGACGCACATTTTTTCAAAAGTGGACCTGGTCTGCGGTTACCAACAGGTCCTGGTACACGCGGAAGACTTTCCCAAAACAGTGGTAATAACTCCTTTTGGTCTTTTTGAGTTTTTACGCATGCCGTTCGGGTTAAAGGGCACAGTGCAAACTTTTCAAAGAATGATGGATGCGATGCTCCGTGATTTGCCATTTATTTTTGTCTACCTGGAGGAGATTTTGGTGGCTAGCGCATCAGAGGAGGAGCACCTTGCCCATCTCAAACAAGTTTTCCAACAGCTGGAAGCACATGGGCTTATTGTTAACCCAGCAAAGTGCCAGTGATTGATTTTTTGGGCCATTGCATCTCGCCGGAGGGTGCCATCCCACTGCCGGATAAAGTGCGCACAGTGTCAGATTTTCCGCATCCACAGACCATGAGGGCGCGACAGAAATTTTTGGGGATGGTCAGTTTTTATAACCGTTTCCTCGTCCAGGCAGCCCAACTGCTCCAACCACTGTACGGTGCGTCAAAAAAAAGAAGCCCGCAGAAAGCATTGACTGGACCTCCGAGCAGGTCCAGGCTTTCACAAATGCCAAGATGGCACTCGCTAACGCGGCTTAGCTGATCCACCCAACCCTGTCAGCGTGGAAAGCGTTCACCACAGATGTGTCTGACGTAGTGATAGGAGCCATGGTGGAGCAGTACATCTCCAGGTCATGGCAGCCACTCACATTTTTCAGCCGTACTTTGCATGACAATGAGCGTAAATACAGCTCTTTTGACCAAGAGTTGTTGGCTCTCCACCTGGCTATTTCCAGTTTTGGCTTGAAGGCCGCACGTTCACCGCATTTGTTGATCACAAACCACTAACACATGCAATGTCCAAAGTTTTGGAAGTGTGGTTGGCTTGGCAGAAACGGCACTTGGCCGCAATCTCAGAATTCACTACTGACATTCAACACATAGCCGGTAAGCTTAATGTCGTGGCTCACTGCCTGTCGCGCGCGTTAGTATCCCCGGTCTACATGGAGATAGATTTCCCCGCCGCGGCCACCAACCAAACCGGGGATGCAGACATTTGCACCTCCAGTCTGCGGCAACTGGATTAAAATTGGAGAGCAGGGTAGTGCAAGACGCCCCCCTCCCCCCCGCTATGTGATGTCTCCACTGGCTGCCCCAGCCTGGTGGTTCCAAGCTCTTGGCGCCGCTGCATTTTTGAGTTCGTCCACTCCCTTTCACATCCTGGCATGCGCACCTCTGTTAAACTGGTGGGGGCAAAATTTGTCTGGCCTTGCCTACGCAGGGATGTGAAAAAATGGGCTGCAGCGTGCGTCGCATGCCAGCAGGCTGAGGTGCACAAGCACACCAAAGCCTCCCTCGAGCCGTTTCAAATTCCAGCCAGGAAGTTCGACCCTATACATGTGGATTTAGTGGCCCCCCTTCCGCCGTCTCAAGGTTTCACACACCTTTTGACAATTGTGGACTGCACCATGCGTTGGCCACAAGTGGACCCGCTGGCTTCCATCACGTCCGCCGAGATAGTTTTTGTCGGCTTGGGGCGCACTGTTCGGATCCCTGTCGGACATCACTTCCAACAGGGGTCCGCAATTAATTTTGGAACTCTGGTCCGCGATGGCCAATAGCCTGGGGGTAACAATCCACTGCACCACCGCGTACAACCCCCAGGCTAATGGATTGTGCAAACGTTTCAACAGGTTGCTTAAAGCAGCGCTCAGAGCCTCACTCATGGATGCAAATTGGGTTGACCGCCTGCCTTGTGTCCTATTGGGGTTGCGCTCTGTACCTAAGGAAGATTTGGCAGCTTCCCCTGCGGAACTCATTTTTTCTCAGCTGCTGCGGTTCCCCGGGGAATTTTTACGAGAGAGCCCCGTGCCCGGGACCGATCCGCCCGCATAATTTTTTTTACAGTACAGGGACTGCCAACGTGCCGGGCCCGGCGCACCAGTTTTTCCCTGCACCTTTGTCCCAAAGAGCTTACAGAATGCCAAATTCGTTTTTGTCAGAGACAATGTACACAGAACCCTGCTGCATCCACCATATGATGGCCCATTCAGAGTGCTGGAAACAATGGTAAAACACTTTGTATTAGACTTGGGGGGGGGTGCATAAAGAAACAGTCTGCATTGACAAGCTTAAGCCCGCTTTTGTGTTGGCAGACGAAGAGGTGGTGTTGGCTCAAGCTCTCCAGCGCGGATGCCCACCTACGGCAGGTCTGCAGGTTGGTACTTCCCCTACAGAGAATTGTTGGCAGGAGACTAGGTCTTTCCCCTCCCCACCCTTTCCCCCTCCAGAGGACCGCTTGCCAGAGACCGAGTCTGTCTCTTAGCCACCTCGACAGCAAAGCACTTCGGCCGGTCTGGTGGCTCCACGTTACAGCTGTTATGGGCGCTGGCTCAAGTCCAAGGTGTCAGAGGGTTAGTGCCTCTTCTGGGTGTGTGGGGAAGTGTGTGTGTGTGTGTGGGGGGGGGGCTGTGTGGCGGACACAATAGGTCATGGCACTCCACCCAGGACAGGGAGTTAGTGGGGGAGAAGGTAGCCAGAAATGGTAATGGGGAAAAGGTGAGAACAGCCAGCTAAAGGTGCCGGTGCGCTAAGGGGGTGTAAAGTCAAAGAAAGATGCGTCTTCTGCCCCTGCTGTGCCAAGTTCCCACCTGAGGACACAGGGGTGCGAATGAATGCATTGTATTAAGACCTGCTCTGTGATGGTATGTTAATGTGTATGTGGATGTGTGTGCATGTTTCACAGCTTGTATGTTAATGTGCTTACCCTGGGTGCCAGAGAGGTGGGAATAAAGTGTATAAGAGTGTCCGCTCTGGCACTCAGTGTCAGTACGTTTTACTTGTTGGAGGAGAAATAAAGTCTGTGTTGTCAGTCCATGGTCTCGTATGATTCCTTCCTCCGCAAAATGATGCTTTCCCTCAAACCTCATGGTCCACAGATGAACCACAGGCCCAAACAGTCTTGTCAGCTCTGGATAGTGTTCAAAGTAATGATGCTTGGGTCGTAGCTTAAAATCTGGAAACACTGCTTTAAGACCTTATCTGTGGTCAGTTATTTTCAGTTATTTTAGCTTGCATGTACTGGATGGATTCCTCTGTGAAAGAAGGTGCCAAAACTAGCTGCACAATTTCTTTAGGGTCCATCAGTATGGCCCATGCTTCATCTCCTTCAGGGACTTTACTTCCTATCATGAGAGACAATAATCTCCGCAAGGTGGAATTTTCATACCCATTCCCACCAATGCTCAGTTTAGCTGCAAAATTATTTGGGATTGGCTGTGATTTATCAAGTCTGTCAGAGCGCTGATACGGAAATGTGCAAATTTTTGTGTTTAGATATTCAACAATGAAATATTTTAGTCGAATCATTTCATTGGTGCACAAGGCCAACTCAACAGGCACAATACCCTCAAACAGATCATGAAGAATATCAGGAGGAAAACCTGTGCAGGATGAAAATGCTGCAATGCCTTGCTGAGTAGGCACTCCCCTTTAACACCACACTCTGTTACATTCTGTCTCAGACTCTGTTAGCATCAGCACCAGATCACCCCAGGGCTGTGTACTTTCCCCCCTACTCTTCTCCCTTTATACCAATTCCTGCACCTCCAGCCACCAGTCTGTCAAGCTGATCAAGTTTGCGGACGACACCACCCTCATCGGGCTCATCTCCAACGGCGACGAGTCTGCCTACAGGAGAGAGGTGGCCCAGCTGGCGTCCTGGTGCAACAACAACAACCTGCAGCTGAACGCTCTGAAGACAGTGGAGATGATTGTGGACTTCAGGAAAGTCACAACCCCTCTGCCCCCCCTCACCCTCACAGGCTCTCCCATCACCACTGCTGATTCCTTCCGCTTCCTAGGCACCACCATCACCAGGGACCTCAAGTGGGAGCCGACCATCAGCTCCCTCATCAAAAAGGCCCAGCAGAGAATGTTCTTCCTGCGGCAGCTGAGGAAGCTCAAGCTACCCACCAAGATGTTAATGCAGTTCTACACAGCCATCATCGAGTCCATCCTCACCACCTCCATAACCGTGTGGTACGCAGGAGCCACTGCCAGGAACAGACTAAGGCTGCAGTGCGTCGTGCGCACTGCTGAGAAGGTGATCGGCTGCAAGCTCCCATCTCTCCAGGATCTGTACATCTCCAGGACCCGGAGGCGTGCTGGCCGGATCATAGCCGATCCTTCACACCCTGGTCACGTACTGTTTGCCCCTCTCCCCTCAGGTAGAAGACTTCGGTCCATTCAGACTAAAACCTCCCGTCACATGAACAGCTTCTTCCCCTCTGCCATCAGACTGCTGAACACTAAGTGACTTATTGACTCTCGTGCACTATGTACAGCAGCTCAACCAGACTCATGTCAATCATCACTGTTTTCTTTTTGCATTACCGACTGCACTATATGGTTCTCCACAATATCTGCTGCTCGCTAATATATTTAAAACTGCTGACTAGTATTACTCATTCTTATTCTACACTTTATTGCATGTTTAGTTTATTTCTTTTATTTTATCATGTTTAATGTTGCAGCATTGCACCGAGACAAATTCCTAGTTTGTGTACTACATGAACAATGGCAATAAATCTGATTCTGATTCTGATTCTGACTCTCTCCTTGCACCACATTTTTCACATGAAGATCATGGCAGGCCTTTGTTCTCATGATAAACACTCCTTCTGAAACCTCACTGGTCTACAGAGGCGGACTTACCATTAGGCAAAGGCAGGCAGTTGCCTTAGGCCCCAACCCAACCCCTACTAGGAACATATAATTTAAATTTTTTTTTTTTTAATTTAAGTTTTTGTAAAGGGTATACAGGTCATTACAGCATTGCATTATTTACATTTTCATCACATGTTCCCTTCTTTTTTGCTATTTGACAACATTGGAAGAATAATTATTACAACACCCCTTTTTTTTAAGTGAAAGAAAAAGTGAAATTAAAGTGAATAAAAAAACAAACAAACAAAACAAAAGAGCAAAAAACAAACAGACAGAAAAATAAAAATAAATAGTTAAAAATAAAAGAGCATCTGAGTAGCGTTGGAACAAAGAGCGGAGCCATTATTGAAATGGTATTCGTCAAAGAATAGATCTAATGGAAGACACATATGCGATCCAGGGTTGCCAAAAGTTCAAGAACCCATCCATGTCCTGTCTCAGTGCGAATGTCAGCTTTTCCATCGAGTAAATGTCTTGGATCACGTTAATCCAATCTTCAGGTGTAGGACAGTCCTTCAACATCCATTTTTTAGTTAGGGCTTTTTTACTTGCCAATATTAAAACAGTGAATAAGTATTTTTCTCCTCGTCCTTCCAGTGAGTCCGGAAGTAAACCCAAATATAAAGTTACAAAAGAAAAGGGGACTGTTATTTTGAATATTTTCCCCAATATTGTCTGTACATTGGTCCAATATTGTTGGATAACTGGGCATGACCAAAACACATGAAAATGATTTACAGTCTCTTCACCACACAAGCGCCAACAATTCAACCCCTTATGAGTAAATTTGTTTTGTGCAGGTGTTCTGAAAAATCTTACCAAATTTTTCCATCGAAATTCTCTCCACTGCAGGGATGAGGTAGTTTTCCATTGCTGTTTATTTATCTTTTCCCATATTTCCAGTTGTAAAGTGAAATTCCCCTCTTTTTCCCATCTCTCTTTTATATATAATGTGTCATGTAACACTCTCGGCGCCACACCAGTCGGCTGCTTTTTGCAACAGCGGCTCGATTCCGAGTTTTTTTTCCCTTCCTCTCTCTTTTGATCACTTTTTTTTTTCACCCCACTTATATCACGGACACACAGATCGTCCCAAATGTCTCCTGAGCCGGTGGACGGAGCCACTGTTTATAGCAGGATACGATACAACAGGGAAGAGCTGCTAGCATTTAACCGCCACCCGGTCCCAGTGGAAAAACTCGACATACCGAGAGAGCTGAGGCGAAAACGCCGCGGCTGCCGGGCTGGAGTAAGGCGGAGGACAAAAAATATAAGGTACAGACCCTCCCTTCCATCTGTTGTCATGGGAAATGTACGGTCGATACTGGGAAAGTTAGATAAGCTAGCGGCTATCTCCCGTTATGATAGCACTTACCGGGAGTGCTCTCTCCTTTTGTTTACTGAGACGTGGCTAACTGAACTAGCAGCAGATGCTAACATTGAGCTGGAGGGTTTTCACATGATACGAGCTGACCGAACACCAGAGAGTGGCAAAACTAGGGGCGGTGGAGTGATAATGTATGTTAACAACAACTGGTGCAGACCGGGACATATCACTGTTAAACAACGACACTGCAGCAAAGACATTGAGTTGCTAGCTGTTAGCATGAGGCCTACATATCTCCCGAGAGAACACTCACACGTGATCAGCATTGTTGTTTATGCAAATCCGACGGCGAACGCTGGGACAGCGCGTGACGTCATCCATTCAGTAACCAGCAGGCTGCAGACAGAACACCCAGATGCTCTTTTCCTCATCTCAGGCGATTTCAACCACGTTTCACTGTCTCCCATTCTGCCCACTTTCACCCAGTATGTCACATGCCACACTAGAGACAATAAAACACTGGATTTGTTCTACGCAAACACTAAGGAGGCGTACACCTCATCACAACTCCCCCCACTTGGGAGATCGGATCACAACTTGGTTCATCTCCGACCGGTGTACAAACCCCTAGTGCACAGACAACCTCCGGCCATGCACACTGTGGAGTTATGGTCTGAGGAGACAATGGACACTCTAAAGGACTGTTTTGAAGCCACTGCCTGGAAGCAGCTCTGCGATCCACATGGTGAGGACATCGATGGCCTCATTCACACCTTCACGGGCTACCTCAGCTTCTGTGTGGACAAATCCGTTCCCACCAAGACCATACGGCGTCACTCAAACAACAAACCCTGGATCAACCCTGAGATAAAAACACTTCTGAGAGAGAAGAAGAGGATCTTCAGGTCGGGGAACAGGGAGATGCTGAAGTCCGTACAGAGGGAGCTGAGGAGAAAGATCAGAGAAGGCAAGGACAGCTTCAGGAAGAAGATGGAGGACAAGCTGCAACAGAGCGACATCAGCGGGGTCTGGAGAAACCTCAAAACCATCTCGGGGCTCCAGAATACCTCCCCCCAGGCCACGGGGGGTAGGGAGTGGGCGAACAACCTGAATCTGTTTTTCAATAGATTTGACCAACCGCCCTCCCCCCTGTCTGCACAACAACCACTGCTGCCTCTAAGAAATCAAGTCCTGCTACCCACTCCCCACTCCACCGACACCCCCCCCACTCCCAACACACAGCCCCCCATCCTGACCCTGACCAAGACCCAGGTGAGGACGGAGCTGAGGAAGATCAAGGCGAGGAAGGCGTCGGGACCGGACGGCATCAGCGCAAAGCTCCTCAAGTCCTGTGCAGACCAGCTGTGTGGGATTGTGACGTATATCTTCAACATGAGCCTGAAACTGGGGAGGGTACCACAGCTGTGGAAAACATCTTGTGTGGTACCTGTACCAAAAACTTCCCACCCCAAAGACCTGAACAGCTTCAGACCGGTGGCCTTGACGTCCCACTTGATGAAGACCCTGGAGAGACTGCTCCTTGCTCATCTCCGCCCCCTGGTGGAACCAGCGATGGATCCACTCCAGTTCGCCTACCAGCATGGCATTGGGGTGGAGGATGCGGTGATCTTCCTCCTTCACCGTTCTCTGTCCCACCTGGAGAAGCCCGGGAATATGGTGAGGATCATGTTCTTTGACTTCTCCAGTGCTTTCAACACCATCCAACCGATGATCCTGAAGGACAAGCTGCTGCGCGCAGGGGTGGACCAGCACCTGTCATCATGGATCCTGGACTACCTCACGAACCGGCCTCAGTTTGTGAGAACCCGGGACTGTGTTTCCGACACGATCATCAGTAGCACGGGGGCCCCCCAGGGAACGGTGCTGGCTCCCTTCCTGTTCACTCTTTATACTGCGGACTTCTCACACAACACAACACATTGCCATCTACAGAAGTTCTCTGATGACTTTGCGATCGTTGGTTTCATCTCCAGCGGAGATGAAGCTGAGTACAGAGGGCTTATCCAGGACTTTGTGGACTGGTGCCATCGGAACTGCCTCCAGATCAACGCGAGGAAAACTAAGGAGCTGGTGGTGGACTGCCGCAGGCATGGACAACCCCTCACAGCACCAGTAAATATACAGGGAACAGACATCGAGATGGTGACATCCTACAAGTACCTGGGTATTCATCTGAACAATAAACTAGACTGGTCACACAATACTGACGCACTCTACAAGAAGGGACAGCGCAGGCTGTTCCTGCTGAGGAGACTCAGGTCTTTTGGTGTACAAGGGGCGCTGCTGAAGTCATTCTATGACACGGTGGTGGCATCAGCCATCACTTTTGGAGTGGTCTGCTGGGGCAGTGGCATCACTGCAGCCGATAGGAAGAGACTGAACAAACTGATTAAGAAAGCTAGCTCTGTCCTGGGGCAACGCCTTGATCCGATGGAGGAGATAGGAGAGAGAAGGATGGTGGCTAAACTGTCATCTCTGCTGGAGTCCGAGTTCCACCCTATGCAGGACATACTGGATGCACTGAGGAGCTCATTTAGCAGCAGACTACATCATCCCAGGTGCACAACCGAGAGGTTTCGTAGGTCCTTCCTACCAACGGCTGTCAGACTGTACAACCTAAGCAGGGCTGCTCGCAGAGATAGCAAAAAGACGTAACAAACTAATAGTTTTTTTTGAATGCAAAAGATGCAATAGACTTACACAATGGTCCTCTCCGGCATACAACTAGGAACATACCGGTCGCTATGGAGGGTGAGAATATGTATGGGCACATAATCATACCATGTAGGATAACTAAATAGACGGTTATGCTGTTTCATCCCACCTAGCAACAATGCTCTGCACTGTGTGTGTTTATATATTTACATATTTATTCCATCTAGCTACAATGCTCTGCACTGGGTGTGTTTATATTTATATATCTATATATTTATTCCATCTAGCTACAATGCTCAGCACTGGGTGTGTTTATATTTATATATCTATATATTTATTCCATCTAGCTACATTGCTCCGCACTGTGTGTGTTTATATACTTGCATATTTATTCCACCTAGCTGCAATGCTCCGTACTGTGGGTGTTTATATATTTACATATTTATTCCATCTAGCTACAATGCTCTGCACTGTGTGTTCATATATTCATATATTTATTCCATCCAGCTACAATGCTCTGCACTGTGTGTCTGTGTGTGTGTGTGTGTATATATATATATTTTATAGTAATATGTACATATGTATATTAGCTGCTCTTGCTTGCTTGTTTTTTTTTTTTTTTTCTTGCCTTCTGATTGTTGCTCTGAGTGTTGCTATCCCTGTGCTGTTGCAATCCTGGAATTTCCCCGTTGTGGGACTAATAAAGGCTTATCTTATCATGGCGGCCTCTGGGCCGTCATTGGCGTCATTAGCTCCAGCTGCGCACAGACCAACAGGTGTGAATCAACGGCTGTTAAAAGCCAGTGTCGCTGACAGCCCGGCACAGAGTCGTCTGTCTTCCTCAACGGAGAATGAACCTGAACTCCGCTCTCTGGTCTCGTCAAGAATATCTCTTGTCACGTCTGGAACTTTGTCTGTCTCGTCAAGAACTTTGTCTGTCTCGTCAGGAACTTTGTCTGTCTCGTCTGGAACCTCGTTTGTCTCGTCAAGAGCTTCACTTGCTTCATCCAGGAACTCCTCCCAGCGTCAAGCAAGTAAGCGCACCATTTGTTACTCAACCCCAAACCTATACCCCTGTGCACAGGTGGACCTCCTTGGCGGCGGACCTGCGTCCCCAGCTGACGGGGTAACACCATCACGTCTTCATAGCGGCTCGCTACCACCACGTCTACCGGTACGTCTTGCTCCTCAATTGCCAGAACTATTATTGTATCAATTACAGGAGTATTGGCCAACGTTATCGGTGGAATCACTGTCATCAGCATCAGCTGTATCATCATTGCCACTTTCTGTGGAGTCACTAACCTCGTCTTTGTCTGCATCATCGTCATCCCGGTCTGTGGAGTCACAGTCGGCGTCATCGTCAAGATCATCGTCATCCCGGTCTGTGGAATCACAGCCGGCGTCATCGTCTGGATTGTTACTGTCACAGCCATGGGTGAAAACCCCAGCATGGTCACGGACACCTTCACCTCCACGCTGCACAGCCGCTGGAACTCAGCAGAGCGAAGCCAGTGCTGCTATCAAGTAAGCCCTGTTATCTGCAGCTCTTTGCTAGTGTGGAGCATTGGTAATTTGTCTCTGCTTATCTGTTCCAGGGTTGCCGGGTCTCCGTCCAGGTCGCTCAGCTCCAGTGACCAAAACGATATCATCGCACTCACACTCGCATTACACTCACTCACAATTAAATAAAGATTATTGTCACTATCTGCTCGTGTCAGTGTCTGTCTCCTGGGTCCCGAAACATGTCAGTACGACTCCGTCACGATGACCCAGCGGATAGCTCACTGTCGCGCCAAATTAACACTCTTAGCGCCCGGGTAGATTTACTTGCACACCAACAGACAGTAGTCTTGAATCAATTAACTGTTATAAATGGTCGGCTGGATCGTCTGGAGGGACACCAGACATTTCCCCCCACTGCAGACAGTTCTGCCCCTGTGGGCTTAGCGTCTGGGCAAACTAACATCTCCTCGTCTTCTCGCCTCACCCCTATTCCCACCCCTGCCCGGTTCAGCGGAAAACTCGGGGAAGCTCGTGGATTCATATTACAGTGTGAGTCAGTTTTTCTTCGTGTTCCGGGGGACTTTACTCTTGATTCTAGCCGGATTGGCTACGTCATAAATTTGTTAACAGGAAGAGCTTTGGACTGGACGTTTTCTATAATAGCGAAACCAAGCTATTCCTTGCTTACTTATCAGGAGTTTGTGAATGAATTTTTGTCTGTGTTTGATCATACGGATAGAGGTGAGGTGTTGACAGAACGGTTGCTGAGCTTACAACAGGGGAAAAGATCAGCTGCTGACTACGCTATTGACTTCCGGGTCCTGGCTGCAGAGATTGGGTGGGGGGAGCCATCATTATGTGGTATTTTTCTACGTAGTCTTAATGATGAGTTGAAGGATGAGTTAGCGGCACGAGATAAACCGGACAATTTGTGGGATTTGATTGCCCTAGCGGTTAGTCTTGATAGCAGGTTAAGGGAGCGGGCGGCTGAACGGCGTTCTACTTCCCGTTCGGTTAAACCCCACCCTCGCCTCCCCAACTCTCCTCCTCTCGCTCTATCTGCATCAGAGGAACTTCCGGTTCAGGAAACTATGATCATTGGCCGATCTAAAGTGTCAGCAGCTGAGAAACAACGCCGCAGGGATCCGGGCCTTTGTTTCTATTGTGGGAAAGAGTCACATGGGGTTTTTGAATGTCCCAATAAGTTAAAAAGGGAGGGCCCGTGGATCACAGTAGGGGGATTCACGGGCAATAACTCTGAAGAACCCCTCACTTGTTGTCGATTACCTCTTAGACTCATCCATTTACATACAGAACACTCCACATTGGCGTTAGTAGATTCTGGAGCTGAGCAAAATTTTATTTCTAGAGACCTGGCAACCCGGATGGGCCTTAGCTGTCAGACTCTAGATCCCCCTGTCAAACTGATCACCTTGTCTAAAGCGTCTTTGACTACTATTGCTCATCAGATGGTTCCCGTGTCAGTTATTGTATCAGGAAATCACAGGGAGGAAATTCAATTTTTTGTTCTGCCCGTTTCTTCTTCGCCCGTTATTTTGGGGTACCCCTGGCTGCGCCTACATAACCCCACCATTGATTGGCAAGCTGGGAGAATAACGGCATGGAGTACGTTCTGCCTTAGTGCCTGCCTTCAATCGGCGGCATGCGCCCCATCCGTCAAGGTGCCTCTGCCTGATTCATCGCCACCGGACTTGTCCAAGGTGCCAGAGGTCTATCACGATTTGGGGCTAGTGTTTAGCAAGTCTCGGGCGTTGTCCTTACCCCCTCATCGCCCTTATGACTGCGCGATCAACCTGAAGGCTGGGGCCCCTCTACCTGCTAGCCGCCTGTACAGCCTGTCAGCCCCGGAGCGCGAGGCTATGGACACATATATTAAGGAGTCCTTGGCTTCTGGTATCATCCGCCCATCGTCTTCGGCAGTAGGTGCTGGATTTTTTTTTTGTTGGAAAGAAAGACGGTTCTCTATGCCCCTGTATCGATTTCCGGGGATTGAATGAAATAACTGTGAAAGACAAATATACCCTGCCTTTGATGAACACTGCTTTTGACTCTCTCCAGGGGGCGTCCTGGTTTACTAAACTGGACCTTAGGAATGCCTACCATCTAGTGCGCATAAGGGAAGGAGATGAGTGGAAGACAGCTTTTCGGACCCCCAGCGGACATTTTGAGTACCTGGTAATGCCGTTTGGGTTAACTAACCCTCCAGCCGTTTTCCAACGTCTGATAAATGATGTACTATGGGATTTCCTGAACTCGTTTGCTTTTGTTTATCTCGACGATATTCTCATTTTCTCCCGCACACTAGAGGAACATCGAGTGCATGTGCGCAGGGTACTGCAGCGCCTCCTGGAGAATCAACTGTTCGTGAATGCTGAAAAATGTGAGTTCCACACTGATCAAACCTCCTTCCTTGGGTTTGTTATTGCTCGGAACCAGGTGCTCCCTGACCCGGCCAAGGTCAAGGTGGTTGTGGATTGGCCTGCACCCACCTCCAGAAAGCAGCTTCAAGGGTTCCTGGGGTTTGCTAATTTTTATAGGAGGTTCGTGCCTAATTTTGGCAATATTGCCCATCCCCTGACTGCTCTTACCTCCTCTAAGATCCCATTTTGTTGGAGTAAGGAGGCAGCTGAAGCGTTTGAAAGACTCAAGAGGGAGTTCGCCTCGGCCCGAGTCCTTACTCAGGTGGATCCGAAGCTGCAGTGCTTGGTGGAGGTGGACGCTTCTGATTCAGGAGTTGGAGCGGTACTCTCCCAACGGTCTCCTGAGGACGGTAAGATTCGCCCTTGTGCTTATTTCTCTCACCGTCTCACTCCTGCAGAGAGGAATTACAGCATCGGAGACAGGGAGTTACTGGCAGTAAAACTCGCCTTGGAGGAATGGAGACATTGGCTGGAGGGGGCTGCTCAGCCGTTCGTGGTTTGGACGGATCATCGTAACCTGGAGTACCTCAGGACGGCAAAGCGCCTGAATGCACGCCAGACTCGCTGATCTCTCTTCTTCGGCCGTTTTAACTTCTCCATCATGTATCGGCCGGGAAGTAAGAATGGTAAGCCGGATGCTCTCTCTCGGCAGTTTGACACACCATCCTCTGAGGACCAGGAGACCCCTATCCTGCCGCCTTCCTGCGTCATGGGCGCCCTGTCCTGGGGAATCTGCAAGATGGTTCGCCAGGCTCAGAAGACCGAGCCAGACCCCGGGGGGGGGGGGGGGGGGGTGGCCCGGGCCGCTTGTTTGTTCCACGCGCTATCCGGGGCAAGGTGATTGAGTGGGGTCACGCTTCCAAGTTGGCTTGTCATCCTGGAGTGGGTCGGACCGTGGATCTCCTCCAAAGGACCTTCTGGTGGCCAGGGTTACGGAAGGATGTTGTTAATTACATCCGGGTCTGCGCTCAGTGCGCCACCAGGAAGATTACCCAATGTAATATTCAGGTGGCCAACCGGCATAGGAGACCCGCCCCGGACTATAAGGTGGGTCAGAAGGTCTGGTTGTCAACCCGGAATATTGGTGTACCGGCCGAAAGACGGAAGCTCACTAAGCGCTTCATTGGCCCTTACACTATTAATCGTATTATTAACCCTGTGTCTGTGCGCTTGTCTCTCCCCTCTTCGATGCGTATCTGCCCCATTTTTCATGTCTCCCAGGTCAAACCATACGTCTTGGATCCCCTGTGTCCTGCTCCAGCGGTTCCCGCGCCCCCGAGGATGATCGATGGCCATCCGGCCTGGGGGGGGACTGCTATCCTGGATGTCCGCAGGCGGGGCCATGGTCTTCAGTATTTGGTGGACTGGGAGGGCTTTGGACCGAAGGATCGCTCTTGGATTCGCCCAGCGTTGATCTTGGATTAACAGCTGATTCGCGATTTTCATCGGGCGAATCCAGGTAGGATTGGGCAGGTGCCTGGAGGCACTGTTAGAGGGGGGAGTACTGTCATGGCGGCCTCTGGGCCGTCATTGGCGTCATTAGCTCCAGCTGCGCACAGACCAACAGGTGTGAATCAACGGCTGTTAAAAGCCAGTGTCGCTGACAGCCCGGCACGGAGTCGTCTGTCTTCCTCAACGGAGAATGAACCTGAACTCCGCTCTCTGGTCTCGTCAAGAATATCTCTTGTCGCGTCTGGAACTTTGTCTGTCTCGTCAAGAACTTTGTCTGTCTCGTCAGGAACTTTGTCTGTCTCGTCTGGAACCTTGTTTGTCTCGTCAAGAGCTTCACTTGCTTCATCCAGGAACTCCTCCCAGCGTCAAGCAAGTAAGCGCACCATTTGTTACTCAACCCCAAACCTATACCCCTGTGCTCAGGTGGACCTCCTTGGCGGCGGACCTGCGTCCCCAGCTGACGGGGTAACGCCATCACGTCTTCATAGCGGCTCGCTACCACCACGTCTACCGGTACGTCTTGCTCCTCAATTGCCAGAACTATTATTGTATCAATTACAGGAGTATTGGCCAACGTTATCGGTGGAATCACTGTCATCAGCATCAGCTGTATCGTCATTGCCACTTTCTGTGGAGTCACTAACCTCGTCTTTGTCTGCATCATCGTCATCCCGGTCTGTGGAGTCACAGTCGGCGTCATCGTCAGGATCATCGTCATCCCGGTCTGTGGAATCACAGCCGGCGTCATCGTCTGGATTGTCACTGTCACAGCCACGGGTGAAAACCCCAGCACGGTCACGGACACCTTCACCTCCACGCTGCATGGCCGCTGGAACTCAGCAGAGCGAAGCCAGTGCTGCTATCAAGTAAGCCCTGTTATCTGCAGCTCTTTGCTAGTGTGGAGCATTGGTAATTTGTCTCTGCTTATCTGTTCCAGGGTTGCCGGGTCTCCGTCCAGGTCGCTCAGCTCCAGTGACCAAAACGATATCATCGCACTCACACTCGCATTACACTCACTCACAATTAAATAAAGATTATTGTCACTATCTGCTCGTGTCAGTGTCTGTCTCCTGGGTCCCGAAACATGTCATGATGTGTTCTTTGTGCAGTACCCATGAATGGTATCATATTCCATCTTGCTAGGTCAGATTTTATTTTAGCCACCAGTGGATCATAGTTTAGTGTTATAATTTTGTTGAGTTGTTTCGGGATATTGACCCCCAGATATTTCATAGATTCCATCTCCCAGTTAGTTTTGAGTTTGCTTAGTGAATAATGATTTGGGTCAGAGTTGAATGTTAAAACTTGGGTTTTATGCATGTTTAATTTGTACCCCGATAAATCTCCATACTCTGAAAAAAACTGAGATTAGTTCTGGTAAAGAGATGTCCGGCTGCCCCAGGTATATTAAAATGTCATCAGCAAAGAGTGCTATTTTATGTTCCTTCTGACCAAGTGTAATACCCTGAATTTTTTGATTCTGTCTTATCCATTGGCTCAGAGGTTCTATGAAGATTGCAAAGAGCAGTGGAGACAAGGGGCAGCCCTGGCGACATCCTCTTTCCAGCTCAAAAGATGATGATAAATTACCGTTAATCTTTATTTTAGCTGTTGGTTTTTTATATAGTGCCTGGATAGTTCTAATGAAGTTGTTATGAAAATTGAAACTGGATAAGATTCTGTATAGGAAAGACCAATCAACCGAATCGAATGCTTTTTCAGCATCTAATCCCAATATGACTGCATTTAAGTTATATTTTTTTATATGATGAATTATGTGTAAAGTGCATCTAATGTTGTCTTGTGTCTGTCTTTGTCTTATAAAACCTGTTTGGTCTAAATGAATTAAGTCTGTCAGTATATTTTCTAACCTTTTGGCAAGGATAGTGGTGAAAAGCTTATAGTCCTGATTTAATACACTGATTGGTCTGTAGTTTGAGCATTCTAGTTTATCCTTTTCAGGTTTATATATAACTGCAATGACCCCTTCTCTCCAGGAGGGGGGGGATTTCCCCTGTGTGGAGGACATAGTTAAATGTTTTCAGGAGGAGAGGAGATAGTTGCTGTTTAAAGGTTTTGTACCACTCTGCTGTATAGCCATCTGCTCCTGGGGATTTGTTAGCTTTAAATTTCATAATTGCTTTTTCCAATTCTTTGGGTTGTATTTCTGACAGTAGTGTTTTATTTTGAGACTCAGTAAGTTGGGGAAGGTTTAATGTGTTTAGGAATGCTTCGGATGTGTTTTTATGTTTTTTGAGGGAGTATAAGTTCTTATAGTAGTTCTCGAAGCTTTTAAGAATATCCTGAATTCTGAATTTTATTTCCTTTGATACTGGATCTCTGATTTTGTAGATTGCTCTTTCTGTTTGTTGTTTCCTCAATTTATAGGCTAGTAATTTTGCCGATTTACTGCCTGCTTCATAGTATTTTTGTTTCAGAAATGTAAGTTTCTTCTGGATTTCAATTGAGTAGATCTCATTTATTTGATTTTTAATTTCCTTAATCTTGAGCGAGTCATTAGAATGGGTGTTGCCTTTGTGTTCTTTTTCTAGGTTCTTAAGTTCTGACTCTAATGTGATTAGTTTTTCTTGTCTCAGTTTCTTTTGGATTGCCAGTTTTGCAATAATCTTTCCCCTTATTACAGCTTTGCATGCATCCCACAGTATTAAAGGGAATACTTCTCCATTATCGTTTTCTTCCAAATATCTGAGAATATCTGATTCCAATTCATCTTTCAGTGGTCCTTTCAGGACATTTGAATTCAACCTCCAAGAAAATGTATTATTTGTGTACTTTTGGATACTTAAGTCCATATAGATCGGAGTGTGGTCAGAGAGATCCATCAGTCCTATTTTACATGTTTTTACTCTTCCAATGTCTCTATTAAACATAAAAAAGTAATCAATCCTTGAGTAAGATGAATGTGGCGTTGAGTAAAATGTATAATCTTTTACACTGGGGTTGAATTCCCTCCACACATCACAGATTCCCATTTCTTTTAGTAGCATTCGAGTTTTCCTACTTTGAGTGTTATTTTGATGTAGAGAATTACCTGATGCATCCCAGTATGGATTCAGTCTTAGATTGAAGTCTCCACCACATATCACTAAACCTTGGGCTTTGGTTATCATTAGGTCAAATACATTTTTATAAAATTTCCAGTTAGCCCCTGGAGGTGCATATACATTCAGCAGGGTGATATCTTCTCCCTCTAGCCGCCCAAATACCAAACTGTATCTCCCTTCTTTATCTTTGTGTTCTGATTTTTTTTCAAATGTAATTTTGGTTGATATCAATGTCGCTACTCCCCTCCTCCTCCCTGACTTATATGAAGCTGAAGAGATCATTTTAAACCCTTGTCTATTGAGTTTAGTGTGTTCCACGTCTGTTAGGTGGGTTTCTTGTAAAAATATTATTCCTGCTTTGTCTTTTTTCATTTTGCCTAGAATCTTGGATCTTTTAACTGGATTCAGGATCCCCTTTACATTATATGTGATTATTTTGGTTACACCCTGTTTCTCCATTGTGTTGTCTTATTTAGTATAACATTGTGGTGGCCCTCTTTTATGCTACTCAGCAACTGAAAGAACATTAAGAACATAAGAAACATTAAGAACATAGTGTATAAAACTTTAAAACAAAAAACTGTCAAAAGAACTTCCTGAGCTGAGGTCTTTTTAAAGACCTTAGAAGAGCCTTGATGGAGTGTAGGCTCTGAGGGGAATTCCTCAAACTCTGTTACGTGTTGAGGGCCCTCTCTTACCCCTGTAAGTTGTCCCATGTTTTTAACGTGAATATCAGATCCTAATCCGAACTTGTAATGATTTTTTTTTTTTTTTATGCCTATACCCTATGAAATTGTGTCCACCCTCCCACCCCCATCACAGCAGACATTCACGCTAATACAGTATTTGTTAGTGTGGGGAGAACATGTGGATCATTGTCACATTTCTATTTTAACAAGTTTTGTGTTTTGGTTTTTTTTAAATTAAAAAGACTTATTTGTTTCTAATACTATAACTGATCCATGAAAGGTTTTACCACATGCTGATTCTGCCTCTCCTTTAATGTTTGTTACCTTGTAGGAGGGGGGTTGGAAGTGCAGAATGACTAAAAAAAAAAAAAAAAAAGGTCGCTATTCCCTCCTGTAAACGGCCAGCTTATCCTTGTAGCTCTGGCGCTGGGTTTCCCGTTGCTGGCCCGTGGATTTTGAAGGTCTCTGTGTGGACCACGATTGAGCCTTGATCCTGTCACTCGGGTCTGCTGCGGGTTTAAACACCGTTACCGGGAGCCCTCTTCTCGCCATGTCAATTGTTGCTTCTTCCGCCGAATTATAGAGACATGTCTCTTCACCGTAGAAGACCCTTAACTTCGCAGGAAATGGCGTCTGAAAGCGCAGTTTTTTCTCTCGTAGCACCTTTTTTGCGTCGTTGTATTCCCGGCGCTTTTTAAGAACCTCTGGGGCGTAATCGTGTTCCACGAAGACTTTTCTCTCTTGGTGCATAAATCCTTTTTTCTGCCAAGCCAGTCTTACAACCTCTTGTTTTATTTTGAAATTGGAAAATCTCACCAACAACGAACGTGGGGGCGCTTCCGCCACTGGCCTAGCGGCTAATGTACGATGGGCCTTTTCAATCTTCAAGTCGATGGTTTGGGGAATATCCATCTTCTCTCTCAGTAAAGATTCCACGCATTCTGCCATTGTGTTGAAACCATCTTCGGCTCCTTCTTTCAGACCGTGAATTCTTATGTTGTCTCTTCTCAGTCTTCCTTCTTGGTCGGCTAGCTTAGCCTCTATTGTTGACTGTCTTTTGCGTAGGTCCAACACGGAATCTTCAAGCACTTTTATTCTTTCTTCTGCTTCCAAGATTCGGTTCTCGGCCTGGTCCACTCTGCTGTTTGTCCTTTTTAATTCTTCTCTGAATTCACGAAATTCGGCCCAAACCTCTCGGCGGAATCGTCGTAATTCTTCAAATAGCGTTTTCAAGCTAACCTTCTTGTTAGCTACATTCAGCTCCTCGTCTTCTGAACGGAAATCTTCCGGATCAGATTCTTCGGCCGATGCGTGTCCTGGCCTGGAAAAATCCGGTTTCTTCTGTTTACCTTTAGGCATGGTGATTTTGTCTTTTGGTTTTCACTCTTCCAAAACTCAGATAAGTCTGATTTTCAAGATATTTTCCTGGATTAGGTCTGGGAGCTTCAGCGTTAAGCTGCAATCACCATGGTGTCCAGACCGGAAGTCTAAATTTTTTTTTTAGCATATTTAACGTGATGTCCAACAAAATATAGAAACACGGGTATTTATAAAAATGGCAAATCAAATCATGAACATAACGTCCTCCCCCCTTCTCCTCAGACTGTTGGACTGTTCCATGTTATCTCCAAGGTACATGCATGCGTGTCTGTGATTACGATTGTAAACAAACCATACAACCAACGTGTGGATGAGACCAGCAAAATGTAAAGAAGCTACCAGAGCGGTGCAGAGAAAAGGCGAACAAAAGAACACAGAAAATTTTTATCGAAGTTTCAGAAGGTAACAGCCTTTTTTTCTTCAAACCGTGAGGAGGCTAACTCTCCCGAGGAGGACCAGACAGGGAGCAATGCTACCAGCGCAGATGCTTATGCTAATGATAAGGTACCTTTTGCTAACGAGGAGGTGTCAGGTCTTGTTGTAGACGGATCAGGTCAGACCCCTGACCAAGTGAGCATACCAAGTGAACCCCAGGATCCAATTTGTACGTGTACAAGTACATTTTCAATCCAGTGATTTGTAAAATGATTCATAATTTCCTGAAGCCTCATTCAGAACATTATTGTCACTAAGAAGTGTAAAAGATCTCTCTCTCTCTCTCTGTCTCTCTCTCTCTCTCGTGCGCATGCGTGGGCGTTTGTGGGAGCAGGGGTGTGGAGTGGTGTCGAGTGAGTACTTTAAACTTTGTATTTTCTAACTTTTTCTCTATCTTGTGTGTTTGAGGTGTGTGTGTTTAATATAGTGGGTTGAGTGTGTGTGTGCTGGGGTGTGAGTGTTGGAGTGAGTGTGTTGGGGAACGGTAGCTTCTGCTGCCGGTTTTTCCCGGCCGGCATCATGCCGGTGATTGATGGTGGTGTGGAGTTTGAGCGCTTAACCCGGCGTCATGGTGTGAGAATCCTCCCGACAGTTCCCTGTTCTGTGGAGGAGGCCAGCCTCGCTGTAGGACAGGTGGTTGGGCATGGCAGCATAAAATCAGCATTGAGGATGAACAGCGCAATTGTGATCTTTCTGGATTCGACTGAAAAAGCTGATCAGGTGGTGGCACAGGGAGTGGTCCTAGGTGACACTTTTACTCCCGTTTTACCGCTGGCGAATCCGTCTAGGAGGATCACCATCTCAAACGCTCCTCCTTTCGTTAAAAATGATCAGCTGATTAGAGAGTTGTCCCGTTTTGGCCAGGTTGTGTCCCCTATCAGAATGGTCTCTCTGGGTAGTAAATCACCCCTGCTGAAGCATGTTGTATGTCATAGGAGGCAGTGTTTCATGGTGTTGAAAGACAGCTCTGCTGAACTGAACGCGTCTTTTAATTTCAGGATTGACGGCTTTAGCTACTTGGTGTTTGCAACATCTGAAACCATGAAGTGTTTTGCGTGTGGCGCAGAAGGCCATCTTATTAGGTCATGTCCTGAAAAGGCGAACACAAAGAGCACTGGCGGTAAGAAAGGTGACGCCGCTGTTTCTGGTGGTCCGGAGGGTAGCGCTACATGTGGTGCGGCGGATGCCGCTGCGGCGCCCGCTTCTGCTGGGGCGGTCGCGGCCGCGACTGCGTCCGCGTCCGCGTCCGCGTCCGCGTCCGCTTCTACTTCTGCGGGGGCGTCCGCGTCCGCGTCCGCGTCCGCGTCCGCTTGTGCTGGGGCGGCCGCGGCCGCCTCTGCTGGGGTGGCCGCGGCGGGCGCGGTAGTTGCCCCCCCAAACAGTGATGGTGGGGAATTTCTGTCTGGCGGCAGCTCTGATCATTGTGACGAGCCTGTCGCCCGGGGTAAACAGGTGGAGGGTGTAAGTAAAAGTGCAGTTAAACGAAGGAACGTGAATGAACAGACTTTGCAGGCGGGGGAGGAGCGGTTTGAGGCTGTAGCGGACACACAGAGCAAACACTGCATGACAAACGTTGCGTTTCATGAAGAAATGCAGGAATGTAGTTTTGTTGAAGAGGATCCTTTTAAAGCTGCACAAAAAAGGAAAAGTGCGGAAAACTTGCAGAGCTCTGCTAAATCTAGTAGGGTTGGGAATTTAGATTTACTGAATGAGAGCGCTTCTGACGAAAGTGGAGATGAGTCTGAACTGATGCAGACGCAGACGCAGGAGGAGCAAAGCTCCTATTGTTTTACTAAAATTAGGCAATTTCTCCAGGTGACTAAGGGGAGCAGAGCTGTGAAAGTGGAAAATTACTTTCCAGATCTGGAGTTATTTGTGGCATCAGCTCGCAAATTTATGAAACTGAATGATGGGAATGAGACTTTCACTGATCAGGAAATTTATCGTTTAAAGAAACTGGTTGCTAAACTGAAATTGCAAATTACTAACAGTCATGTTGACTCTTAGTTTGTTTCTTCCCTTTTATGCTATGTGTGTGTTTTTTTTACTGTACCCTATTTTTATCCTTTTTAATGCCCCACCTTAGAATTGGCACTCTCAATATTAATGGGGCCAGGGATGATGTAAAAAGGGCCTCTTTATACAAGCTTTTTAATTTAAAGAAACTTGACGTGCTGATGGTCCAGGAGACTCACAGCACTGTGGACATTGAGAGCCATTGGAGAAAAGAGTGGGATGGCTGCATTTTTTTTAGCCACAAATCCAGTAGCAGTGGGGGGGTGGCTGTACTTTTCTCTAGGGGTTGTGTGCCTGTCTCTTATGAGGTAGAAGAGGTGGTGAGAGGTCATTTCCTCTTATTAAAGGTACAGTTTGAAAACGTGAACTTCGTTTTTATAAACGTGTATGTGCCAACACAGAGAGCAGAGAGGATCAGGGTCTTTGACGTGCTTTCGGATACGGTTAAGTCCTGTGATCCAAATAGTTTTTTATTTCTGGGGGGTGATTTTAACTGTACATTAAACCACAGACTAGACAGGAACCATCAGGAGCCTCACCCTGCTTCTGCCAATAGGCTGAGAGAACTGGTGAAAACACATGAAATGGCCGATGTGTGGAGATCACATCATGGGGACCAGAGGCAGTACACCTGGAGCCATGTCAAAGATAACCTTTTATCTATGGCTAGGTTAGACCGTTTTTATGGTTTTAAACATCAAATGAGTGTTTTTAAAAATAGTTGTATCTGTCCTGTTGGTTTCACTGATCACTGCCTGCTGTTTTGTTCTGTGTTTATTGAAAATGTAAAGTGTAAGAGTGCTTTTTGGCATTTTAACAATACACTTTTAAATGATGTGTTTTTTAAAGAGGTTTTTCATGATGTTTGGAAGTCACACAGGGAACAAAAACCCTCTTTTAGTTCTCTCCAATTGTGGTGGGATTTTGGTAAGGCCCAGATAAAACAACTCTGCCAACAGTACACTCAAAATGTCACTCGTAGCTTGACCCAATCCTTGAAAGTTCTGGAGACTGAGGTGGTAGAACTAGAGGAGTTGCTCAGTTCTACAGGAAAACAGGAGCACTTAGAGGCTCTCAAGTCAAAAAGGTCAGCCTTGGCTAGCTTGCTAGGGGTCACCGCACAGGGTGCTCTGGTCCGCTCACGCTACATGGATGTAGCTCTGATGGACTCGCCCTCCAGTACTTTTTTGGACTGGAGGGGAAAAATGGACAGAGAAAGCTCATTCACTCCTTGTTGGGCGATGACGGGAGAACAATCTCCACAGCAGCAGAGATCAGGAAACACGCTGCTAGCTTTTACAGTGAATTGTTTAGAGCAGAGTGGAGGGAGGACACGTCACTGGGCCAGGTTTTCCTTGATGGTCTTCCAGTGCTCTCAGAGGACCTTGTTGCCGGCTTGGACGCTCCACTGTCTCTGTCTGAGCTGCATACGGCGCTAATGAGCCTCCAGAATGGAAAATCACCAGGCATAGATGGTCTCTCTGTGGACTTTTTTAAGGAATTCTGGCCCCTGCTTGGTCCAGACCTGCTGGAGGTTCTCCAAGATAGCTTGGAAAGGGGGACCCTACCCACGACCTGCAGGAGGGCCATCATCACACTGTTGCCGAAAAAGGGGGACCTCCAGAGCCTAAAGAACTGGAGGCCAGTCTCTCTGCTCTGCACAGACTACAAGATTCTCTCAAAAGCTCTGGCCCGAAGACTGAGAAAGGTGATGAGCGAGCTCATTCATGTAGACCAGACTTACTGTGTGCCTGGCAGGCTGATTAGTGACAACGTCACTTTAATTCGGGATATTTTGGAGGTCTCTGGTTCATTGGCGGTAGAAACTGGTTTGATTTCAATTGACCAGGAAAAGGCGTTTGATCGGGTTGAACACCAATATTTATGGACAGTTTTAACAGCTTTTGGGTTCAGCCCAGGCTTCATAGCCAGGATACGGGTCTTGTACAGTGACATTGAGAGTGTGCTGAAGATAAATGGGGGCCTGTCTGCCCCTTTAAAAGTCCAGAGGGGGGTTCGGCAGGGCTGCCCTCTCTCAGGGATGCTGTACTCCCTCGCCATAGAGCCTTTGCTTCACTGCCTGAGAAGGGATCTATCAGGAGTTACTTTTCCTGGCTGTGACACCACGTTCAAGCTGTCGGCCTATGCAGATGATGTAGTCATTCTGCTAAACAAGCAGAGTGACATTGACGTTCTGGTTAGGAGTGTCAATCTTTTTGGCCAACTTTCCTCTGCAAAGATAAACTGGGGAAAAAGCGAGGCTCTGATGGTGGGGGAGAAACTAGAAAATCAGCTTACGCTGCCGGGTGGGTTGATTTGGAAAAAAGGAGGTTTTAAGTATCTTGGTGTCTTTATTTGAAATCAGCAGTTTGAGCAAAAAAATTGGGATGGGGTCATAGAGAAGATTAACGGGAGACTAAACAAGTGGAAGTGGCTAATGCCAAGAATATCTTTTAGAGGAAGAGTGCTCATTTTAAATAATCTTGTTTCCTCATCCCTGTGGCACTGCCTCATGTGCATGGACCCCCCTGCTGGTTTGTTGTCCAAAATTCAGTCTGTTTTGGTGGACTTTTTTTGGGGGGGGTGGACTCCACTGGGTTCCTCAAGCCCTGTTATTTCTTCCCAAAGAGGAGGGGGGGCAAGGAGTGATTCATTTAGCTAGTAGAGGTGCTGCTTTTAGACTGACTTTCATACAGAGACTGCTGACGGGCCCCCAGGACCTGGTATGGAGGCCTTTGGCCTGTGTTATTTTACAGAGAGTCCTTGGGCTTGGGCTAGACCTCCTTGTGTTTTTAATGGATTTTAAGAACTCTAATGCACTGTCTTTACCCAGTTTTTACCGCAGTCTCTTTTCAGTGTGGACTCTTTTTAAAAAACAAAGAGGGCCATGCGATTCCCTCTACTGGTTGTTGAGGGAGCCGCTGGTTTTTGGTGGTCGCCTTGGTGTCCTGCCGGGAGTTGGAAGGACCTTCCTTGATAGGCTGTGTTCCAGGAACATTCTCACTCTGAAGCAAGTGGTGGAACTGGCTGGTCCTGGCCTCAACAACGCCTCAGCTTTAGCAGCTCATCTTGGTGTCAGGTCGAATCGTTTCATCGATGGTCTTCTTGCACACTGGAAACAGGAGCTTCATGGACTTGAGCACTCCCTACTCTTGGACTTTAGCAATGGCACGCTGCAGCCAGAAAGCACTGACCCCTTTCCCTCTCTCACGCTCTATATGGACTTTGACGTCGCTCCTTGCTCCTTACTGGCATTCTGTGCTCCCACTGGTGTGGACTTTGGAGGAGCCAGTGGTAAGGCACTCTACAGACTGGTGGTGATGGCACTCAACAAGGACCGATTGAACACCTGTGTGGACACTCCTTGGAGAGCCTATTTTAAACTAGGAAAAGGGCATCGGCCTGCCTGGAGGGCTCTTTACAAAGCCCCTCTCCCTAAGAGGCATGGAGACTTACAGTGGAGGGTCCTGCATGGTATTATAGCAGTCAATGCTTTTGTTTCTGTGATTAACAGCAGTGTCAGTGATCAGTGTGTTTTTTGTTCCTCTAGGGAGACTGTTTTTCATTGTTTTATTGAATGTCAGCGCCTGAGTGGCCTCTTTGAACTTCTCACAAAACTTTTTCATATTTTTAAGGAAGTTTTCTCTAAGCAGGTTTTCATTTGTGGTTTTATGTACAATCGTCGTTTTAAGCAGAAGTGTCAACTACTGAACTTTGTTTTAGGGCAGGCAAAGTTGGCTATCTATGTAAGCCGGAGAAGAAAACTTGAAAATGTTGAGAATGATGTTGATGTCAAAATTTTATTTGTGAGGCTACTTCAAGCCAGAATCAGGCTGGACTTTCAGTTTTTTATGGGGAATGGGGATGTGGAAGGTTTCAGGACCCTCTGGTCCCTGGAGAATGTCCTCTGTTCAGTTCATGATGGACAGCTTTTTTTGGGGTGTTTTTTGGGGGATTAATTTTCCGTGTAACATAGCATGATATAGAAATTGTATTGACTGATGGACAAGTGTGTTTATTAAAGATCTTTTAAAAATCAAAAAATCTCTCTCTCTCTCTCTCTCTCTCTCTCTCTCTCTCTCTCTCTCTCTCTCTCTCTCTCTCTCTCTCTCTCTCTCTCTCTCCATCACTGCCCGCATAATTAACTCTTGATTTTTGGGGAGGAGGATGGCGACCTTGGAAATGCCACCTCCATCTATCCGCCAGGGGGTGCGGATTGTTCCCCCGGACGACACTGTTACTGTGAAGGGGGTCCTTATGGCTGTGGGTGCCCAGGTGGGCCCTGATGCGATCTGCTACACGTCCAGGGTGAATAGAGCTGTAGTTGTGTTTCTGGCTACTGAGGAGAATGTCCACGCTCTGGTTGCGAGCGGTATTGTCATCAGGGACATATATGTACAGGTGTCCCCCTTATCAGTTCCATCGACGCTTATCACCGTCTCGGGTGTTCCACCTTTCATTACTGACGAGCAGTTGGCGGCGGAGCTCCGCAGATTCGGGAAGTTTGCAGGCCCATTTAGACACGTGAGTTTGGGACTCAGGGAAGCCGAGTTTAAACATGTGAAATCACTCAGGCGACAGGTGTTCATGTTTCTAGACTCGCCTACACAAACTCTGGAAGTGTCCTTCAGGGTCAAACACGGGGACGGCTACTATATGGTGTATGTGAACTCGGGACAGATGAAGTGTTTTGAATGTGGCGACGTGGGCCATAAACGTTTCGCCTGCCCGCACAGGCGCCCGGCGGGGGGCTCTGGTGGAGCCGTGGCTGAGGCTGCCGGTGCGGCTTCCGCTTGCGACGCTGCTGCGGACGGCGTTGCGGGGGCTTCCGCCGTGGCAGAGCCCGGCGGGGCCGCACAGCCTGCCAGCGAGGCCTCCGCGCCCGCCGCTGCTGCGGACAACGTTGCGGGGCCTTCCGCCGCTCCTGCTCCGGACCCTGCCGCTGTGGCTGTGGACAGTCGGCCTGTGGCGCCCGCAGCGCGGCCTGCAGCTGGGGGCGTGACTGGTGATGGCGCCCAAACAGTCAATGACGTTGACTCAGCATCGCGCTGTGTGACATCAGCGGCTGTGCTTCCGCAGCCCGCTGCCACTTCAGAGCAGCAGGCGGAACAACGCCGGTCGCCTGATATAGGCGCCGCCCCGGAACACGTGACTGATGAAGGATCAGCTGCACCAGCTGATGTGCCAGCTGGATCTAACAGTCAGCAAAGTTGTGCTGACGAGGGAATGGAGTGTGAATCTGTGTCTGCTAAAAATGACTCTATTGGGGCAACTGGCAATGCCAATGCGGATTTGTATTCACTAGATGAAATAAATGCTTTCCTGGATGGAACCTATAATAATAGGGCCTTTAACGCCGCTGATTACTTCAGTGACACTGACAAATTCATTCGGTCTGTTAATGTACTAAGGAAGCAGGTTGGTGTTGACCTCCTGGATGAAAGAAAACGCTTCCGCCTGAAGAAGCACCTCACAGCCCTGATTGCATCAGCAGGGGGAAAAAAGGCCAAACGCTCAAAGATGGAATGATTTCCATGGCAACAGCACGGTGCTCCTCACATCGATCGCCTAATGCAGAACATAAAATTAGGGTCCTTAAACATCAATGGCGGGAGGGGTAATCATAAGAGGGGATTCATTACTGATCTGTTCAGACGGAAAGGTCTCAACGTTTTGTTTTTGCAGGAAACTCATACCACTTCGGCAGATGAAGTCGACTGGGGCTTGTGGTGGAAAGGCCCTTTTTCACTCAGTCACGGCACCAATCTAAGCGCAGGAGTGGCCATTTTGTTTGGGGAATCAGGAAATGCACAAGTTTTATCGGTGGTGGAGATAGTGAGGGGCAGGCTGCTTCTTGTTAGGGCCCAAATAGGGGATTCCGTGTTTTGCCTGGTTAATATTTACGCGCCAAACCACGGCGCTGAAAGGGTTGCCTTTTTCAATATACTGACTACTGAATTGCAGCGCTATCACCAAGTTGTTGTTGCTGGTGATTTCAACTGTTCCTTGGACTTCACTGTAGATCGCACTAATGCAGAACCTCATCTGCAGTCTTCTAGAATCTTGGAAAATTTCACTGTGCAGTTCAACTTAGTGGACACGTGGAGGTCTAAAAATGCACATGCGAGACAGTATACCTGGGTCAGGGTCACTGACGGTGTTGTCAATGCTGCTAGATTAGACAGGATATATGTTTCTAGAACCTTTAGCCCCGGACTCCTTCACAGTAACGTAAGTCCCGTCGGTTTCACGGATCATCACCTGGCTACTGCGGTGTTACTGAACTCACCAGGGAAACGGCCAAAATCTTATTGGCACTTCAATAACAAGCTCCTACAGGACAATGCCTTTTGTCAGTATTTTGTGTGCTTCTGGGAACACTGGAGGACCACAAAGGCTCATTTTGGTTCCCTCGAACAGTGGTGGGACGTTGACAAAGTGCAAATTCCCCTTTTTTGTCAACGGTACACTGCAAACTCAACTGCCATCATCAAGGCCAAGGTCAGTGAACTTGAGGACGCTGTCAAGAGGCTGGAGGCCAGCTTGGTTACAGGTCGGGATTCTACCGCTGGTCCTTTGCTGCAGGAGAAGAGATCGGCCCTGCGCACATTCATGCAGGAAAGAGTGGAGGGGTGCGAGTGAGGTCACGCTTCACTCGCCTGCAGGACATGGATGCACCAACGTCCTTCTTCTTCAATTTGGAGAAGTCTACTGCGAAAAAGAAGTTGATGGCTTGCTTGACACTCCCAGATGGACGGCTGACTACGGACCCATCCGAGATGCGGCGCCATGCAGTGGATTACTACGGGGCCCTGTTTGCTGCGGGAACGTGTTGCAAAGAATCTCAAACTCAGCTCTTCGGAGCCCTTCCGGTGCTCGGCCCGGGGGACAGGGCCGCTCTGGACTGTGCCCTGACTTTGGATGAATTGACTGTGGCTGTAAATCAGATGGCTCTGGGACGCGCGCCTGGACTTGATGGCCTTTCTTCAGAATTTTTTAAGCATTTTTGGAATATTATTGGATCAGACTTCTATGACGTTCTGACTGCCTGTTACAGGAAGGGAACATTACCTGTCTCCTGCCGCCGTGCAGTGCTGTCTCTGTTGCCTAAGCAGGGGGACTTGGCCCTGCTGAAAAACTGGAGGCCCGTGGCTCTTCTTTGCATGGACTACAAGGTGCTTTCTAAAGCCCTGGCAAACAGACTGAACACTGTCTTGGGTTTGATCGTAGATAAGGATCAAACATATTGTATTCCTGACCGAAACATTATGGACAGTGTTTTCCTCATACGTGACGTTCTCCAGCTCAGTAAATGTCATGACTTAAAGTTCGGGATTGTGTCTTTGGACCAGGAAAAGGCTTTTGATAGGGCTGACCATTCCTACTTGTTTTCCACCCTGAGGGGGTTTGGTTTTGGCAATATGTTTTTGAGGTGGGTCAATCTGTGTGTGTTTATATATTTACATATTTATTCCATCTAGCTACAATGCTCCGCACTGGGTGTGTTTATATTTATATATCTATATATTTATTCCATCTAGCTACAATGCTCCACACTGTGTGTTTATATATTTACATATTATTCCATCTAGCTACATTGCTCCGCACTGTGTGTTTTTTATATATTTACATATTTATTCCACCTAGCTGCAATGCTCCGTACTGTGGGTGTTTATATATTTACATATTTATTCCATCTAGCTACAATGCTCCGCACTGGGTGTGTTTATATTTATATATCTATATATTTATTCCATCTAGCTACAATGCTCCGCACTGTGTGTTTATATATCTACATATTATTCCATCTAGCTACATTGCTCCGCACTGTGTTTTTTTTTATATATTTACATATTTATTCCACCTAGCTGCAATGCTCCGTACTGTGGGTGTTTATATATTTACATATTTATTCCATCTAGCTACAATGCTCCGCACTGTGTGTTTATATATTCATATATTTATTCCATCCAGCTACAATGCTCTGCACTGTGTGTCTGTGTGTGTGTATATATATATTTTATAGTAATATGTACATATGTATATTAGCTGCTCTTGCTTGCTTGTTTTTTTTTCTTGCCTTCTGATTGTTGCTCTGAGTGTTGCTATCCCTGTGCTGTTGCAATCCTGGAATTTCCCCGTTGCGGGACTAATAAAGGCTTATCTTATCTTATCTTATCTTATCTTATCTTATCTTATCTGCTATATACTGGAGCTGAGTGTTTGGTAAAGATGGGGGCAGGCCTGAGTCGGCCAATCCCTGTACACCGGGGAATACGCCAGGGGTGTCCACTCTCGGGTCAGCTGTACAGCTTGGCTATTGAGCCTTTGCTGTGCAGGTTGCGCACTCGGCTGGGTGGTCTGGTTCTGCCGGGGCCATCAAGCTGTTGCCGCCCGATCGTCTTGTCTGCTTATGCGGATGATGTCAATGTTTTCATCACCTCCCAAGGGGATGTGCAGCGTCTGGTGGACACTTTGACAGTTTATGAAAGGGCATCTTCTGCACGGGTGAATTGGGCCAAGAGTGAGGGTCTATTGGTGGGCCACTGGTCGCGTCAAGGCGTCCCTCGCCTACCCGGCGGTCTTCAGTGGGGGACGGCCGGTCTCAAAGTGTTGGGGTTTTTTCTGGGTTCGGAGGCTTTTGAACGAAAGAACTGGGAGGGTGTTAAGGACAAGGTGTGTGCCCCTGGAGGACATTCAGAAGATCATCGTGGACTTCTTTTGGTCTGGTCGCCTCTGGGTCCGTGCGCCTGTTCTCTACCTGCCTGTGGCCGAGGGGGGACAGGGCCTGGTGGACATACATTCCAAGATCGCCTGCTTCAGGCTTTGAACTGCACAATGCCTCCTTTACGGATGCGGACCCTGCTGGATGGACACTGCTAAACTGATCCTGAGGAGAGTTGGTCGCTTGGGCTATGATAAGCAGCTCTTCCTCGTGACATCTGGGGAGGTGGACCTTACTGGACTATCTGCTTTTTACACGTCCGTCTTGCATGCATGGTGAGTCTTCAACGTGGGCCGCACCCTTGATGAGACACCGGGCATGTGGCTGTTCGAGGAACCACTGTTTTTCAATCGACTCATCGACGCTGAGGTGCTGCAGTCTGTCAGTCTGCAGACTTGCTTGCAGGAAGCACGCTGTACCAAGCTTGGTCATCTAATAAAGATGTCGACCACATCGATGGATACGCTGAGGCGGAGTGCCAACATTACATCTGTCAGACTGCTGCAAAGGGTGGTGGGGGATGTGTGCGCCACCCTGCCACAACCGCTTCGAGCGTTTGTGACAAACCGCACTCTTTCCAATCAATGGGATGACGACATTGTGTCCACCTTTCCTGCAATTTCCATAACTCCAGCTGTGGGGGAGTGACAGGGAGGAGAGGATCGCCTGCTGACCTTCAAAATTCCTCGCCTGGGCAAGTTCCAGTTTGTCGGGACAAGGGCGATGTATCACATCTGTGTGAAGGTTCTGAATCTGCGCACTCTGAAGGATGTCACGGAGTCGAGGTGGGCGGGTTTTTTGGGGCCAGAGGTCTCCTCGAAAGGCAGCTGGCGGTGCATGTACAAGCTACCTATTGAGAAACGGACAGCAGATCTCCAGTGGAGGATTGTGCATGGGGCAATAGCTACGAATAAATACAGAGCACACCTCGATCCGACTGTGGGGGGGGGGGATGTTTGTTTTGTTCCCAAGTTGAGACCCTTGAGCATTTGTTTGTCCAATGTTTTCGTTTATCTGGACTTTTTGATATTTTGCGCGAGTAGTTTCAGGCTTTGGGTGAACGTTTCTCTTTTGGTCTGTTCATTTACGGTCCAAAGTATAAAGTGGCAAGGAAGGCTGCCCACACTTTGATGAACTTCCTATCTGGTACCGCTAAACTTGCCATCTGGCTGACGAGGAAAAATCGGGCTAGCAACGCTGGCAATATGGATCCTGTGTCTGCTTTCAAGGTCTTGTTGAAAGTCAGACTCCAGGTGGAGTTCTCTTACTATCAAATGGTGGACAATTTGGAGGCATTCATCAATAGATGGACTGTAGGGAACGTTTTGTGTTCTGTGGGTCAGGGGGATGAGTTATGTTTGCACTTTTGAGATGTGACACACTTGGGCCAGTGATATTGGTCTTTTTGCATTTTTGGAATGTACAATAAAGCCTTTTTTTTAAAAGTCAAAAGTCTCTCTCTCTCTCTCTCTCTCTCTCTCTCTCTCTCTCTCTCTCTCTCTCTCTCTATATATATATATATATATATATATATATATATATATATATATATATACACACTACCGTTCAAAAGTTTGGGGTCATCCAAACAATTATTTTGTGTTTTCCATGAAAAGTCACACTTATTTACCACCATGAGTTGTAAAATGAATAGAAAATATAGTCAAGACATTGACAAGGTTAGAAACAATGATCTGTATTTGAAATAATAATTTTTTCCTTCAAACTTTGCTTTCGTCAAAAGAATCCTCCTTTTGCAGCAATTACAGCATTGCAGACCTAACATGATTGTACAAGGGTTTTCTAATCATCCATTAGCCTTCTGACGCAATGAGCAAACACATTGTACCATTAGAACACTGGAGTGATAGTTGCTGGAAATGGGCCTCTATACACCTATCTAGATATTGCACCAAAAAACAGACATTTGCAGCTAGAATAGTCATTTACCACATTAGCAATGTATAGAGTGTATTTCTGATTAGTTTAAAGTTATCTTCATTGAAAAAAAGTGCTTTTCTTTCAAAAGTAAGGAAATTTCTAAGTGACCCCAAACTTTTGAACGGTAGTATATATACAGTATATATATACAGTATATATATATATATATAATTTGGTGTGAAAAAGTGTTTGCCCCCTTCCTGATTTCTCATTTTTTTTGTATGTTTGTCACACTTAAATGTTTCAGATCATCAAATGCAGTGGTTAGCACTGCACCAGCACAGCAACTCACCCTTGGCCATGGCATCCCTGGTTCGATCCCAGCCCCTGACCAACAGTGATCTGTGTGGAGTTTGCATGTTCTCCCCGTATCTGCGTGGGTTTACTCCGGGAATTCTCCTGTTTCCTCCCACAGGCCAAAAACATGCAGGTTAGGTTAATTGGAGACTCTAAAGTGGCCCTAGGTGTGAATGTGTGTGTGAATGGTAAAGGGATAGCGCCGTACCGTGGCTGCTTCATCCATCCAGGTGGATGCCCTCAATTTCCCCTCTGGGGATCAATAAAGTATACAAAATCAAAAAAAAAAAAAAAGATAACACAAGTAAACACAAAATGCAGTTTTAAATGAAGGTGTTTATTATTAAGGGAAAAAAATCCAAACCTACATGGCCCTGTGTGAAAAAGTGATTGCCCCCTAAACCTAATAACTAGCTGGGCCACTCTTATCGACAACAACTGCAATCAAGCGTTTGTGATAACTGGGAATGAGTCTTTTACAATGCTGAGGAGGAATTTTGGCCCATTCATCTTTGCAGAATTCTTGTAATTCAGCCACATTGGAGGGTTTTCGAGCAGGAACCGCCGTTTTAAGGTCATGCCACAGCATTTCAATCGGATTCAGGTCAGGACTTTGATTAGGTCACTCCGAAGTCTTCATTTTGTTTTTCTTAAGCCATTCAGAGGTGGACTTGCTGGTTTGTTTTCGATCATTGTTCTGCTGCAGAACCCAAGTGTGCTTCAGCTTGAGGTCACAAACAGATGGCTGGACATTCTCCTTCAGGACTTTTTGGTAGACAGCAGAATTCATGGTTCAATTTACCACAGCAAGTCTTTCAGGTCCTGAAGCAGCAAAACAGCCACAGACCATCACACTACCACCACCATATTTTACTGTTGGTATGATGTTCCTTTTCTGAAATGCTGTGTTACTTTTACACTTTATGTAATGGGACACATACCTTCCAAAAAGTTCAACTTTTGTCTTGTCAGTCCACAGTGTATTTTTCCAAAAGTCTTGGGGATCATCAAGATGTTTTGTGGCAAAACTGAGACGAGCCTTTATGTACTTTTTGCTCAGCAATGGTTTTCGTCTTGGAGCTCTGCCACGTAGGCCATTTTTGCCCAAACTCTTTCTTATGGTGGAGTCATGAACACTGGCCTTAACTGAGGCAATTGAGGCCTGCAGTTCTTTGGATGTTGTTGTGGGGTCTTTTGTGATCTCTTGGATGAGTCGTTGCTACGCTCTTGGGGTAATTTTGGTCTGGTGACCACTACTGGGAAGGTTCACCACTGTTCTCTGTTTTCGCCACTTGTGGATAATGGCTCTCACTGTGGTTCGTTGGAGTCCCAAAGCTTTTGAAATGGCTAGAAAATTGAACTCAGCTTTCCAAAGATGTGATAAACCACAGTTAATTTATGTTTTAACGGGGGGGAGGGCACTTTTTCACACAGGGCCATGTAGGTTTGGATTTTTTTTTTTACCATTACTAATAAACACCTTCAATTAAAAACTGCATTTTGTGTTTACCTGTGTTATATTTGTGTAATATTTACTTTTGTTTGATGATCTGAAACATTTAAGGGTGACACAAAAAAAAAATGAGAAAACAGGATGGGACAAACAATTTTTCACACCACTGTGTGTGTGTGTGTGTGTGTGTGTGTGTGTGTGTGTGTGTGTGTGTGTGTGTGTGTGCGTATATTAAAAAATATGATGACTAAGCTGACCCAGAGAAGGTTTCGGCTCTGTTTTTGCTTTCAAAAGGCTTCTCTTCTCCACTGCTGCCGCTTCGAGACAGTGGTGCTGCCCCTAATTCAGGACAGCATACCGGACCCCCTGGACCCCCTGCAGTACGTCTACTGGCCCAACAGGTCCTCCTCAGATGCTGTCGCTGCAGCACTCCATTATTCTCTCTCCCACCTGGAAAATAAAGACTCCTACATTAGGATGCTCTTTGTCGACTACAGTTCCGCCTTCAACATGGTCATCCCCCACAAACTGACCGACAAACTGTCTTCACTTGGCCTGCACCCCACCCTCTGTGACTGGCTACTGGACTTTCTAACTGGCATGCCCCAGTCTGTCAGAATGGGTAACAGGACCTCAGCCAGCATCATCACAAACACAGGTGTCCCACAGGGTTGTGTTCTCAGCCCCATCCTCTACAGCCTCTTCACCCATGACTGTGTTGCTTCCCACAAGGACAATATCATCCTAAAGTTTGCGAATGACACAGCAATGATAGGACGCATCACTGGTGATGACGAAGCATCCTACAGGAGGGAGGTGGCCAACCTGGTGTCATGGTGTGAGGACAACCTCACCCTCAACATGGACAAGACAAAGGAGATGAAAGTGGACATGAGGAAAGGGAGGAGGAGACCCCATCGGCCACTGTTCATCCAGAAGCTTGAGATGGAGAGGGTGAGCAGCTTTAAATACCTGGGCATCCACATCAGCGAGGACCTTAAATGAACACACAACACCACAGAGCTGGTTAAGAGAGTTCAACAGCGACTGTACTTTCTGAGGAGGCTGAAGAAGTTTTGCATGTTTTCCAGGATCCAATTTCTACAGCTGCATCATCGAGATCATCCTGATCAACTGCATCACTGCGTGGTACGGCAGCACCACTGCCCTGGACCGCAAACGCCTGCAGAGAGTGGTGAAGACAGCGGAGAAGATCATCAGGACTCCACTCCCCTCTCTGCAGAGCATCTACCACCGTAGAGTCCAAAACAGAGCTGACGCCATCTTCCGGGACCCCACCCATCCCCAACACAGGCTGTTCACACTTACCCTCAGGCCGGAGGTACAGAAGTGTGAAATGCAGGACAACCAGATTAAAAAACTCCTTCTTTCCCACTGCCATCAGACTCATGGACAGATAACTCCCAAAACTCAGTAACACAGCTTCGCATATAGGAACTCACACACCAGCTGCTAAATTTGCACACTACTCACCTGTACAGTAGATATAGTATCACCTGTCTGATGTCCATATCATCTCTGCTGCTACTTATCAGATAATTTGTAATTATACACTGCTTGTTGCACAATGCTCATTTGCACACTGTACATAAGTCTATGCCATCTTAGGTTCACGTCAGGTTGCACAATGCTCATTTGCACAATGTACATAGGTTCATGCCATCTCAGGTTCACATCATCTCTGATATCAATATACCACTAGCACTTTAGTCATCCAGTGAATTTTCAATTTCATTCCTCAACTGCCTAACTGTGTGTTGGTGTGTGCGTTTTAGCAACCACTAGTATTAGGACTGAGTTACTGTGTTAGTGCGTCATGACCTATTAGAATTGATGATTCTGTACCTTTTAACTTGGCATTTGTTCGGAAAGCAAAGTAAGAATTTCATTGCTCAGGAAATGTAGCATTTTTTAACTGTGCACATGATAGTAAAGCCTTTGAATGTTTAATGTTGAATCTTAACACGGCTGGCTGCCCCAGATGAAAATACACAGAATAGGTATATGGGACTAGAATGTTCTGAATGAGGCTTTAGAAAATTATGAATCAGTTTGTCAATCACTGGATTGAAAATGTACTTGTACATGTACAATTTGGATCCTGGGGTCCACTTGGGGTGCTTATTTGGTCAGAGGCCCACTTGACCTGTATCCGTTGTAGACAGTACAACCTGCTAGCCCATGTTGCTTAAATGACACCTGCTGTGCCAACGGCTACCCTTCACAGAGGAGGAGATGATGAGGGAACTATAGACCATGAGTCTGACCAGTTTGTTCTTGAAGATGACCCATCATTATGGCCTAAGCACCTGACAAAGAGCGTTGCTATTTAGTTCAGACAGGGACTGTTTAATATTTTTTGTATTTATCCTCATTTTTTGTGTGATATATTCTCCCTAGTGTCTACATAGTACAGAGGAGGGAGCACAATGGATGCCTCTGTAAAATGGACCAGTAGCAGACCGTGAACAGGACCCTGCTGGCAAATGTGGGTATGTGTGAACAAAGATCTTCTGTGGGAATTTTTTTAATCATACACAAGAGTCTACATTAGTAATCCATTTCAATACAAAAACAGGATGTCACTAGATAATTAAGTTACTTGAGCTGCAAATTTGCAAAAGGTTAACTCCTCCCACTACACACACACACACACACACACACACACACATCGGCGGTCACTCGAAGCGAGTATGACAGTCATTCCTCGTGGGAGCGTCTACTTGTGGGTCTTCAGGTGGGCGTAGAGGCCAATCCGTGACCCGCATATTTTGGTGCAATGTTGGCATGGGAAAATGGTGGTGGGTTGTGGTCGTGCTGGAGCCTTTTTCTGTCTTTCCTTGCGGAGCTGTCGTTTTGTTTCTGCGACACGGTGGATTTCCTTCTCATAGTGTGCAGCACCTTCTTGCACCGCTTCCTTCCATCGGTGCCTGTTTAGAGCCATGTGCTCCCAGTCAGGAGATATGATATTGAATTTTTTAAGGTTTGTTTTAATATTGTCCTTGAACCGTTTCTTTTGTCCTCCTGGAGCCCGCGAACCTCTCTCCAGTTCAGAATAAAGAATTTGTTTTGGGAGATGGGTGTCAGACATGCGAATGAGATGGCCAGTCCATCGTAGTTGGTGTTTTATCATTGTGGTGGAAATGCTGGGCATTTTGGCCTCTTCCAGAACGCTGATGTTTGTGCGTCGGTCCTCCCATTTAATCCTCAGAATCTTTCTCAAAGTTCTTTGGTGGAGCTGCTCCAGAGCTCTCAGGTGCCTGCTGTAGATGGTCCATGATTCTGCCCCATACAGCAAGGTGGGGAGAACCACAGCCTTATAGACCAATAGCTTGGTATCGATCCTGAGATCTTGATCTTCAAAGACCTTCATCCTGAGTCTGGCATATGCTCCATTGGCACAGCTCAGACGATCGTTGATCTCAGAGTCAATGTCCACTTTGGAGAAGAGAAGACTGCTGAGGTAGGGGAAGTGGTCAACATTTTCGAGAGGGGTGTTGTCCACTTTTATAATAGGTGAAATAAATGGCTGATTGGGTGGAGGTTGATGTAGCACCTGGGTCTTCTTGATGTTTAAGGTTAGACCCAGGGCTCTATATGCCTTGGCAAAGGCATTCAGGACACCCTGTAGGTCTTCTGCGGAGTGTGCTACTATGGCGTTGTCATCTGCATACTGGAGCTCCATAATGGTGGTGTTTCTAACCTTGCTTTTGGCTTTGAACCTAGCAAGGTTAAAGAGCCTACCATCGGTTCTGTACCGGATCGGAATTCCCTGTGGTAGGTCTTTGCCAATGAGGTGAAGTATGGCAGCAATAAAGATAGAAAACAGGGTGGGTGCAATGATGCATCCCTGTTTGACCCCTGTCTCCACAGTGAAAGGCTCAGACATGGAGCCGCTGTTACTTAGCACCGTGGCTGTCATTCCATCATGCAGTAGCCTCAGAATCCTGATGTATTTCTCTGGGCAGCCATACCTCAACAGTGTGCTCCACAGAACCTGGCGATCTACTGAGTCAAAGGCCTTTGTCAGGTCTATAAAAGCCATATACAATGGCAACTTGTGCTCACGGCATTTCTCCTGAAGTTGGCGGGCAGTGAAGATCATATCTTCATAGCCTCTAGATGGACGAAAGCCGCACTGTGATTCTGGGAGTATTTCCTCAGAAAGTGGCAGTAAACGGTTAGCGAGAACACGAGCAAGTACCTTGCCAGTTGTTGACAGGAGTGAGATGCCTCTGTAATTTCCACAATCAGCTTTGTCCCCCTTCTTAAATATGGTCATGATCAGAGCATCCCTGAGCTCTAAGGGGAGTTCTTCCTTTTCCCAGACCTTCAGAAGGAGGGCATGGAGACGGCACAGGAGTTCTGGACCACCTTCCTTTAGGACCTCAGCTGGGATCCCATCTGGACCGGTGGCCTTGTTGTTCTTCAGGCTCCTGATGGCATCTTGGACCTCGGATAAGGTGGGAGGTACCCCTATGTCTTCCCTGATGGGACTCTGAGGGATGTAACAGATGAAATTTGATTGGATTGCAGTGTTACAGTTGAGGAGTTCCTGAAAGTGCTCTTTCCATCGCTTATTAATAGACTCATTGTCCTTCAGCAGCTCCTGTCCATCCTTTGAGCATAATGGATTCAAGCCACAACGGCTTGGGCCGTAGACAGCATTAATGGCACTGAAAAAGCCTCTGGTGTCTCCAGAGTCTGCCAGATGCTGGATTTCCATTGCCCTTCCTGTCCACCAGGAGTTCTTAATCTCTCTCACCCGGCTCTGGATGTCAGCCTTGGCTCTAGAGTGAGCCAGTCTCTTGGCCTTGCAGGTAATGTCGTTTTGCCAGGCATGAAAGGCTTCCCTTTTTTTGGAGAGGAGCAGTTCTATCTCTGCATCATTTTCATCAAACCAGTCCTGATGTTTTCTGGACTTGTACCCAAGGGTGGTTTGGCAGGTGTTGAGGATAGTGGACTTAAGCAGGTTCCAGTGCTCTTTGATGTTCTCTAGATATTCCTGTTTGAGACTTTCTCCAAGAGAAGCCTGAAGCTGCCGCTGGATGGTAGTTTCATTAAGGCTTTCAAGGTTTAGTCTCAGCCGGTTCTGCTTCTTCTGCAATCTCCTCTTCCTCTTAAGTTTGATGGACATCATGGATCGTATAAGACGGTGGTCTGTCCAGCAATCATCGGAGTTGATCACGGCCTTAGTGATGTTTACATCGCGCAGATCCCTGGTTCTGACAATGACATAATCAATAAGATGCCACTGTTTAGAACGAGGGTGTCTCCATGAAGCCTTAAATTTGTTCTTCTGGTGAAAGATGGTATTAGTGATGGTGAGATCATACTGAGCACATTTGCCGAGAAGCAGAACTCCATTGGAGTTGATGTTTCCAATGCCTTCCTTGCCAATGGTGCCCTTCCAGAGGTGGTGGTCTCGGCCGACTCTGGCATTGAAATCTCCCAGAAGAATGATCCTATCCTCCTTGGGGATTTTTGACAGTGTCTCATCCAGACAGGCATAGAAGGTCTCTTTCACTTCCTCCTCGGAGACAAGGGTAGGTGCGTAGGCACTCACGACTGTTGCCATCTGGTTGTTGGCAAGCACCAGACGGAGGGTCATCAGACGTTCACTGATTCTCACAGGGAGTTCAGAGAGATGACTGATCAGTTGGTTCCTGATGGCAAACCCAACCCCATGGATCCTGGGCTCATCTGCTGCTTTTTCTTTCCAGAAGAAAGTATAGCCACCCTTCTCCTCCTTCAGATGGCCTTCTTCTGCCCGTCGTGTTTCTGAGAGAGCAGCTATGTCAATCCGGCATCTCCTCAGTTCTCTGGCAATGATGGAGGTTCTCCTCTCCGGCCTGTCACTGGTTGCACTGTCCATCAGTGTGCGCACATTCTAGGCTCCAAAATTCATAGTTCTGTGTTTCTGACCGCAAATTGGTGATCCCTCTGAATGTGGTAATCCAGACGGGAGGTTTGAGGCAGGCTATTTTTAGGGCACCTTTTCTAGCCCCTTCCCTATCAAGGGTGAGCAGAGTGGATCCTAAAAAGGACTGCTCAGTCATGGATGTAGCTACCGAAGGGCTCTTTCTGCCCCGGTCCAAGAGCCCAGCGATCATCTGGCATCTACCACCTGATGTGCCAGCTTGTGACTAGGGGCTTCCAGTCTTCACAATCCTGCCCCCGTTGCCACTTACTGGTCGCCACAGGACTTAACCCGGGATGTTAGGTGGATTCCCATGAAGAAGATGCCTGTGCGTGAATTTGTTTAGTGTGGGGAGGCTGGTGCACATACAGTCACCACACAGACCGTGACAGATCGGGGTCAGGATCCAGTGGCATGGACTCCAAGATGACTGGTGACCCGTTTTTGCTGCAGCCTTCGTCCGCCTTCCCAGCCGTTGTGATGCTTCCCAAAGGTCAACCATCATCATCCTCCTGGTCCACCATTGAGGTCTTTGCTATTTGCCCATAACTGGGGCTGTTTACCCACAACTGGGGCAGTGGTTGACGGGCAGCAGGGCGTATCCACATACCAGTGGGCCTGCATGCCACGACTCTGGGGCCCACTGCTGCTCCGAGATCCCATACAACTTGGCCTGGAAACTGCAAGGTACCAGTTACCGTGTGTGGCCACGAGGAGGCGTGTACTAGTCTTGGCAGTGGAGAGGCTATGTACCGGCTGAGGAGACTTACGCACTCGGCTCCTCTTTTCACCCCCGAAAACAGAGAGCTAGCCGGCGGCGGTAGCTGAATGCAGAAAGTAGCAAGCAGAGGCAGCATGCAGCATGCACTAACTACAAGCACTACTACGCCAACACTACTGCACGCATCACACGCCCTGTGCAAAACACAACACACACACACACACACACACGCACACATCATTGCAGTTGGTTTGGAGATACAGTGATCCCTCACTTATCGCGGTTAATGGGTTCCAGAACCGACCGCAAAAAGTGAAAAACTGCGAAGTAGCGTCACCCCTAATGACGTCACCCATAAATAATACGTACGTTCATTCTCTCACACTCTCTCTCATATGATACGTGTGTGTGTGTGTGTGTGTAAGTGTACATACATACGTAGATGTAAATAAAGTGTACATAAATATGTTTTTAGAACTCTTTTATTCATATAACAAGATACGTAACTCAAGATGAAGATGATTTACTGCACAGGTTAATGAGAGCTTTACTGCTCCTCAGGTGACGCCTCATCGTCAGGTGCTAGAGGCGCAGGATCGTCGAGGGCAGCTTCCGATAGAGCTGGAGAAGCTGCAGGAGGCGGCGTAGTGGCTCGACGGGAAGACTATTTCACACAAAATGGCACAAGAGAACAGCAAAAAGTTCCACGCGGCGAGACTAAGCAACACGAGCGATAAAGAGCAATGAATGCGGTCTTCCTTCGCTGGGTGGGCGCTCGGCAGGGAGAGAAGCTGGGTAAAACGTCTCGGCCAATCAGCTTGCGGGGTGAAACGTCTCAGCCAATCAGCTTGCGAGATTCCCGAGCCGAGCCAACACGAGAACAGCGAACAGAGAGGTGGATTTTGAGTTGTGCGGGCTCTCCGTGTTGATACCTGATGTTGTAATGTAGTCTCCCTGCCTTCTGCTAGCGCCCGCCCATTATTTCTCAATTTTGAATTTTTGATGAATATTTTTGAAAAATCCGCGATGCACTGAGGGCGCGAAAGGTGAAGCGCGAAGTAGCGAGGGATCACTGTATTTTTTCAAAAACCAATGCAATTATTCTTTTATTTTTTTCCATACAAATTGTCATCTTTATTCTTCTGAATGGCATTTGCCACAACATTTTATGACTTTCTCAGTAATCTGCAGTTTTTTCTTGTAACTTTGGCCTTTTTTTCTCATATAGAATCACTTAAAACTTCTTTGTTTTTCTACATATGTAGTTGCTGATACTTGAATGATATCATCATTTGAAGACTTCTGAGGACAATAAGTTTCAAGTAGGATGTCAGTAAGGCCTGATTGATTGAATGAATGAATGAATGAATGAATGAATGAATGTGAATTTTATTTGGTAATGAACATACAATCAAAACAACTAAAAATATGTAGGACACATAAGAACAACTGAAAGGGTGTAGGCTGAAGCTAGTGCTTATATAGCACCTACCCGTTAACAATTTTAAAACTAGAAAAGCACTCGGAGAGCGCAGACCTCCGCCAAGGGCCACAGTTCCCCCCATACAGTGTTTGTGTGTACGTTTTCAGATTCCTTGACCATGAAAACATATGACTAGCAATTGGATTCACAATGATAGGATTAGTGGTTGAGTAGTTATTCACGAAAATCGCATTTTCCGTAATGGCGGTTTAGCGCTACAGTTCCCCCCACACAGTGTTTGTGTGTACGTTTTCAGATTCCTTGACCATGAAAACATATGACTAGCAATTGGATTCACAATGATAGGATTAGTGGTTCAGTAGTTATTGACGAAAATGGCATTTTCCGTAATGGCGGTTTAGCGCCACAGTTCCCCCCATACAGTGTTTGTGTGTACGTTTTCAGATTCCTTGACCATGAAAACATATGACAAGCAATTGGATTGACAATGATAGGATTAGTGGTTTAGTAGTTATTGACGAAAATGGCATTTTGCGTAATGGCGGTTTTCTTGTGGACGGTGATCGGGATCACCACCAAAATCTAATCATGTATAGGATACGCCATTTCTGACAATCTCTGAAAATTTCATGAAAATCCGTCCATAACTTTTTGAGTTATCTTGCTAACAAACAAACAAACAGACAAACAGACAGACAGACAAACCAACGCCGATGAACACATAACCTCCTTGGCGGAGGTAATCAATAACATAAAAATTTAAGTCATACTCAAAAAAGTGAAAAGAAAGTGTAGAACAAAGAAAAAGTAGGGCCCCATTTCTGTTTTTGCCCAAATGGACTAAGTCTGCCCTTGCTAGTCTGTATTTGGTCTGCAGTACAGCAACAGAACCTGCAGCCATATTGCCCTCGGAAAGACTGCACAAAGCTAGCAAGAACATGAGCAGCCAAATTATTGGCTGCTACACACAACACAGAGCCCCTGATACATTTACCAAACATCTCAATGAAAATTCCGTCATGCTCAAGAGTGAGCAAGTCTTTTAACAAAGGTGACAGAACATGCTGATAACCATACTGCTGCACATCTTGTACTTTGCACAATAGGACTAGCTGTATGGTGTGTAGACTGGACCTGTCCTGACTAGGTACACTGGCAAGCAACCAATAGGCTGCATGCAGCTTATGGATCTTTTTAGCCATACCTAAAGGATTCACTAGTTCAACATCATCTACATACAAAATCAGTGACAAATTCAGCTCTTTGGGTGCTGACAATGTTGTGTGAATGTTATGTGTGGGTGTTTGGCCCTTGGCGCTTGCCATACCTGCCCTGTGTGGTGACGTCAGGCGGGCTGCGGCCACAGTATATATAGTTCTGTGTTCTCAATAAAGCTCAGTTCATTGCTCAGTTCAACATGACTCTGGTCTCCCGTTATTAAGACGTAACATTTTGGCGATGAAGAGAAACTATGGAGGTGTATGGGCTACCTCCACCTCTACCACCATTTCTACACTATCCGGGTGAGCCAGCGAGCCTGTGGCCTAACTGGTTGGCCATGGTTGAGGTCATTGTGGTGCTGGGCCTGAGTAGACTCAATGGAAGTCGAAGACGAGCACTTCTGTCCCACCATCTCGGTGTAGAAGGTCAGAAAATTCTTTGTATGTTGGGTGAGACAGAGTCTTATGCGGCTGCTGATGGGCGGCTGGCCGAATATTTTGCCGAACATACGAGAAGCACGAAGCTGTGAGTGATGAAGCTGTTGGTGCCATAACAAGCTAAGCTAGCTAGCTCAGGGAAATTAACAGCTCAGCCAGTGGCAACGGCGAAGTTAGCCACGAAGCTAGGTGCACGCCAAAAACAAGCCACAAGCTACCAGCTAAATATCGTGGTGGGACTGGAGCCACAAGTGAGGGAGCCTCTGGTCACCAAAGATGGCAAGCCAGCCGAGGAGCTCAGCGTGGTGCATGACCATAGCACTAGTGGTGAGGACAGCACGGTGAGCAGAGACAGCATGGAGGGAGAGCAGCGACCGGACTCAGCTCAGTTTTCCCTGCAGCTGGAGTTGGAGCAGCGGGAGGAGGAACGCGAGCATGCTGAAAGCCCCGGGAAACCACAGCGACAGTCGGGTGCAGAGGTAGCGCAGCGGAGCACCTCGGACAATGGAGACGAGGTGCTGGACTGTCCTTGTACCCAAGACAAACTGCAGTCGAAGACGGACACTGGGAGTGAGCAGACAAGAGATTTGCCAGGCACCACGAAGGTCGAATGGGACCAGCCTCACTCAGGGTCAGCGCGGGAGGACCTCAGTGCTGGAGTTCAAGGGGCCTTGGACGAGGGTGCTGGGTGTAACGGCGAGGCGCTTGGGTCAACGAGTGACGCCGACGGGAGCAATTCAGCTTTCCCCGGAGCTCGGCCACAGGGGGGCAGAGAATCTGGGGCTACAATAGCGACAGCTGCAGTGGTTTTGAAGACTGCTGGGGGTCGGCCGACAGGTACGGAGGAACCGCGTGCCAAGCAGCAGCACTGCAAGCCAAGTGGGACCTCCCTAGGTGTTATGGGCTGGGTTTGGGTTCGTGGGGAGGGGTGCAAATGGCGAATACGGGCAAAACGAGGTGCAGCTTGTTTCCAGCGGTCAGATGGCTTGAGGAGGCACACCAGTGGGCTGCGGTGTGCCCGGGAAGAGGTGTCGGATGGCGGGTCCGGACGAGAGAAGTGGTTGATGGTGAAGAGAAGAGACGTTTTCGCCTGTGGGATCAGCTTCAACCCTGGGGGCAGGCTGCTCCCAGGAGCGCGCCTACTGAGGGGCTGCTCTGGGCCCTCGAGCTGGGTCTACCCTTGGCTGCCTGAGGACAGTGGTATAACTTGAAGAACTTCAGTGTAAATATGTTCATATGTGCATGTGGTGTAAAATAATAATTACGAATGTATATATACGTATATATACAGTGGGGCAAAAAAGTATTTAGTCAGCCACCAATTGTGCAAGTTCTCCCACTTAAAAGATGAGAGAGGTCTCCAGTTTTCATCATAGGTATACCTCAACTATGAGAGACAAAATGAGAAAAAAAAATCCAGAAAATCACATTGAAGGATTTTTAATGAATTAATTGGTAAATTCCTCAGTAAAATAAGTATTTGGTCACCTACAAACAAGCAAGATTTCTGGCTCTCACAGACCTGTAACTTCTTCTTTAAGAGGCTCCTCTGTCTTCCACTCGTTACCTGTATTAATGGCACCTGTTTGAACTCATTATCAGTATAAAAGACACCTGTCCACAACCTCAAACAGTCAGACTCCAAACTCCACTATGGCCAAGACCAAAGAGCTGTCAAAGGACACCAGAAAAAAAATTGTAGACCTGCACCAGGCTGGGAAGACTGAATCTGCAGTAGGTAAGCAGCTTGGTGTGAAGAAATCAACTGTGGGAGCAATTATTAGAAAATGGAAGACATACAAGACCACTGATAATCTCCCTCGATTTGGGGCTCCACGCAAGATCTCACTCCGTGGGGTCAAAACGATCACGAGAACGGTGAGCAAAAATCCCAGAACCACACGGGGGGACCTAGTGAATGACCTGCAGAGAGCTGGGACCAAAGTAACAAAGGCTACATCAGAAACATACTACGCCGCCAGGGACTCAAATCCTGCAGTGCCAGACGTGTCCCCCTGCTTAAGCCAGTACATGTCCAAGCCCGTCTGAAGTTTGCTAGAGAGCATTTGGATGATCCAGAAGAGGATTGGGAGAATGTCATATGGTCAGATGAAACCAAAATAGAACTTTTTGGTAAAAACTCAACTTGTCGTGTTTGAAGGAGAAAGAACACCATACCTACTGTGAAGCATGGGAGAGGAAACATCATACTTTGGGGCTGTTTTTCTGCAAAGGGACCAGGACGACTGATCCGTGTAAAGGAAAGAATGAATGGGGCCATGTATGGTGAGATTTTGAGTGAAAACCTCCTTCCACCAGCAAGGGCATTGAAGATAAAACGTGGCTGGGTCTTTCAGCATGACAATGATCCCAAACACACCGCCCGGGCAACGAAGGAGTTGCTTCGTAAGAAGCATTTCAATGTCCTGGAGTGGCCTAGCCAGTCTCCAGATCTCAACCCCATAGAAAATCTTTGGAGGGAGTTGAAAGTCTGTGTTGCCCAGCGACAGCCCCAAAACATCACAGCTCTAGAGGAGATATGCATGGAGGAATGGAACAAAATACCAGCAACAGTGTGTGAAAACCTTGTGAAAACTTACAGAAAACGTTTGACCCCTGTCATTGCCAACAAAGGGTATATAACAAAGTATTGAGATGAACTTTTGTTATTGACCAAATACTTATTTTACCGAGGAATTTACCGATTAATTCATTAAAAATCCTTCAATGTGATTTTCTGGATTTTTTTTTCTCATTTTGTCTCTCATAGTTGAGGTATACCTATGATGAAAATTGGAGACCTCTCTCATCTTTTAAGTGGGAGAATTTGCACAATTGGTGGCTGACTAAATATTTTTTTATCCCACTGTATATGTTTGCATGTGTTTTGGAAAAGAGAGTGTGATGTACATATGTGTGTTGTTTGGGGGATTATTTTGTGTATTGTTGTTTAGTATAGGAACACGGCAGTTATTTGTTTGGCAATGGACTTCTTTTTAGTTTAATAAGTGGCAGAACAATCCACTGTGCCGTGCAGGTTGTGTGGCAGTCCATCCACCAGCTCAATTTTAGTTGTTTTGTGTGAATGTGATAGAGCATTATAACACATTTTTCCCTGTTATTTTAGTGTGTGGGTCCTAAATTGGGGAGGTTTTAATTGTGTATGTGGTTTTGGACTTTCTAAAGTGGGGTGAATGTTGTGTGAATGTTATGTGTGGGTGTTTGGCCCTCGGCGCTTGCCGTACCCACCCTGTGTGGTGATGTCAGGCGGGCTGCCGCCAGAGTATATATAGTTCTGTGTTCTCAATAAAGTTCAGTTCATAGCTCAGTTCAACACGACTCTGGTGTCCCATTATTAAGACATAACAGACAGTAGCTGATTTTCTTTGAAATATGTCCCATATTCATGACACATGTACATTCCAGGTGGTGATGGTTTGGTTTCTTGAATTTTGTCAAGAAAATCAGTGTTTCTAAACATTGCTTGAATCATCTGTAGTATTGGAATATACTGTAAATTGCCGTGTGTTCACTGGAATCCACAGTGTATTGCATGGGCATTACCAAAGGGTAGTTTCTCCTCACAAATGTTTTCCTCCGATTAGCTGCTCTTGCTTGCTTGTTTTTTTCTTGCCTTCTGATTGTTGCTCTGAGTGTTGCTATCCCTGTGCTGTTGCAATCCTGGAATTTCCCCGTTGTGGGACTAATAAAGGCTTATCTTATCTTATCTTATCTTATCTTAGCAGTGGATAACTCTGTACCTTCCACAGTGGCACTAACAAATACATTACTTTTCATGACAGAGTCCACTAATTCAGTGAGCAGAATATCACCCAAAGACTGATCGTGCTCTCGCAGAACTGTTATGATGGAGTCTCTCAAAAGAGGTTTGGACAGTGAAAATATCTGTACCAAATTCTCTTCCATTTCTTGTACAGCCATCTCTGATACACGAAGAACACTGTGCATTTTCAAAAACAAAGAAGCCAAGGTGCTTCTTAATTGAGCTTGTAATTCCCCAATGTCATAAGAGGATTACTGCAAGAAGGATCCAGCGCAGGATAAATGTGAGATCGACTGGCCTCAACAGAATCAACTTAACTCTGCATTGGAAGATTGTCAGTTTCTGTAAGAAAGAGTTCACTCTTAAAATCTGAGAAACTGCCATCTGGGTGACTCCTACTTTTGTGGGCATTGGAGGAATACACATTTAAGATAAGATAAGATAAGCCTTTATTAGTCCCACAATTGAGAAATTCCAGGATTGCAACAGCACAGGGATAGCAACTCTCAGAGCAACAATCAAGAAGACAAGAAAAAACAAGAGCAGCGAATATACATATGTACATATAAATATATAAATATATAAACACACACAGTGCGGAGCATTGTAGCTAGATGGAATGAACAGCATAACCGACTACTTAGTTATCCTACATGGTATGATTATGTACCCATACGTATTGTCACCCTCCGTAGCGACCAGTATTGTCCTAGTTGTATACCGGAGGGAACCATTGTGTAAGTCTATTGCGTCTTTTGCATTCAATACTATTAGGTTGTCACGTTTTTTTGCTATCTCTGCAAGCAGCCCTGCTTAGGTTATACAGTCTGACAGCCATAGGTAGGAAGGACCTGCAAAACCTCTCGGTTGCGCACCTAGGATGATGTAGTCTGCTGCTAAATGAGCTCCTCAGTGCGTTCAGTATGTCCTGCATAGGGTGGGACTCGGACTCCAGCAGAGATGACAGTTTAGCCACCATCCTTCTCTCTCCCATCACCACTCCCCTCCTGGACCCGCTGCAGTTTGCCTACCGAGCCAACAGGTCTGTAGACGACACAGTCAACCTGGCCCTCCACTCCATCCTGCAGCACCTGGACTCCCCGGGAACCTACGCCAGGATCCTGTTTGTGTACTTCAGCTCCGCATTCAACACCATCCGCCCCGCTCTGCTCCGGGACAAGCTGTCCCTGCTCAACGTGCCTGACTCCCTCTGCAGGTGGATCACCGACTTCCTGACGGACTGGAGGCAGCATGTGCGGCTGGAAAAGACTGTCTCAGACTCTGCTAGCATCAGCACCGGATCACCCCAGGGCTGTGTACTTTCCCCCCTACTCTTCTCCCTTTATACCAACTCCTGCACCTCCAGCCACCAGTCTGTCAAGTTGATCAAGTTTGCGGACAACACCACCCTCATCGGGCTCATCTCCAACGGCGACGAGTCTGCCTACAGGAGAGAGGTGACCCAGCTGGCGCCCTGGTGCAACAACAACAACCTGCAGCTGAACGCTCTGAAGACAGTGGAGATGATTGTGGACTTCAGGAAAGTCACAACCCCTCTGCCCCCCCTCACCCTCACAGGCTCTCCCATCACCACTGCTGATTCCTTCCGCTTCCTAGGCACCACCATCACCAGGGACCTCAAGTGGGAGCCGACCATCAGCTCCCTCATCAAAAAGGCCCAGCAGAGGATGTTCTTCCTGCGGCAGCTGAGGAAGCTCAAGCTACCCACCAAGATGTTAGTGCAGTTCTACACAGCCATCATCGAGTCCATCCTCACCACCTCCATAACCGTGTGGTACGCAGGAGCCACTGCCAGGGACAGACTAAGGCTGCAGCGCGTCGTGCGCACTGCTGAGAAGGTGATCGGCTGCAAGCTCCCATCTCTCCAGGATCTGTACATCTCCAGGACCCGGAGGCGTGCTGGCCGGATCATAGCCGATCCCTCACACCCTGGTCATGTACTGTTTGCCCCTCTCCCCTCAGGTAGAAGACTTCGGTCCATCCAGACTAAAACCTCCCGTCACATGAACAGCTTCTTCCCCTCTGCCATCAGACTGCTGAACACTAAGTGACTTATTGACTCTTGTGCACTATGTACAGCAGCTCAACCAGACTCATGTCAATCATCACTGTTTTCTTCCTGCATTACCGACTGCACTATATGGTTCTCCACATTATCTGCTGCTCGCTAATATATTTAAACTGCTGACTAGTATTACTCATTCTTATTCTACACTTTATTGCATGTATAGTTTATTTCTTTTATTTTATCATGTTTAATGTTGCAGCATTGCACCGAGACAAATTCCTAGTTTGTGTACTACATGAACAATGGCAATAAATCTGATTCTGATTCTGATTCTGATTCTGATTCTGATCTCCTCCACTGGGTCAAGGCGTTGCCCCAGGACAGAGATAGCTTTCTTGATCAGTTTGTTCAGTCTCTTCCTATCGGCTGCTGTAATTCCACTGCCCCAGCAGACCACTCCAAAAGTGATGGCTAATGCCACCACCGTGTCATAGAATATCTTCAGCAGTGCCCCTTGTACACCAAAAGACCTGAGTCTCCTCAGTAGGAACAGCCTGCGCTGTCCCTTCTTGTAGAGTGCGTCGGTATTGTGTGACCAGTCTAGTTTATTGTTCAGATGAACACCCAGGTACTTGTAGGATGTCACCATCTCAATGTCTGTTCCCTGGATGTTTACTGGTGCTGTGAGGGGTTGTCCTTGCCTTCGGCAGTCCACCACCAGCTCCTTAGTTTTCCTCGCGTTGATCTGGAGGCAGTTCCGATGGCACCAGTCCACGAAGTCCTGGATAAGTCCTCTGTACTCAGCTTCATCTCCGTTGGAGATGAGGCCAACGATTGCAGAGTTGTCAGAGAACTTCTGTAGATGGCAGTGTGTTGTGTTGTGTGAGAAGTCTGCAGTATAAAGGGTGAACAGGAAGGGAGCCAAAAACCATTCCCTGGGGGCCCCCGTGCTACCGATGATTGTGTCGGACACACAGTCCCGGGTTCTCACAAACTGTGGTCGGTTAGTGAGATAGTCCAGGATCCATGATGACAGGTGCCCGTCCACCCCTGCGCACAGCAGCTTGTCCTTCAGGATCATCAGTTGGATGGTGTTGAAAGCACTGGAGAAGTCAAAGGACATGATCCTCACCACATTCCCGGACTTCTCCAGGTGGGACAGAGAACGGTGAAGGAGGAAGATCACCGCATCCTCCACCCCAATGCCATGCTGGTCGGCGAACTGGAGTGGATCCATCACTGGTCCCACCAGGGGGCGGAGGGGAGCAAGGAGCAGTCTCTCCAGGGTCTTCATCATGTGGGACGTCAGGGCCACTGGTCTGTAGCTGTTCAGATCTTTAGGGTGGGAAGTCTTTGGTACAGGTACCACACAAGATGTTTCCCACAACTGTGGTACCCTCCCCAGCTTCAGGCTCAGGTTGAAGATGACCTCCACAATCCCACACAGCTGGTCTGCACAGGACTTGAGGAGCTTTGCACTGATGCCGTCCAGTCCCAACGCCTTCCTCGCCTTGATCTTCCTCAGCTCCGTCCTCACCTGGATCTTAGTGAGGGTCATGTTGGGGGGCTGTGTGTTGGGAGTGGGGGGGTGATGGTGGAGTGGGGTGTGGGCAGCAGGACTTGATGTCTTCAGAGGCAGCAGTGGTTGTTATGCAGTCGGGGGGGAGGGCGACTGCACAACTTGTACTGTAATGGCAATTTGTGAATGGACAAGTCATCATTTCATGTTGTTTTAAATGTGCCCTTAAGTGATTAAGAAGTGTTTTATTATTAAATGGCTGCTTGAATCCACACAGAGGACAGATAAATGATACACTTTCCATCCCATTTTCATTGTGCCTCTGAGAATGTATCCGTCTTGAGTGAATTTTCAAAGCATTTACTGACTGAAATGTGCAGACACAGTCATCATAAAGGCATGGCAGTGGACTCACTGAGGAAACATTGCTATGATGCAAACGATAGTACTTCAGCATCTGAGCCCTTTTATCACAGGCAACAGCACACAGTTTGCTCTTCCAAGTCATTGGATTTTTGTCATTTGTGTGGATGTGCTTTAGATTTTATAGTAACTATATGCAATGATTCTGGATTATTGGTAACTGTTATCCATCAACATAGCGGACTGTAATCCACCAGATGCTTCAGTTTCAGTCTGAAAAGAGAAAAATTGAAACATCAGTATTTTGCTGATACTGCAACCACTACCACCAAATAATAAATAAACAAGTTTATGATAGCTACTTAAGTCACTTCAAAATATAATACTCTAAAACCCCATATATATACTGTGTGTGTGTGTGTGTGTGTGTGTGTGTGTGTGTGTGTGTGTGTGTGTGTCTGTCTGTCTGTCTGTCTGTCTGTATATTTGAGTGGAACAGATGCAACATTTTCCTCAGAAATATTAATTTTGAAATTGGGAAGCAAAGTTCTTAAAATATAACAAAAAATATCTCCCCTTGCACTTAAAACAAAAATAAATAAATACAGCCATTGTGTCTAGATCAGGGGTGTCAAACATATGGCCCACAGGCCAAATCCGGCCAGCGGGATGAATTCGCAAAGGGTGAAAATTAAATAATAGAATACCCGAGTAGCACTTTTTTAATAAAATAACTGCTATTCACAATCTGTCCATTTGAGGTTGCACAAGAGTAGCAGACACAAACGTGATCCCCAATTTACACTGAGGGAGTCTGTTATGCAGCAGGTAGGGAGGACAGGATTTCTTCCAGAAAGATTCCAAGGCATACTTTTCCCACCTGCCTCTTATTATCCCTTCTTGCCCATTGCTAAAAATATGCAACGTCTTTTTTTAATGGATGCCGGATCAGCACACACTGAAATATCACAGTATTTACTGTATTTAATAACTGTTCTTTAAAAATACATTTACCCCTGTGTCTCACAGCTCGGCGGGGTGGGGTGGGGTGTCAGTTCTCTGCCGTTTGCCAATGTTTTTACGATCAGAACCAGTTCTTTTTGTCAGAATTTTTTCAACATGTTCAAAACAAGAGAAGATGCTGGTGTCTTGCCAAAAAGTGATGGACCGCCAGAAACTGATCAGCTTGCTGCATGAGTGTGCCTCGCTCAGCTAAAGCTATTTCTGTTCTGATTTTGAGGCTGACAACTGCTTTTAAGCAAAGCAGACATAACTTTTTGTCCATGCAATTAGCAAAGGCATGTCTATGAACATTTAATGTGGTGAGGAATTGGTCATAATTTTAGACCCATGAGTTTTGTGTTACAATAACAAGCTGTTGTAGGGAACCCACGCTGGCATAATCATCTCAGACTGGAAGCAGAGGGGAGGCAAATAGTCCCTCTGCCGGTAGAGCGTGGGGGATTAAACAGATGAGGACAATAGGTATTGTGATGGGAGAAGTTATGGTGATGTAGAACCCCAGGCAGCAGGAAGGAGTAGCTGCGGGGACAGTAGGAGTGATGATGTGTTGAATGTATTGTGATGCAAGATCTCAGGCAGCAGGGGGAAGGAGTGGGGTGATATAAAAGGAGAGACCCTGGTGTATGAAGAGAATGCTTTTTCTGTGTATGAATGAAGTGAGAGAGTGAATAAAGTTTGTCTGCCGTGCAAGTCTGGTTTCTTTATTACACTCTCCACACTGGTGACCCTTGATGAATTATGGAACACGAGGCAAAAACCCCGGAATCAGCCCGGACGGGAAGCCCCAGCAACGCGGCAAGCATCCCAGAGACGGCCCGGACGGAAAGCCCCAGCAACGCGTGCGCCGTTTCAGTCAAACTACCGGACTTTTGGCTGCACGACCCGCAGCCTTGGTTCCTCCATACCGAGGCTCAGTTTGCCCTCCGGGGAATAACGGCAGATGACACCAGATATTACTATGTGGTTGCAGCACTGGACGCTCGCATGACTCAGCAAGTAGCGAGCCTGCTCCAACAGCCCCCAGCCCATGATAAATACGGGACTCTCAAAGCCGCGCTGACCCAGCGCTACACACTCTCGGACTGTGAGAGAGCAGAGAGGCTCCTGAGGCGCTCCGAGTTATGAGATGGGTCGGCGGTCGAACTGATGGAGAAGATGTTGGCGTTGATGGGCACGGACAATGGGCATTTTCTGTTTGCCCACCTTTTCCTCCGGAACCTCCTGACAGAGGCAAGAGCAGTCCTGGCCAACTCGCCATTGCTGGCCGTGTGTGACTACCGTGCGCTAGCCCAGGAGGCAGATCGGATCATCCTCACCACCAGAGCCCTCAAAGTGAACGTGGTGGCATCGGAACCCAGTGAGATGACCAGCTGAAGCAAGGAGCCAGCGATGGCAGCGACAGCGGGGGCCAGGAAGCACCAGAGAGACATGCTCTGCTCCTACCACCGCCGCTTTGGAGAGAACGCACACCGATGTGTGCCACCGTGCCAATTCAAGCGTTCGGGAAACGCCAAGGCTGGCAGTCAGTAGCATCTGCGACCGCCGGTGAAGAAAACAAGCTGCTCTACGTGACGGACTCGCGCTCGGGGAGACAGTTCCTGGTAGACACCGGCTCCCAAAAGAGCCTCATCCTGCCATCCCACGCTGACCAGCTAGCGGGAGCTAGCGGCCCCGAGCTGTTGGCCGCAAACGGCTCGGACATTAGGACTTTTGGTGAGAGGACACTGACTGCATCCCTACATGGATGTACTGTACTGTATGTACGAGTGGACATTTGTCATAGTGGCATGCAGTTTCCCAATCTTGGGCGCTGATTTTCTTTGTGCAAACGGGCTGCTAGTCGATGTTGCTAACAGACGCCTGATCAATGCAATGTCTTTTGACTGTACAGCTCGAGGGGCCGGGCCAACAACGCTAGCCAATGTCACAACTCCAGGTGGTAAGTTCCACACACTGCTCACTCAGTTCCCAGCACTCACGGTCCTGACGTTTTAGGCGGCCATCACTAAACACGGGGTGGAACACTTTATCACCACCACTGGGCCACCCGTTTTCGCATGACCTCGGTGCCTGAACACAGCTAAACTGGCCATAGCGCGCGAGGAGTTTGCCAACTTGGAAAGGTTGGGCATCATCAGGCGCTCAAACAGCCCATGGGCATCCCCACTACACATGGTCCCTAAGGCCGAGGGATTGTGGCGACCGTGCGGAGATTTCCGCATATTGAACAACGCCACAGCGCACGACCGCTACCCGATTCCCCACATTCAGGATTTTTCTGTTCATCTCGCCGGGGCACGTATTTTTTCGAGAATAGACCTGGTCCGTGGTTACCACCAGGTCCCGGTGGGGGCGGAGGACATAACCAAAACGGCGGTAATAATGCTGTTTGGCCTGTTTGAGTTTTTACGCATGCCCTTCAGATTAAAAGGTGTGGCACAGACATTCCAATGCATGATGGATGCGGTGTTGCGCAATCTGTTATGTCTGAAATGAAGTACTGACAAGAGATGTGAACTGCATGAACTCACGGCTCCATTTGTGCCACGGCCAGTCCACGGCCAGTCGGTTACGTGGTGACGTTACATGTGTGCACGTCCCCACATCCCAAACGCCACATTTACCTCCCCTTGAAAAACCAAAAGAACTTAGACAGCTACCTGGGCACCCGGGTAGACTGCCGGTATGTCCCCATGACTGTGTTGATTATTCTGCCACATGGTCCAGTCATGTGCTAACTATCAACATAAAGTTCAAAATTTAGTTACAAAGTCCTTTAGTTGGCAAGGTCTCTGCCGAACCCGGGCTGAACGGTGCTTGGGCTGTGCTGCTGCCGCAGGCTTCGATGGACGCTCTTCGGGATTGTGGGTCTTGTGTCATCAAAGCACCAGTGCAACCCCGTCATGTCTACAGCCATCTCCTGATCTGGGGCTGAGGTCGGCGTCACTTTTCTGAGGTGACTGGCATGCCACCGTGACCCGTCAATGAGATGAAAGGTGGCTGGCCCCAGCGGAGCTGTGATCTGCATCAGCATTGTTCAAAATGACTGCCACTTGTGAGCACGGTTAGGGTGTCGGATCCAGACCCAATCCAGTACTGCGAACCCGGGTCGCTTCGCCAGGCGTTTCTTGTCAAACCTTTGCTTCATACGTTGCTGCTGCTCAACAACCCTCCCCTTGGGTGAGGGCCTTTCTGTCGGGTTAATGTCCAATGGACAGCATAGTCGGTCCAGGAAAAAGCCCATCTCACATCCTAGCATTAGAAGAGCCGGGGAGCTGCCCGTCATGGTGTGAGGCGTGACTCTGTAATGTAGCAGAGTGCTCTGTAATGCGGCAGGAAACAAGAGTCTATTTGCTAGGTGTGCCCTGAGACCATTCTTGAGAGTCTGAATAACCTCTCCACCCCCATTCCCCCATTTGCCGAAGAGTGGTAGAAAGCATCTTTATGTTCTTGATGCCGTTTCCTTTCATGAACACAGCAAAGTCCACTGAAGTGAACTGCGGCCCATTGTCTGTTGTGATCACGTCTGGCATGCCCCAGTGAGCAAACAGGGAGGAGAGGAAATCGGTGACTACGTCAGTGGTGACTGAGCCAGTGGGCAACACCTCAGGCCATTTTGAGTGGATGCCGTAAAGTACCAATAAGAAACAATGATGCAGGGGGGCACTGTGCAGCTCACCGCAAATGTTCAATTGGATGTATTTCCACGGGGTTGACGACCATGGTAGAGGCTGCAGTGGCGAGGGTGGCGCAACACCGATCTTACCTGCTGGCTAGACAGGGCATACAGTCTTTCACCATGATCTCCACATCCTTGTCAATGCCCGGCCACCAGATTGAGCCTCTACAATGCTGTTTGACTCTGATGACGCCCAGGTCGCCCTCGTGTACTATGGTTAACATGCGACGCTTTAGCACCTCCAGGAGCACTGTGCGGAGCCCCATTGACATGCAGATGTTCCAGCATGATAGATTGTCTCTGACTTTGTGAAAGGGTGATAGTTCTTCCGGTACGTTGGATGGCCAGCCCTCGCAAATGAGTGTGCGGAGCTGGGTTAGTACTGGATCCTACTCGGATGTGGCTTGGAACTCCTGCAGGGAGACGGCAGTCTGAAATGGGTCATGCAGCATATGGGCCAATTCTGGCTCTAAGGGGTCCTAGTCGATGCTTAGTGTGGGGTTAGGTGTGGCCCGGGACAACACTTTCTCTGCCTGGCGTGAACTGGGTGGTGAAGTTATATGCTTGTAGCCTTTCTGCCCAACTGTAGATGCGCAGAGGTTTGTGCCCCGACCCCGATGTTTCCAGCAGCGCTGTGAGGGTGTCACCCATACAGGTACATGTGCCAACATTTGCATGCCCAGACGCACGCTAGCGCCTCCCTCTCTCCCAGAGTACTTTTGTTCGACTGAAGTAAGTGATCTCAAAGTGGACACCACTGGGCGATCGGTCCCCTCTTGGAGCTGGGATAGCAAGGCTTCCACTGCCATGTTGGACGCGTCACAGGTCACAAACGTGGGGCTTTGTGGGTCAAAATGGGCAAGCACCGGTGGGGAAGTAAGCTGCGCTATCAGTCGGCAGATGGCAGCAGAGCACACCAGGGTCCACTCCCAGGGTGCATCTTGCTTCAGGAAGGTGCGTAATGGCTCTGTCGTCTCTGAGTACCGGGGAATGAAGCACCCATAGAATTTTGCCATGCCCAGGAATGATGATAGCTGTGCAGGACATGATGGTTCGGATAGGTGCAGTACTGCCTCGACATTGGAATGAAGGGGGCTCAGGCCCTCAACAGACAGGCGGAACCTCATGAACTCGATGGTTAACGCTTCGAAGATGCACTTTTCCCATTGAGTGTGAGGCCATGTTTTGTTAGTACCTCCATTATCTTAGTGAGGCGGGCGTCGTGGGAGGCCAACGTCGCGCCATGCACCACAATGTCATCCAGGTACACCCCCACCCCTGGGAGGCCGTTGAACAGTGTAGCCATGATTTTCTGAAAACAGCTCGGGGCGGAACTGAGGCTGAAAGACATGCAGGTGTGCCTGAACACTCCCATGTGGGTGATGAAGGCTGTTAGGTTGCGGCTGTCTGGGTGAAGGGGAACCTGCAGGTAGCCTTGGCAGAGGTCCAGTTTGGAAAAAACTTTGAGCCATGGAACATTGCCGTCAGTTCCTCTATCATGAGCAGGGGATATTTGTTGTGACTCACTGCTTTGTTCACCATTCTGAGGTCAATGCATGGTTGTAGGCCACCCTTCTTCTTTGCCACCACCAAGTTGGAGATTCAGGGAGAAGCGCTGACCCACTCAGTGATGCCGCCATCTAAAAGCTTCTGCAGTTCTGCCATGATGTCGTCCCACAATGCAAGGGGTAATCGGCGGAGAGGCTGAATTTTCAGTGACACCGTCGGCTCAATGAGCGGTCAGTGGTTGAAAGAAGTGAGGCAGCCCAGTCTGGCCACCAGTACTGCCAAGATGAGGAGACTGTCAGAACAGTAGAGCCCATTGGATCAGTGATGGAGAAACCCAGCTCGCTGATCAGATTGATGCCCAGCAGATCAGCCCCCCCAGCGCATCACTTGGAAGGTGAATGACGAAATGGTTTTAGAGTCGCAGCATACAGAAAAGGCGACCATCCCTACCATGTTGGTCCTGACATGTCCATAGCAGAATAAGTCCTCCACATTAGCTATGATAGGCTTCCGAGGGAACAGTTTCCTGACCGTAGACTCATTCAGAAGAGACCTCGAGGCTGCTGTATCCAGCAGCAGCGGCACGCTGACACCGTCCATCTTCACTGTGCATCATTTGAACGGCCAGCTTTTGGCACCAACTGAGTGAATGGCGGTTGGGCCTGGTGGGCAGGCCGTTGAGTTTGTGAAGGTTGGGCGGCAAACTCTAGCAAAGTGGTTGAGTTTCTTGCAATGGTAGCATTTCTGCCCCCTGGCTGGGCAGGCGAGTGATTGAGTCTGGTGTCTAGGTGAACCACAGTTATCACAGGGCAGACACTCACCCGTGTTGCTCCATTTCCTACCCTTCTTTTGGTTGTAGTGGGGGGAGATGTGGGGTCGGAGCGCTGGGTGGCGGTGGTGATGACCTGTGCTCGTGGGGCCAGACAAGGGGCTTGTCGGTTAGGTGGTGTTAGCTGCATTGATAGCTGGATAGCCATTTCCATTTGGGACACCATCCTCATAGCCTTGTCTAATTTCAAGTCGTTATAGGCCGTTAAAGTGGAATACAGAGGTCCCAGCATAGTGGGATGTTATTACAATTCCGGGCCACTAGAGGTCAGTAGTGCACAGGAATAGATTCAATTCAACTTTATTTATATAGCACCATTTCACAACAACAGTCATAGCACTCTCAGCTGAAGGGGAACCCCCACAGTTGCAGAAAAACCCCAGCAATCAGGCGATCCCCTGTGAGCAAGCCCTTGGCGACGGTGGAGAGGAAAAACTCCCTTTCAGTGCAGAAGTTATGTTCCACTCTGAAGACATGCTGTGCTGTCAGCAGTAAAGCCAGTTGAACTGAAGATAAACGTTTCTTTATTATTGATATCCCAAAATATCACATATGGTGATAAGGATAAAAAGCCATTAAGGATAGAAGGTGTTGTAAGTAAAAACGAGGCTTGAAAAAGAAGTGACCGCTTTGACAAGTAAAGCTAACACTCTGCGAACAACACAAGGTGCTACATGCTTCTAACAAGGACAATGGCTGCTATGGTGGGCTTGGTGGCTCCTTTTGATATTAAGTCACAGTCATGGAAAGAATACTGTGAGATTTTGGAGCATTTTTTGTGGCAAACAGCATTGATAATGAAGACAAGAAACAAGCAGTACTGCCAAGCTGTGTGGGGGCCCAGATCTATGCCCTGATGAGAAATCTCCTCAGCCCAGATAAGCCAGGTGATCGCTCCTACAGTGAATTGGTGAGACTGTTGAAAAGTCATTTTCATCCAAAACCAAGGGAAATACTGCAGAGGTGGAAGTCTAATACAAGGAACAGAAGATCTGATGAAAGTGTCAGTGACTGTGGCAGAATTGAGAAAGCTGGTGCAAGATTGTAATTTTGGAGACTAACGATACTGAGAGACCATTTGGTTTGTGGCATAAATGATGACAAGATACAGCGGAGGCTGCTGGCGGAAGATAGTCTGATGTTTGACAAAACACTCAAGTTCGCCCAAGCTATGAAAGCAGCAAATCGAGACATGGTGGATTTACATGGTGTGAAAGAACAGAGTAAATGGAATTGAGTGACGGGGTCTGTAAACAAGGACAGCGATGCCCATACTAAAGTCCAGCTGGACATCAGGAAATGTCACAGATGTGGGGGAGAAAACCACATGGCAAGAGACTACAGATTTGCCAAGGAAAAGTGCCACAAATGTGGAAAAGTGGAACACATAAAAAGAGCCTGTAGAATGAAACCAGGTAAGGGGGAGAGAAAGAAGAACACAAAGACAGCTAATTTCATGCAAGAAACAGATGACAATGAGGACGTTTTCACTGTATACCATATTGAGGGGGATGTAACTATGTACATCATGCAGGAATAGGAAGTGATGGACATTCCCAGAGAAGAACCTATTAGAAAAGAGCCAAAGAAAAATGGGAAAAGTGTAACATTTGAAGTAGATACAGGTTGTGGGTACACCATAATGTCAAGTAAAACTTTTTACAAGTTATTCAGTGACATTCACAGGCCCAGGCTAGCGAAATACAGAATTAAGTTAAAAACATATGGTGGACATAAAGTACCAGTGATAGGTGCAGCTAAAGTTAAAATAGAACATAAAGGCATCACCAAGATGTTAGAGGTAGTGGTAGTGAAAGGCTCAGGGACCAGTCTAGTGGGATGAGGGTGGATCAAGGCCTTCAAGTTAGACTGGCAGTTTGTGCAGAAAATAGAGGACAGATAGGATTCTCTACAGGAAGTATTTTCAAGACACGAGATGGTATTTAAGGAAGAGCTAGGGATGCTCAAGGCCAGGGCTTCAAAGCAAAAATACATGTAGCTAGTGATGCCACCCCTTGTTTTGATAAGCCAAGGTCAGTCCCTTTTGCTATGAGAAAAAAAAAGTAGAGCAAGAGATAAACTTATACAAGAGAAAATCATAGAACAGGTGAAGTTCTCTGAGTCGACAGCTCCACTAGTGCCAGTACTTAAGCCAGACTCAAGAGTAAGGATTTGTGGGAACTACAAGTTAACAGTTAACAAAGTGTCACCCTTTGAGCAGTACCCCATCCCAAGAATGGAGGACATGATGACTTCTTTAACTGGTGGAGAGAAATACATCAAGTTAGACTTGAGCCATGCTTATCAACAGATAGTTCTTGATGAGGAATTCAACAAGTATGTCACAGTAAACACTCACAAAGGGTTTACATACACAAGGTTGCCTTTTGGCGTGAGTTCCAGTCCAGCCATCTTTCAGCATACAATGGAAGGTATAATACAGGGTATTGAAAATGTGGCAGTATATCTGGATGACATCATCCTAACTGGGAAAGATGACACAAATCATCTGAAGACACTACATCAAGTGCTGAAAAGACTGAGGGATGCAGGACTGCATCTGAAAAGGAGCAAATGCCAGTTAATGGAAAAAGAGGTAACATTTTAGGTCACATGGTGGACAAAACAGGACTACATCCACAACCAGCAAAGGTGGAAGCTTTACAAAAAGCACCTACACCCACCTTAGTGACAGAGCTAAACGCTTACTTAGGACTGCTGAATTTTTATGTTCTTACCAAATGTGTCTACAGTGTTGGCACCACTGTACAAGTTACTAAGGAAGGATACAAAGTGGTCATGGGGACCAGAACAAGAAGAAGCTTTCCAGAGGTTAAAAGAGCTTTTGCAGTCAAGTAGTGTATTAGTGCACTATGATGAAAACAGAAGAACTAATGTTATCATGTGATGCATCTCCATACAGAGTGGGAGCTGTGCTAGCCCACCGTATGGTAGATAAAGAAGAAAAACTTATAGGATTTGCATCCAGAACACTCTCAGCTGCAGAAAAAAAAACCTATTCTCAGCTTGACAAAGGAGGACTTGCTGTTATCTTTGGAGTGCAGTATTTCCACAAGTATCTATATGGTCGTAAGTTTATCATTTGCACAGATCACAAGCCACTGATAAGTTTGTTCAACAAAATGAAAGCAGTCCCACAAATTGCTTCACAGAGAATAATGAGATGGGCAGTTTTAATGAGAGCTTATGAGTATGTGGTGAGATACAGAGCTGGAAAAGACAACAGCAATGCAGACGCTCTCAGTAGATTACCCATGTCAAAGATGTCCAAAAGTCCATCATCAGAAGAAATGGTGCTCATATTGGACCAAGAGCAAAGTCCTCTAGTGACATCAAAACTGCCTCAGAGGTGGACAAGCAAGGATCCGGTACTCTCAAAAGTCCGTGAGTATATACATAGAGGTTGGCCTGAAAATAATCTGGACAGAATTTGGAAATAGTCTTTCTTGCTTATAAACAGATGCAGAATGAACTGAGTGTGTAGGATGAATGTGTACTGTGGGGAGCACATATTGTGATACCAGAAAGGGGACGAGCGCCTCTGATGGAACAATTGCATCAATCACATCCAGACATGAGCCGCATGAAAGGCTTGGCAAGAGGTTACATGTGGTGGCCTCAAATGTACAGTGACATTGAAGATAAGGTGAAGTCATGTACAACCTGCTAAGAACATAGAAAGGCACCTGCGAGTGTACCACTCCACCCCCGGGAGTGGCCAGACAAACCATGGAGGAGACTACACATGGACTATGCAGGTTCTTTCATGGGAAAAAATGTTCCTAGTGATTGTAGATGCACATTCAAAATGGTTAGATGTTTACCCAGTGACTTCAGCTGCATCAGCTATAACTGTGAGTTGTTTGAGAAACAGTTTCAGTACCCATGGTATTCCAGAAATGATTGTGTCTGATAATGCACAGTATTTTGTCAGTGAGCAGATGAAAGAGTTCATGACAAGAAATGGAATCACTCACATCGCATCAGCTCCTTACCACCCTTCATCAAATGGGTTAGCTGAAAGAGCAGTGCAAACCTTTAAAGAACTGATGAAAAAGAGCTCAGATGATACAGTGGAGACAAAATTAAACAGTTTTGTTCAGTTATTGTATCACTCCACAGACGACAACAGGAATGTCTCCTGCCGAGATGATGATGGGAAGAAAGTTGAGGTGTACACTAGATCTCATACACCCTGACATGAAACAAAAAGTGGAAGCAAAGCAAGCTAACTAGAAAGCTTATCATGAAAGACATGCAATATGGACCAAAGTGGATACCAGGATTAATACAAGACATCACTGGACCAGTTTCCTACACAGTGCTGCTGGGAAACGGACAAGTGGATCAACTATTTACCAGACAAGAACATGATTCTGTGAGGATTCCAGATCTGATGAGTGAGGAGGACATATCAGTGACGAGTACAGAGTCAAAGGACGCAAGCATCACTCCGATGGGAGAAGATGACAATGTGGTACCTTTGGTACAACATAGTGAGGAGAAGATTGTACCTGGTGGGTCACCAGCTCAATTGAGGAGGTCCCAAAGAGACTGAAAGCCACCAGTATATATGAAAGACTTTGTAAAATGAACAAATTATTATTTTAAAAAAAGAAGAAGAAATGAAAAAGAGTTCAAATTGCATTTGCCTTATGTGAATAAGAATACTAATTTTGATTTAATGTGAGAAACATGGAGGAATGTTACATTTAGTTAAAAATCAAAGAAGATGCCTATTGAGTTTAAGCAAAGGTAGTGTTATGTTATGCTGATTAACAGCTGAAATGTAGTTTCAATTTGAGAGGGGAGGAATGCAGCATAGTGGGCTGTTATTACCATTCCGGGCCACTAGAGATCAGTAGTGCACAGGAATAGAATCAGTGCAGAAGTTATGTTCCACTCTGTAGATATGTTGTGCCGTCAGCAATAAAGCCAGTTGAACTGAAGATAAACGTTTCTTTATTGCTGATATCCCACGATATCACAGAGGTGTACCCTATATGTAGGCAATCACACATGTTAGACTTTGACAAATATAAAAGAGACTGAACTGAGATTTGATTGTGTGACTATTAATTACAGAATAATTGAAAATGAATGGGGCATCCAATATTAACCACTGTTTAAGAACCTCTTGTTTTTTTTTTTTGTCAGATCACTTATTTGTGCGATCTTTTATGACTTATATTCATAATAGTGTATCTTACACTTTGGGGAATGGGAGTTGTTCAGTTATCATTATAATTTAGTTTATATGTGTAGTTTATAGTCTAGTTATAGGCCCCAAGTTAGTTATAGGGCCCAACTAGTTAGTTATAGGCCCCAAATGGACTTAGTTCATTTGGGGCCTAAGGCAACGACAGAAATGGGTCCTGATGTGTATTAAGTGTGGTGTGTGTGGCCCTTAGGGCTTGCTGTAGCCATCCTGGGTGTGTGGCACTCTGTATATAGCTCTCTGTGTTCCCAAATAAAATTCAGTTAGCTGCATGGCATAAGCAGAGTCCAGTCTTGTTATTGCAGACATAACATTTTGGTGACCAGGAATAAACCATGGAGGCATGTGGGCTACCATCTCCTGTACTGCCGTTTCTGGAATGTCCAGGAGAGCCAGCGATCCTGTGGACGGATTGGATGGCCATGCTTGGAGGATACATTGCTGAGCTGGGCCGGGGTAGACTCGGTGGGGACCGAGGACGGACGCTACTGGTCCGCCGTTTTGGCACAGAGGGTCAGCGAATTCTCTGCATGTTGGGAGAGACGGAGACTTATGCGAATGCTGTCAGGCGGCTGGCTGAAGATTTTACCGAACATGCAACGGACAAGAAACTGTGGCTGTGCATAGTGAAACTGTTGGTGCCAAGAGGAGCTAAGCTAGTTAGCTCGGAGGAGCTAGAGGCTCAGTCTGTGGTGACGGTGAGGTTAGCCACGAAGCTAGGTGCACGCCAAAACCAATTTTCAAGTTACCAGCTGGGTATTGAGGGGGGACCTGAGCCCCTGGTTACCGAGGACGGCAAGCCAGCCGAGGAGCTCAGCATGGTGCGTGACCATGGCTCTGGTGATGATGACAGCACGGTGAGCAGCGACAGCACGGAGGGAGAACAACGACCGGACTCAACTGAGTTTTCCCCGCGGCTGGAGTCCGGGCAGCGGGAGAGCAGGAGCAAGTAGGCTGAAAGCCCCAGGAAGCGACAGCGACAGCCAGGCACTGAGGCAGCACGGCGGAGCGCCTTGGACGGAAGTGCTGGGCGCAGCGGCGAGGCGCCTGGGTTGACGATTGATGCCAACGAGAGTGATGCTGGGAGCCCTGAGAGAGAGAAGCGACAGCCGGGCGCAGAGGCAGTGCAGCGGAGCGCCTTGGACGAGGGTGCTGGGGGCAGCGGCGAGGCGCATGGGTCGATGAGCGACGCCGACGAGCGGGCTACAGTTTTCCCTGGAGCTCGGCCATGGGGGGCCGGAGTGTCTCGGGCTACCACGACGGCAGCTACAGCGGTGTTGAAGGCGGTCGGGGGCAGACCGACACGCACAGAGGGACTGCGTGGCGGGCAGCAGCACGGTGGGTCCAGATGACAGAAGCAGTCAGTGGTGAGAGGGGACATTCTCGCCGGGAAGGTCAGCTTTGACCCTGGAGGCAGGCGGCTGCTGGGGGAGCGCATGCCATGGGGCTGCCTCGGGCTTCCGAGACGGTTTTACCCCTGGCTGCCAATGGACATTGGTGTAACATGAACACTGTTATGTACATATGTTCATATGTGAAGTGAATGGTTGTGATATGGGATTGTTTTACCTACTCTAGAGACACGGTCCAGTTTTAGTTGTTTTTTTTTTTGGGTGAATGTGTTAGGCCATCACTGGTCACCGTTTCCCATTATTTCCCTTAGTGCATGATTCAGGTCCTAAATTGGGGTGGGTCTGAATTGTGTGTGTGTTTTGTACTTTTGTAAGGGGGAGGGGAATTTTGTGTAATGAGTGTGGTGTGTGTGGCCCTTAGGGCTTGCCGTAGCCACCCTGGGTGTGACGTTAGGTGAGCTACAGCATTCTGTATATAGTTCTCTGTGTTCCCAAATAAAATTCACTTCACTGCATGGTATAAGCAGAGTCCAGTCTCATTATTGGAGACATAACAGGGCCCTACTTTTTGTTTGTTCTACACTTTCTTTTCACTTTTTTGGGTATGATTTAAATCTTGATGTTATTGATTTTAGAATTGTAACGGGGTAGGCGCTATATAAGCACTAGCTTCAGTCTACACCCTTTTGGTCGTTCTTATGTGTCCTACATATTTTTGTTTTTATTGTATGTTCATTATCAAATAAAATTCACATTTTATTTAGGATGGCCTTACTGACATCCTACCTGAAACTTATTGTCCTCAGAAGTCTTCAAATGAAGATATCCTTCAGGTATCAGGAATTACATCTATAGAAAAACAAAGAAGCAAAAACTGCAGATTACTGAGAAAGCCATAAAATTTTGTTGAAAATGCCATTCAGAAGAATAAAGATGAAAATTTACATGGAAAAAATAAAAGAATAATTGCACTGGTTTTTGAAAAAATGTCTCCAAACCAAATGCAGGGAAGGGGTTAACAGTTTGCACATTTGCAGCTCAAGTAACTTAATTATCTAGTGACATCCTGTTTTTGTATTGAAGTGGATTACTAATCTCAGATCTTAACAAATGCATTAAATGTAGACTCTTGTGTATTATTAAAAAAACAACAACAATTCACATGGAAGATCTGTTGTTTGTTTACACACACGCACATTTGCCAGCAGGGTCCTGTTCACAGTCTGCTACTGGTCCATTTTGCAGTGGCACCCATTGTGATCACTCCTGTAGACACTAGGGAGAATATATCACACATAAAATAAGGATAAATACAAAAAATATTAAACAGGCCCTCTCTGAACTAAATAGCAACACTCTTTTTCAGGTGTTTAGGCCATAATGATGGGTCATCTTCAAGAACAAACTGGTCAGACTCGTGGTCCTCATATCCTCCTCTGTGAAGGGTAGCCGTTGACACAGCGGGCGTGCCATTTAAGCAACATGGGCTAGCAGCCGTGGTACTGTCTACAACGGATACGGGTCAAGTGGACCTCTGACCAAGTAAGCACCCCAAGTGGACCCCAGGATCTAATCTGTACATGTACAAGTACATTTTCAATCCAGTGATTTACAAACTGATTCATAATTTTCTAAAGTCTCATTCGGAACAATATTGTTCCACATACTGTACCTATTCTGTGGATTTTCATCTGGGGGCAGCCAGTGGTGAGGAGCAGCAGCGGTGGAAAAGAGAAGCCCTTTGAAGGCAGAAACAGAGCCAAAACCTTCTCTCTCCGGCAGTACTGTATATATTCTTTTACACTTCTTGGTAACTATAATGTTCTGAATGAGCTTCAGGAAATTATGAAACACTTTATAAATCACCAGATTGAAAATGTACATATACAAATTAGATCCTGGGGTCACTTGGGATGCTCACTTGGTCAGGGGTCCACTTGACCTGATCCCCCCTGCAGTTATGCTGCCAATGCTACTACAATTGCTATAAACAAAATAATAAGTCACATTTGCTCTGTCACAGATTTTAATGCCATGTCCCATCATATAATGCCACTACCCATCTCAAATGTTGCTCAGAAACTGTGTCTTCACCCAATAACTGTACAACAGATTTTTGAAGTAAGGGCTGACCGGCCAGCTAGTTGAACCAGCACAGGCTAATAACAACTGCAAGTTTATGAGCTTTTACTGCACATAAACAAGAAAAAAAACTGACGAACTAAAACAAGAGCACTGACTACAGAATCTACCTGTTAACTTAAGTGGTAAAATGACCAAAACAACGGCCATTCATTAACTTACCCGGGATTATTAAGCAGACACTCTGTGAAATGACTAATGGTCTATGGGGAAAATTCCATGTTTGGAACTATACGCCGCTCCTTGACCCACATGACTTCCGCCTTTCACAGTTTACAGAAGTCTACCAGAGCGTCGCAACTCTCATATTATACGGCTGAGATACATTGAACAGTCCAAAAATCTGAGGAGAAGGGGGCAGGACGTTATGTTCGTGATTTGATTTTGCATTTTTATAAATACCAGTGTTTCTATATTTTGTCGGACATCACATTAAATATGCTAAACATTTAAAAAAAATATATGGGCTTTCTAGTAGATCGGGGCCCCTAGCAGGTCGGGGCCTAAGGCAACCGCCTACCTTTGCCTAATGGTAAGTCCGCCTCTGCCGTCAATAAACTCATGCAGTACTATAACAGGACACGTTTACAAATATGTAAATCCTTTTATATTTTAGCAATATTGCAAGTGCAAAACAATGAACATTATTTTTTTTGTATTTGTATCTTGTATACTTTATTGATCCCCAGAGGGAAATTCAGTTTGGCTGCAACTGTTGCATCAGTGTTGCCCATTTGTCTGTAAAAAATGATTTATTTTGTTATCTGGGCATTTTTGCATCTTGTCGTTTAGTTAAAGCGCACATATGTGTCTGCATATGATATGCAGTTGATCTGGCCATTCCGCTCCACAATGAAGCAGCAGTCAGGACTGTCATCTACTACTGACCGGGCAGGCTGGGCGTGCCTTCCTGCGAATGATCGTGAAGTGCCTGGTCGGACACCGGTGTTGGAGAAGCAGCAGCTGAACCGGCGGATCGCAGTCCTTTGTTGGGAGCCAAGCCCACCCTGCCCGGTTAACGGGAGTCTTGGCTGCTGCTTTATCTGTGTGGGCCCCCCTTTCCCATTCTCCCTGCTGAATTATCCATTAGACCTACGCAACAATTACATACAGTACTTCCTATCTAGAATGTACAATATACAATCTACAATGTATTTTGGATGTCCAAAATCATATTATAGATATCTGGAATGTTTATCCAAAATGAAATATCCAAAATAAAAATTATGACTAATAACAGTTGGATTTCAGATATCTGAAATAAGAGTTTCTCATAGTAAGAATTCTATTTCAGATATCCAGAATGTCCATTCTAGATAGGAAGAATGTAATTGTAGATATCGGGAAGTGAAAACCCAATATACATGAATGGGGAAAAGTGACGTCTTTCTCCTAGGAAGAATGATGTCATAGATATCCGAAATGATCATTATGGAGAGGAAGAATTTCATTGTGGATATCTGAAATATTCATTTTTACTAGGAAAAATTGAATTATTGATATCTACAATACATATCCAGGCTAGCTATTAAATGTTAAAATGGCTTGCTATACTGCACACTGAGCAGCCAAGCAGTCACTCCTGTGCAGAGTGAGCTCAGCAATGTCGGGGCGGCAGAGACACGCAGACAGACACACAGAGATTTCTTGAGTTGCCAGGACGGATAATTTTTTCACACATAAGGAGTTGTTCGGAGCTCCTTGTGGGAGCTCCTTGTGCAGGGATGTGGAGTGATGATGGTCGGGTCAGTGGATTAAATATACAGAGTGATGATAAGGTCAGGTGAACATGAGCATAGAGTGATGATATAGAGTGAAGTACGTGGCGGTTATGCACCTGTAAGCTGGTTGCCAACAGCCACTCAAATCTAAAAGAGGAAGAAGAAGTATTACACCATTCATCCAAATTCTATGGTGATACCAAGCAGCACAAAATTTGAAAAATAAACAGAATAAGCACTATTTATGTTTGTAAAATAGTAGTGTTAAAATAAAACAAACAAATAACTAAAAAAAATTAAAAAAACGTTGCATTGTGAAAAAAACACACATATATGAATGATGAAACATTTCAGAAGTAAAAAAATACTTGAATCCAGTTGAGAATCTTCATCAAATCAAGAAATTGAATTAATTTCGCATTCATTTTAAGTCTTAATTATTTTTATTATAATTAAAAAAAAATAATTTTATTTACTTTGCTCATTGTTCTATTTTATTATCGTTTTATAAGCATTTCTTTCAAGTGTTTATGATCATGAGTTTTATTCATCTCAAAAAGTATCGGTATCGGTATCAAAGAAAAAGTCCCATAAATTAATGGTATCGTATCGAAAGAAAAAATGCTGGTATCGCCCATCCGTATCAGACATCATAGAGGCATCAGGAGACGGCTCAGAGAAGGCAGAGCTGCCGAGTGCAACATTTGAAGCTGTCCAGCTGAGGTCAGGTGGTCTCTAAATTAATGCATAACACCACCGCATCTGGGCTGTTATTAACAAAACAATGAGGAGTTTTAAGTGTTTATTTCACAAAACAGTGCTCCTCACAGTACTACATTCTCAACACATGAACAACAAGAAAAGTGATGCTCTTGGGACATTTTGTCTCGTGCTGCAGGAGGGCCCCATGTGTCTGCAAAATGTATGATGACTTGAGAAGTGGAATGAAAGCAGCACCTGAAAGCACCAAGATATGCTCACATATTATGTTATACACAAAAAACTGCATATTTATGCTGTATTTCCAGCATTTTGCACACACAAACATATTGGTACATTTATTTACTATACCAACTTACCTGTAACAGTTTTGTTTTTAGGTGCACCCTAATGTACTCAGAATTAGTATGGTACTCTGTCCACTTTATGTGAAACGGCAAAGAATTCAGTGACTTTTTAAAATAATTATTACTAATCACCCACATAACTACTGTTTAAAAGTACATACAACTAACTGACAAAAATAATTTATTTCTGCAGGTTACATACTGTATGTGCTTGAAACAGCTGTTACAAAAATGCCTACAGTATGGTGAAAATAAAACTTGTAATATCTAAAAAAGATATAGCAGCACAAATAAAAAATTTAACAGCACAAACAGCACTAACTAAGGGCTAACAAATGAGACCATTTTTGGTCTATTTGGAGCAAGTGGGGGGGGGAGTGAATGACCTTTGAAATAATCTTTAATATCTAAAAAACCATAATGGCACAAAATGGCAAGGCAGAACCAGCACTAACGACGCACTAATAACTGAGAATATTGTTGTGGACTTTTGCATTGGATGGGAGGGCCAACTTCACACAGGTCCTACACCTGCTCTGTCTGCCTCCGATGGTACGTGTGCACCTAGGCGTCTGGAGACGGAAGGTCCCAGCGTCTCATCTGCATCTCTGCAATTCTGCTGAGCGTAGTCCATGCTGGGATGCATGGCTGAGGCCTGGGACTGCATCCATGAGGGGCCCACATGACGGCAGTTACGGATGTAATTACCGTGACCCACCGACATCACGTAAAAACATTAATGTACTGTTTGTTACTGAACATGAAAAATTCTACACACATCCACCTCCTCTCTCCCTGTGATAGTTCCCCCCCCCCCCAAAAAAAAGACACAAATGACGTTAAAAACACAAGAACATTGTTGACATAGAAAAGGGGGAATTCGGTAGTGTGGAAGTATAATTGATGTCCTTTTTTAGGCTTACAGTTGAAACAGTTTTTCTATACTGAAAATATAGTATAGAGGTGGACTTTCTGTGAGATTTTGTTTTAAATGTATGTAATTTAGTTTCTATTCTTCTGTAAAACTTTACATGTTGATAATTTTAGCTGTATTTTAGAATTTTATAGCTACTTATCTGGAATCAAACACATTTAATATTCTCCTATACTGTTATGGTTAAATTATTTCATGTTTTATTTGAAATTGAGCAAAGAATTAATTTGATTTTTTGTTTAAAAATAGTACAGAACTAAAACCAGCTAAACATGAGCTTAATAAAGTAATGTGTAAAACCAGATGATATTGGTCTGCCTGCAGACAGCTGTGGTCTTCTGAAAGAATGACCATGAAAGGATGGCAGTTCTTAAAACCACATTTTTAGATGTATTTATCCATGTGATTTGTCACATTAATCTTCCATTTGTTTTATGAAAGATACTGGAAGTAAATTCATGGGTCATTCCAAATACTTTGCTTTAAAAGCACCAAGTTGTCACACAGTGGGGAGCCAAAATCCTGAATAGAAAAAATGCATCAAGATACAGGGAGAATTGTTTGAAAATCAAATCGGAGCCCCTTAGGTCACTAAGTTCTGGGGGTCGACAAAAAGTCACCAAGGTCCACTTTATCATTAAGCAAGCAAAATAATATAAAACTTTTCTTATTTAAGTATTTAAATGATATTATGGCTTTTAGATTTCTCTACAGAAAATACTGCATTAGCAACTGATATGTTATAATGTAAAAAAAAACTGTTGATAAAATATTATGCCATTGTTTGCTTTCTAAATATATCATGTGAAATTACATTTAACATTTTATGTTGATTATTCTGACCAGGTAATATACTTCACCTACTGTGTAACCCGCTAACATCCCCTACTCTGTTTTACCATACTTACCCACACTTTTAAGTGTACAGAAAACCACTGACCATGTAAAAAAAAAAATAGAAGTATAGTTTTTGTCAGTTTCAAGTCTAAACTTCTATCCTGAGAGGTTTCTTTGTATCAGCAAGAGATATTGGCAAAACATTTTCTAATTTACCGTAAGTGATATTGACTCGCCCCCATCTAAACATCCATCCATCCATCTTCTATTGCTTCATCCTTTGCAGGTCGTGGAAGGGGATGTGCTGGACAGCTCGCCAGTTCCATCTAAACCTAACTTTTATAAATACATTGTCCTTTTGTAAAATTCCCATACAGCTGTGAAATACAAATTTACATGGTTCCCAGAATTTTTGTTAGTAATTTTAGTAAAATACGTGTTAGGTTTTGATTTTTTTGCAATTCAAAGTTTGTAGCAATATCATAAGAAACAAAATGAAAAAGAGGCTGAAGCTGCAGATTTGTCAACTCAGTTGGTGAAAGCTCTGTTGAAAGCAGTGCAAGAAGTATTAAATAAAGATAAAAAGCAAAAAACTACTGTACAGGCTCCAGCCAATACAGTGGCGACCCCTCAGGCCATTATTGGTCCAGTCCCTGCTGAACCCTATGTGTTGGCACCCTAACAACAATGGTATCCTCACCCATCTCAGAGAGGACGTGGTAGAGGTGCATACAGAGGAGACATACACATAAGTGAACGCGATGTAGCAATGTATTTGACTGGTTAGACAGAGCGTTTTAGCGCCACTCAACTGAAGTTTGATTGGTGAAATTGGCAGAAGTTGACGAGGATTGGCCAAAATTGCAGGAAAGTTGCGATGATTGGATAAAGTTGCAAGGTCACGCAATAGTTGTGCTGATTGGCTGATTTCACGTGAATTGACGCGATCGCAACATTGCGAAATCCTGGAGGGACTGGATAGATAGATAGATAGATAGATAGATAGATAGATAACATTATTGTCTGTCCTTGTCATTGAAAGAAATTCTTCTTTGACACAGCTACAACAATATAACACATTAACAGATGTCATATTTATGTTCAATAAATATGCTTGATGGCTAAATGAGAAGGAGCTTTGCTTCACCCACACACCAGTAAGGACTGCTGTGCACCAACTCAGTTTTATAAATAGGTACATGGTGGTATGCTGATATTAATATTGTTATTTGTTAGTGATATCTACCTACCTGTTATACTGTGAACAGGAAATGATCCTGTATATACTACAGTATATGCCCAATTATTTACCTGTTTTAAGTATTATGGTCCATTCTGGAATAGATCAATAGGTGGCGTTAATGCTCCACTGTTCTGTCAGTTAGAGGCCTGTCTCCAGCTTACCAGTGTAGAAGAAGCTCTCACCTGCCAGCTGTTACCTGTGCTTTCTAATATTGATCATTCTCCAATCTTCAGTAAACAGTTCAACTTCATTTGAGATGTTGTGTACAGACGTTTTTTTTCAAGATACAACATCTGAAAAGGACCAGCATTACTCAAGCTTCCAAGTGTTTTTATGAAGGGGCACTTTTAAAGAGATGAGCAGGCCTACCCTGATCAAAAGCAGACTTTTAACATTAGCCTGTGAAGAAACACTATTTTTATTTTTATTATATGCACTATGTCAATCATGTTTTTTTTGTTTTTGTTTAATATATTTTTTACAATTCAAGACTTCTTTATGTTGCTGCATTTTTATATTTTAATTAACAATTTTAATGTATATCTTTCTGTATCTTTTTCTTATTTTTTCTTTATTCTTTTTTTGCATTTCAAGAAGTGAATTATTCATGCTTCCACAGTTTTATATTTTTATTGTATATATTTTCGTCTTTCTGTACATATGATGGTGCCCGCCGTTGGCGAACGTCTTTGCTTGTTCCACTCCCGAATGCAGACTTTTCTCCTTTATTGCATAGTTGCTGTTCTTTCTACAGTGCATGGAAGTCATGCACTGCTAACATACGACTGACAGACACTACTGGATATCGCCAAGTCAAACAGCCACACAGAGTTTACTGGTTTTATACCACCTAACTAACTAACTAACTAACCTGCACTTATATAGCGCTTTTCTAGTCACAAAGACCACTCAAAGCGCTTTCATTAATACTAACCCTCTATTCTAAGGGCCTATAGGAAACAGATATCTAGGGACAATTTAGAACAGCCAATTAACCTAACATGCATGTTTTTGGCATGTGGGAGGAAACCGGAGAAATCCCGGAGTAAACCCACGCTACACGGGGAGAACATGCAAACTCCACACAGATCACTGTTGGTCGGGGGCTGGGATCGAACCCACGATCCCCACAATCCCCCGGCCAAGGGTAAACTGTGCTGCCGCAGTGCTAACCACTGCGCCACCGTGCACCTGACCTGAATTGCATCGTCTGCACCCACGGTGACCATCAGCATCCCCAGGAAGGCCCCGAAGCACCGAGCCTGCGTGAGCATGCTGACCCCAAGACAGCCTGTCGGAGGTGGGGCCGAAGGCGAGGCAAGAAAGAAGGGCTACATGCTAAGCTAAAGGCTCACCCTAGCCGGCCACCGCTACCCAGTCTCTTAATGGCAAACGTTCGGTCATTGGAAAATAAGCTAGACAAACTAAGAGCAAACGACTGAAGACCAGTGGGAGACAAGAGAGTGCTGTGCCCTAATTTTCTGCGAGACCTGGCTTTCTTACAGAGTCACGGAGAGCGCTATTCAGCTACAGACACACTCAACATACCGGGCAGACAGAACAGGAGACTCTGGTAAGACGAGGGGTGTGTGTGTGTGTGTATTTATAAACCATTCGTGGTTTGGCAATGCACAAACCGTCTACAAGCACTGCTCACCCGATGTGAAGTTTTTACTGCTGAAATGCCACCCCTATTATCTACCAAGGGAATTTACCACTGTGTTTTTGGCCGCTGTATACATTTGTCCACAGAGCAACTATACAGTAGCGCTACACAAACTCCTTGACGTCATCAGCGCAGTAGAGACGAAACATCCCAATGCTGTTTTTATTGTTGTTGGTGACTTTAACCAGTGAATTTTACAGACTGTACTCCCCAAATAGCATGTGGACATTCCCACGTATGATGAAAGCACATTGGATCATGTTTATTCCAACATATGTGGCGCCTACAGAGTGGCACCCCGCCCCCACTTCGAACAGTCAGATCACATCTCTTTGTTTATGTACCCAGCCTACAGACAAAAGCTGAAACAAGCAAACCCTGTTATTAAGCAAATTAAGCGCTAGACCCCAGAGACTGAGAACACCCTACAAGACTGTTTTGCCTGTATGGAATGGGATGTGTTTAAAGCTGCAGCCACCCGAGAGGACTCTTTTGTAAACATACAGGATTATGCTGAATACAGTATGTGACTGGGTACATCAGCACGTGCGCTGATACCATCATACCCACCATGCAGGTCAGGGAGTTCCCAAACCAGAAGCCCTTGATCAACAGTCAGGTACGTCAGATGCTGCATGCTCGCTCTCATGCATTTAAATCAGGCTGTGAGGTCAAATACAAAGCTGCAAAGTATGGACTGAAAAGGCTATAACAACAGCCAAGAGACAGTACAGAGAAAAGCTGGACAGCCTCTACTCCACTCCTGACCCTGGGCAAGGCCTGCAACACATCACAGACTACAAGAAGACCAACAGCAGCAACAATAGCTCTACAGACAGCCTGCCGGACAATCTCAACATCTTTTACACCCGCTTCGAGACCACCAGCCACAGCACAGAGAAGAGAAACACACTCACGCACCCCCTCCCCCCAACTAATGCCTCATTTCCACTATCCCAGTTCGACTCGCCTCGTTTCGTTTCGTTACTACTCGTTTCTGCCGCGGTTGTGCCTCCATTACAACCGTGTAAAGCCGTGTATAGCTGGGGTGGGTGGGATTTTTTTTACAGCAAGGCGGCGCCACACTCCCGTGACGTAAAACACGCGACCCAAGCCAAACACAACATGGCGGCTTTACAAGGCGACTCCTCGGTCTGTGGCTTTTTTCACTGTAAATGCCAAAAAGGACGGTCAGACAAGGGTACAGGCAGTGAGACGAAACACTCTGGAATAGTTCTGCAGCTTCTGGAGAGAGCCAAAGACGTGAGGATACAAACTAGGTAATATGTGACGGTAAGCTAATGTTGCTAATGCTATTTTGCTATAAGTACGTCGTACTACACTGTAATCTCTGCAAGTTATCACTGTTTAGGTACTAAAATATGTACGCTGTGTGTGTTTCAGATGGCTCTGTTGTACCACTTCAAACGGTCAGTCTGGCGTTCATGTACAGCCTGTCAACTGAGTGACAGGCTGAGTGAGCCTGTCAACTGTCAGCACAGCTTCACAAACGATCAGTGGTTGTAGAGCTTAAGAATGTCTGGTTTATTTCCTGTGCAAAAAATTGCTCTGATCTAAGTAATGTAACCCTATTTCACTGTTTATGGGAATGTAGAAAAATCAGAATGTTTTGAGAAGAGGTGAGGGTAACAATTGAAAAAATAATTTCAAAACAATTCACATTGAACCCTAAACTGTTTTTGTTGGGTCTGTATCCAGAAAAACATAACTTTAATAAGAGTGAAAGAACATTCATAGACCTCAGTTTGCTTAATGCCAAAAAATGTATTGCATTACTGTGGAAAAACTCATAGACCAGATGTGACTCAGTGGTTAAGACAGATGTTAACAACCTTCCACTAGAAAGAACAACATACATACTGAAATCAAAGGAAAATGTGTTTGAGAATATATGGAGACCTTTCATTGATTATGTAAAGAAAGTAAACATAACTTCTGAAGAAGAAGGTGAATGACCTTGTGTGGACCTTGTAAATTCCAAGCTGGTGAATGTACAGTATATTATGTATTCTAATGTAATAGGTTACCTAGACTAAACAGAGGAACATTGTTGCTGACTTGTTTTTGTTAATGGTTGTTTTTATTACCCTTTTTTGTCATTTTGTTATTGTTCTTTTTAGTTTTTAAATTACTTTTGTGTTAGTGTCTGACTGTGTGTGCTTTTTGTAAAAAAAAAAAAAAAGGTTCAATAAAAATATTGTGTGAAAAAAAATTGCTCTGATCTGCGTGAAAATCATGGACTGTTGAGACATCATGGACGTACCTGCTTCAGCTGCACTGAGTCTGAGATGGTGTCATAGCAAAAAATGATCAGCTGACACAACTTGATCGCCAGGTTAATAACTATATTAGCCACAAAATGTATACTCAAAAGTAAACAGTACTGAGTTCAGTATAATAAGATGTATTTGACAGTTATGATGTATTTTAGGCCAAAACAAACTTGATCTAGGATTAAAAGCAATTAAAATAATGCAGTCACAAGGTTACATGGAAAATGCTTGATTTACTAGATACATATACTGTAGAAATATATATTCTCTGCATCAACAATGTACTATACATGCATTCATGTAGTATTGCACTGACAAACCTCTTAAGTTTTTGCAGATGTCTCTTTTTTATATGTGAAGGTTACCACCATGTGACATAAATTTCTTAAAAATGAGCCATTATTTTCTAGGTCACCCATTAATGGTTTGTACTATTGACTCTTTTCAAAACAGTGTATTAACAGACAAAAGTAGAAATCATGATGCAAACACATAAGTCACTAAATTGTTTATTACAATCAGCAGCAAATTCCAGATTATTCAGAATGTGCAAAACTCAAACTGTGAGACTGGTTCACTCAGCAGCTGGGATGTGCAGCTCACACTGGTCTCAGATCAGCAGATCTTAGGCCTGCATCTCTGTAAATAGTGACACAAGGTCCAGTTTGGGGTGGATCGATCGTTTACCTCTTGCCTAGACAAAAGACAGAAATGGGTGGTGGTTAAATGAAGGAAGTTTAAAACATATTTGGGAAATACACTTGTTGCTAAAAGCCAGTGGGGGAATGTGAATGAATGAATCTTTATTTCGGATAGATTTAAAGAAAATAGAATAATATAACAAAGGGGGAAAAAAATCTAATAAGGTCGAATTAAACAATAACTCCTCTGATTACACAGTTCAACATAGGTTATCTGAAATGGGTGATGGCTGAAGCTGCAGCTTATATTGCCCACCCATATTCCATCCAAGAATTCAAAAGAAAAACAAAACAGCAGCGATTCCAATTCCAATGTGACAATAAAGTACTTCGTTGTTGTATTTAACCACAATTTTCATGTAGCTGCACAGATGTAAAGTCGATTTTACAAGGGCTGGGTTACATTTAAAATCATCTATTTTTACTGTGGCCTCAGCAATCAGAATGAATTAATACATTCACTTGAATGGAATATAGTACTTTAACTGAAGGTGTGCATCACAGAGTATGGAGTTGCTCAGTCAAAATATGGAGTTTTTATCAATAAAAGTTTGTCTGGAATGTAAAAGTGTCTCTTCTTGCCCTGGCTTCAAGTGTGGGCGGTGTTTTGTACTTTTATTGCTAAAATATAAAAGGATGCACTACAATGGGTCTCAAATATTTGTAATGTGTCCTGTTACTGCATGAGTTTATTGATGATAGAGTATAAACTACACATATAAACTAAATTATATTGATGACTGAACAGCTGCCATTCCCCAAAAGATACAGTTATGAACATAACTCACAAAGGATCACACAAGTGATCTGACAAAAAAAAAATACATTAACAAGTGGTTTATTTTACAGTTGATGCGCCATGTTCACACAATCAAATAAATCTCAGTTCAGTCCCTTTTATATTAAGTGGAAATTGTGCTACTTTGGTTCTGACACTTTTACCTATAAAAGCAAAGGATTTCAGTACTTTCCACAGTGGCGTCGTCCGTTGTTGAGCGGCTGATTCCCTCCTCCCTAGACGAACGACAGAAATGGATGGTAGTTAGTTTCAAGCAAGTTCAACACTTATACAGGCACATCTCAAAAATTAGAATATCATGAAAAAGTTAAATATTTTTGTCACTCATTTCAGAAAGTGAAACCCATATATAGATTCATTACAGGGACAGTGATATATTGAAAGTGTTTATTGTAATATTGATGATTATGGCTACAGCCCATATTAACCAACACCTCAGCGGCCAACATTTCTATTTAAAAAAATGTTTTTTAAAGTTTATGTAATATTTTAATTTTTTGCCAAATTGAATTTGGGGTTTTCAGGGGCTGGAATGTGAATTAATGAATGCATCTTTATTTCGGATTGATTAAAGGTAAAGATTAAAAGAAAATAGAATAATATAACAAAGGGGAAAAAATCTAACAAGGTCAAATTAAACAATAACTCCTCTGATTATACAGTTCAACATAGGTTATCTGAAATGGGTGATGGCTGAAGCTGCAGCTTATATTGCCCACCATATTCCATCCAAGAATTCAAAAGAAAAACAAAACAGGAGGGATTACAATTTGAATGTGACAATAAAGTACTTCGTTGTTGTATTTAACCACAATTTTCATGTAGCTGCATTTCACTAGATTTTACAAGGGCTGGGTTACATTTAAAATCATCTGCTTTTACTGTGGCCTCAGCAATCAGAATGAATTAATACATTCACTTGAATGGAATCTAGTACTTTAACTGATGGTGTGCATCGCCGAGTATGGAGTCACTCAGTCAAAATATGAAGTTTTTATCAATAAAAGTTTGTCTTGTCTGTAAAAGTGTCTCTTCTTGCCCTGGCTTCATGTGTGGGCGGTGTTTTGTACTAGCATTGCTAAAATATAAAAGGATGCACTACAATGGGTCTCAAATATTTGTAATGTGTCCTGTTACTGCATGAGTTTATTGATGATAGACTATAAACTACACATATAAAGTAAATTATATTGACGACTGAACATCTCACATTCGCCAAAACATACAGTTATGAACATAACTCACAAAGGATCACACAAGTGATCTGACAAAAAAATAAATACATTAACAAGCGGTTTATTTTACAGTTGATGTGCCATATTCACACAATCAAATAAATCTCAGTTCAGTCCCTTTTATATTAAGTGGAAATTGTGCTTTTGACACTTTACCTATAAAAGCAAAGGATATCAGTACTTTCCACAGCGGCGAGGTAGGTTGTGGGGCGGCTGATTTCGTCTTGCCTAGACAAACGACAGAAATGGATGCTGGTTAGGTTCAACCAAGTTCAACACTTATACAGGCACATCTCAAAAATTAGAATACCATGAAAAAATTCAATATTTTTGTCACTCATTTCAGAAAGTGAAACCCATATATAGATTCATTACAGGAACAGTGCTATATTGAAAGTGTTTATTTTAATACTGATGATTACGGCTACAGCCCATATTAACCAACACCTCAACGGCCAACATTTATATTTAAAAACAATTTTTTAAAGTTAATTTTATGTAATATTCCCATTTTTTGCAAAATAGAATTTGGGGTTTTCAGGGGCTGTAAGTGGTAATCAGCAAAATTAAAATAAATAAACGCTTCAAATATATCACTTGTAGGGAGTTAGAAATGAAGAAGCGATGTGACTTTATAAATCAAAGTTTAATATCAGCTTCACCTCCCTAACATGTGTCATCTCGGTGCAGAAGCAGAATAAGCAGTCGAGCGCAGTCAGACCTTCATACTTATACCCACACTCAACAAAAGACATTGCATATCAAAGCTGACATCCCGCATTAACATAATCCCCCCTCCATTGTCCTCCGTCTCCTCCACCTGACCCTGGGTGGTCAGGGAGATCGATGCGGTCTCCACTGCTGCGACTCTGTCTGCTCTTTGATCCTCGCTGGCGGTTGAGACCTCTTGTCCTGTTCTGAGGCGTGAGGTCATTCCACATATGTAATCACTAAACATTCTAATATGTCTATACATATGTAGGTATGGAATATATGATTAATATAAGCCACAGCCCCCCCCCAAACGACTAAGAAAAGGACAATCAAATTAAGTTTACAGTTTAAGATAATCTCTATGACATATTATACTGTTAACCTCTTGACAGGGAAAACGAGGAAAAATCTTTCCAGCAGTCATGCTCCTGTAGAGAATTCAGTGGTAACAACAACAGTATAGTAATATCACAAATCATCCTTAGAACTGTCACGGCACAATCTGATAACACAGTTAACAACTCTTGGTCAATTTGTATCAGTCCCTGTGCCGTCTGGGTTTTAATCTTCTCCCGAATCTGCTGTGGGTCCGCTTTGGCGTCGTGGTGGGAGCCTCCTGTAAGGAATCTGCAGCTTGGGGAGGAGAGTGGTTATTTGTTCCCTGCAGGGGGGCTGAGTTTTTTTTCTTGGGGGGTCTACCCCGCCGAGGTGCTCTCGCCACCCGTGCAGGTTCGTCTCTCAACAAGAAGGCAGGTTTAAGTCTGTCAATGCTGACTGTTTCTTTTCTGTCCCTTAAATCAAGCACAAAATGCTTATCACCAGGTTCCAGCACTCTGAATGGTCCGTCGTATGGTGGACGGAGGGTTGATTTTAAAGCTTCATGCCTAACAAAAACGAACTCGGTGTTTTTTAAAGCTTGGGGGACAAAAACCCGTGGAAAAGAGTGATGTGCCGGTCCGGGGAGAGTGTCCGGTCCGGTGCTGCCTAAAGGCCTCAGGGCTGGAAGATGCCCGGGCTCTGGGTTCTCTGGTAAAAACTCACCTGGGAGTCTGAGAGGTTGTGCAAAAACTAATTCTGCTGGGGAGGCGTCTAGATCCTCTTTAGGCGCAGAACACAACCCTAATAAAACCCAGGGAAGTTTATTCACCCAATCTGTATCCGTTAGTGAGGCCCTGAGGGCGGCCTTTAAAGATCTGTGAAAACGCTCGCATAACCCATTAGCCTGAGGGTGATATGCGGTGGTGCGGTGAATTGTCGCCCCTAAGCTGCTAGCCATGGCTGACCAAAGCTCTGAGACAAATTGAGGCCCCCTATCGGATGTGATGTCCGATGGGACGCCGAAACGTGCAACCCAGTTTGTTAAAAAAACGCGAGCGACTTCCGCAGCTGTGGTTGACGCCAAAGAGACCGCCTCAGGCCAGCGCGTAGTACGGTCTATCATCGTTAACAGGTGTGTGAAACCCTGAGACGAAGGTAGTGGTCCCACGAGGTCGACATGAACGTGGTCAAACCTTCTGGCTGGGATTCAAAAAGGCTCTAGAGGAGCTTTTGCGTGTTTGTGTATTTTGGCGCGCTGACAAGACATGCAAGTTTTTGCCCATTCCTTTACATTTTTGTGCAGGCCCGGCCAAACAAACTTTTCTGCAACCATTTTAACCAAGGCGCGCACCCCTGGGTGCACGAGGGAGTGAACCAAGTCGAAAATGCGGTGGCGCCATGCAGCTGGGACTACCGGGCGAGGTCGGCCGGTTGAAACGTCGCAGATTAGGGGGGGTACACCGTCACGTAAACCCCTTTCCTCCAGTCTTAACCCTGTTGGTCCAGACAGGAGCGCGCGCACGTCCTTCAACATGGTCATCCCCCACAAACTTACCGAAAAACTGTCTTCACTTGACCTGCACCCCATCCTCTGCAACTGGCTACTGGACTTTCTAACTGGCAGGCCCCAGTCTGTCAGGATGGGTAACAGGACCTCAGCCAGCATCATCACAAACACAGGTGTCCCCAGGGTTGTGTTCTCAGCCCCATCCTCTACAGCCTCTTCACCCATGACTGTATTGCCTCCCACAAGGACAATATCATCCTAAAATTTGCAGATGACACAGCAGTAATAGGATGCATCACTGATGATGACGAAGCACCCTACAGGAGGGAGGTGGCCAACCTGGTGTCATGGTGTGAGGACAACAACCTCACCCTCAACACGGACAAGACAAAGGAGATGATAGTGGACATGAGGAAAGGGAGGAGGAGACCCCATCGGCCGCTTTTCATTTGGAAGGTTGAGGTGGAGAGGGTGAGCAGCTTTAAATACCTGGGCATTCACATCAGCGAGGACCTTAAGTGGACTCACAACACCACAGCGCTGGTTAAGAGAGCTCAACAGAGACTGTACTGTCTGAGGAAGCTGAACAAATATGGCATGTCTTCCAGGATCCTCAACAATTTCTACAGCTGCATCATCGAGAGCATCCTGACTGTCTACATCACTGTGTGATACAGCAGCACCACTGCCCTGGACCACAAACGCCTGCAGAGAGTGGTGAAGACAGCAGAGAAGATCATCAGGACTCCACTTCCCTCTCTGCGGAGCATCCACCCCCGCAGAGTCCAAAGGAGAGCTGACGCCATCCTCCGGGACCCCACCCACCCCCAGCTCAGACTGTTCACACTTCTACCCTCAGGCTGGAGGTACAGAAGTGTGAAATGCAGGACAACCAGACTGAAGAACTCCTTCTTTCCCACTGCCATCAGACTCCTGAACAGATAACAACTCCCAAAACTCTGTAACACAGCTTTGCATTTAGGAACTCACACACTGGCTGCTAAATTTGCACACTGCTCACCTGTACAGTAGATATAGTCTCACCCGTCTGATGTCCATATCATCTCTGCTGCTAATTATCATCTCTGCTGCTTCTTATCATGCACAGGCTACTGGTCCTACCGGTACAGAACTCACACTGGGTGCTAATTTGTAATTTCTATTTTGTAATATTACACTACTCATTTGCACACTGTACATGGGTCTATGCCATCTCAGGTTCACATCAGGTTGCTTAATGCTCATTTGCACACTGTACATAGGTTCATGCCATCTCAGGCTCACATCGTCTCTGATATCAATATACCACTGTCACTTAAGTCATCCAGTGAATTCTCAATTTCATTCCTCTTGTTTGACTGCTTTAACTGCTTTAACTATCCAGACTGTCTAGTGTGTGTTATTAGTACTCATTAGTTTTAATATTTAGTATCAAGGCGTGCTTAGTTAGTTAGTTAATTCCCTTCACACCAAGATGATGCATGGGGCGGCGCCTATCTCCGTTTCTCTGACCCTAGGCCACACAGCTACTGTAAGTAGTGAAAGCTACAGTGGGGGGTCAGTCCTCTGGTAGCTCTGTGCGTAACTTTACTTTCCCCGTTCCATTATGCGGAGCACCACGCTAGAAGGCAGAAAGCACCATTTTTATATGGTCTTTGGTATGACCCGGCCGGGATTTGAACCCCTGCCTCCCGGGTGTGGGGCGGATGCTCTACCTCAAGGTGTGCTTAAGGAGTCCTAAATACCTGACTGTGTATTGGTGTATGTGTTATTAGCATCCATTAGTACTAGGATTGAATTACTGTGTTAGTGTGTCATGACCTTATTCGAATTGTTGTTTCTGTACCTATTAACTTGGCATTTGGTCGGAGAGCAAAGAAAGAATTTCATTGCTCAGGAAATGTAACATTTCTTAACTGCGCACATGATAATAAAGCCTTTGAATCCTGAATCTTGTATCAAAAATGCAAAAAAAAACCCAACATTTTTTTTGTGACAACTGAAGTCAGTTGAAGTGTGGAATTACATACACACTACATTTTAATCTATTTGTGTGTGTGTGTGTGTGTGGGGGGGGGGGGTTACCTAATACCTATACATATAAGAGATAAGGACCTGCACTTATATAGTGCTTTTTCTAGTCTCAAAGACCACTCAAAGCACTTCACTAGCACTAACTCTCTATTCTAAGGGCCTACAGGAGACAGATATCTAGGGACAATTTAGAACAACCAATTAACCTAACATGCATGTCTTTGGATTGTGTGAAGAAACCGGAGCCCCCGGAGTAAACCCACGCAGCACAGGGTGAACATGCAAACTCCACACAGAAAGGTTCCTACAGTGTCCTGCAGATGTACGGTGCATCCGGAAAGTATTCACAGTGCTTCACTTTTTCCACATTTTGTTATGTTACAGTCTTATTCCAAAAGGGATTAAATTCACCTTATCATGGTCACCTTGTCATGGTGGGGGGTTTGCGTGCCCTGGTGATCCCAGGAGCTATGTTGTCCGGGGCAATTTGCCTCTGGTAGGGTCACCCAAGACAAACTGGTCCTGGGTGAAGGGCCAGACTAAGAACGATCCAACAGACTCTCATGCTGAATTATTTTATTTATTTTATTTGTTTATTTGTCAGGGACAGTGCAATAAACATAGACAAAAAAGAAAATCTGATGTGTTGCACAGAGAGTGTATAGCATTAAGCTAGTTTGCAACTCTTGTCCCTGGATGGGCTTTATGGCTTTAATGCTAGAACAAGGATTCAGTGTACCCCACCCAGTATGGGGTTACCGGGGCACCACCCTTGAGCCAGGCCTGGGGGAGGGGCTCGATGGCTCGCGTCTGTTGGCTGGATTTCCGCCCATGGGACCCGGCCGGGATCAGCCTGAAGGAGTCACATGGGCCTGCCCTCCAGTGGGCTGACCACCTGCAGGAGGGACCATGGGGGTCTGTTGCTATGTGGATCATATGGCGGTCAAAGGCAGCGACCTTGGCGGTCTGATCCCAAACTTTTTAAATTGGCTTTTGGGATGTGGAATGTCGCCTTTCTGGTGGGGAAGGAGCCGGAGCTGGTGCATGAGGTTGAGAGATACCGGCTAGATATAGAGAGGTGACGAGCAGGGGTGGGTATTCTTGTATCCCCCCCCACCTTGCTGCCTCTATATTGGAGTTTTCCTCGATGGACTAAAGGGTTGTTTCCCTGCGCCTTTGGGTTTGGAAACAGGTCCTGACCATCATTTGTGCCTATGCACCAAATGATGGTTTAGAGTACCCACCCTTTTTGAAGTCTCTGACTGGGGTGCTGGAGAGTGCTCCTCTTGGAGACTCCATTGTCCTACTGGTGGATTTCAATGCGCACGTGGGCAATGACAGCGAAACCTGGAGGGGGGTGACTGGGAGGAACAGCCTGCCCGATCTGAACCTGAGTGGTGTTCAGTTACTGGACTTCTGTGGTAGCCACAGTTAGTCCATTACGGACACCATGTTCAAGCATAAGGGTGTCCATATGTGCACATGGCACCAGGACACCCTATGTCGCAGGTTGATGATCAATTTGTTCTTGTGTCATCAGACCTGCGACTGTATGTCTTGGACTCTAGGGTAAAGAGTGGTCCAGAGCTGTCAACTAATCACCACCTGGTGGTGAGTTGGATCCGATGGCAGGGGAGGATGCCATTCAGACCTGGTAGACCCAAACGTATAGTGAGGGTTTGCTGAGAACGTCTGACTGAGGCCCCTGTAAGGGAGGTCATCAACTCCCACCTCAGGAAGAACTTCATCCACATTCCGAAGGAGTCTAGAGACATGGAGTCTGAATGGGCCAAGTTTTCCACCTCCATTGTTGAAGTGGCTGCCCAGAGCTGCGGCCGCAAAGACATCGGGGCATCTCGTGGTGGCAACCCCCGAACCAAGTGGTGGACACCAGTGGTGAGGGCAGCCATTAAGCTGAAGAAGGAGTTCTATCAAGCTTGGTTGGCTTGTGGGACTCCCGAAGCAGCTGAGGTGTACAGGCAGGCCAAGCAAAGTGCAGCTTGGGTGGTTGCTGAAGCAAAAACTTGGGTATGGGAGGAGTTCGGTGAGGCCATGGAACAAGACTTTTGGTCGGCCTGGAAGAGTTTCTGGCAAACTGTCCAGTGGCTAAGGAGGGGGAAGCAGCTCCCTGTCCACACTATGTATGGTGTGAATGGGGCACTGCTGACTTCGACTGGGGATATCATCGGGCGGTGGAAGAAATACTTTGAGGATCTCCTCAATCCCACTGACACGCCTTCCACAGAGGAAGCAGGGCTTGTGGACAAGGGGGACAACTCACCTATGACGGGGCTGAGGTCGTCAAGGTGGTAAAAACTCTCTTTGGTGGCCGGGTCCCGGGGGTGGAAGAGATTCGCCCTGAGTACCTCAAGGCCCTTGTTACAACCCGAGTGCTGGTTCCGTCCGCACTCGGATCTTATATCATTTCCAGGCTTTGACAGCAGAGGATTCCTTCTAGCTCCCCGGGCTCTTATTGTAACAGCGCCCGGTGGAGCTCCCTGCTGTCAGAGTCAACAGCTGTGCTGCATTCGGGGTCATTAGTGACCAGGGTTAAAAGCAGGCGCTGCATGCACCCCGATGCAGCAGTCTCTGTTAATCTTCCTGTTAAACTACCTGTTATGCTTCCTGTTAAGGTATGTTCTGTATGACATCTCCTGTTATTATACGGTCTGTTGAGATACCGTCTGTTAAACTCCCTGTTATTGTCTTACCCGCACTGTCGTGTGTGTTACTCTCTGTTCCTGCACTTCTTAATAAAACATCACTGCAACTCACTGGTGACTGCTGGCATCTTATGGTGGCTCGTGAGGGCCACCGTGACAGTAGACTGCTGCCAGTACGTCCGGAGAGGGGCGTTGCACCGAGATGCCATTCACTGTGAGTTTTTGCAGTATTGGACTTTGTTCTCCCCAGTCTGGGTGTCAGTACTGGAAGCATGCCGTCTCCCAGGAGCCGCGCTCTGCGCTTGGGCAATGAGCTAGCCGGCGCCCTGGAGTACGTCGACGGGACGCTCTTCACCGCCAGTCTCTACGACGACCCAAACCAAATTCGCTGGCACCTAGACTACGCTGAGGTTCTCCTTAACAATCTTCCTCGCTATGCCGACCACCCCGAAGTCAGCGCGAGGAGAAAGGACATCACCGCACAGCGAGAGATACTCCGTGGGTTGGAGGGAAATCCTGGCAGGAAGCCGAAGAGGAGGAGACGTCACCCCTTGCTTCGGGATCCCGCTCCTGCCTCCGCTCCAGCCCGGGAGTTCGCGCCATCCAGAGGTCTTTCCCCATCGGGCGTGATGTCACTCGGGTTTCCCCCTGAGGAGCTGCAGCTGACTGCTGTTAAGACCCGAGACCGAGTGACAGCTGCTCGCTCCGCTGTTCATCCACCCGGTCAACCTCAGCATGAACCCCGTCCGGATCCAGCTCCGGGTCGCTGCAAGGGCTCAATCCCTCGCACAGCTGCCTCTCCTGCACCTCGTCAGAGGGGATTCCCTGCAGCCTCATCTCCCCCCGAGCCATCTCCCGCTCTCTCGTCAGCGTCCTGTGCCCGGCTCATTTCGGCTGTCGCCCCCTCCTCCTTGATGCATTTCCCGGCCGCTGTGTGTACTCCGAGTCCAGCCCTGGCAAGTTCCGTCCCGGAACCATCTCCAGCGGATCCACCTCGTCCTTTCAGGAGGCCCGCTGTCACCATCCGGTGGGGAAAGGGAGGAGCAACATCCGCTACAGCAGGCACCACCCAACCTTCAGGAGACAGGCAAGTCCAAATTCATTCACACACTCGTTATTGTGATTTGCTCTGTCAGACTCCTGGAGGTGGAGTTCGGGGTTCGCAGCTCCCCGAGCTCCCACCACCTGCTGTGGATGAAATGATTAACCCCGCATCCTCTGTGTCTCCCTCCGCTGAGTGGTCCTCGACGCCAGGCCAACGTCGCTGGATGAGGAGGGGGCCTGCGGTTCTGGAGAGCCTGGTTCCGGTTCCGCAGCCACGTCATGGGCGGAGGAGGAGGGCGGACTGCAGTGTGGGACCTGCGTCGACGAGGAAGCATCCCCGGGGCTCCACGGACGAGCGGTCCGGTCCAGCGGGTCAAGGGTCCCCTGCCACCACGGCGTGCGGGCCGTCGGCGTGGGCTTCGGTGCCGGAGGATCCAGGAGCTGCGCGTACCATCATGCCAGCTGCGGAGCCCGACATAGCTGAGTGGGAGCCTGAAGACGACCTCCTGCCATCAGAGCCCGGATCGCCGAAGTCCTGGACGGCGTCAGAATTCGAGATCAGGCAAGTGCTCTGTTTTGTCTTTCTTTACTCCATCTTAGAGCACTTTTGCCTGTCTCTTGGGGAGGTGAGCTGGGTGCGGCCACCCGCTACATCCGAGCTTGTCTCGCTGGGTTCTGGCGCTACTGGTGATCCTGATCCCGGTTCTTTTCTCTCTCCCAAGCCTTCTCCCAGGGTCGCCAGCGCGGATCGGATTTCGCCCGCTGTGCCAGAGGTTCGGGGTTCGGGGTTGGAGGTCGGTCCTGGTGCGGCGCCTACCCAATCGGGGTCCTTCGCGGGAGTAACCGCGACCCAATCGGGGTCCGACGAGGACGCGGCACCAGCAGTTTCCAGGTTTGGTGGGGAAGCTGCAGATCCCCTGCCGCCAGATACTGGACAGGCTCATCTCCATCATCTCCATCATCTCCATCATCACCATCGTCACCCTCCTCGTTCTCCTGAGGAGCTCAACCCATCTCCACCTGGGGCCATTGGGGCTCCGAACGCTCCGCCCGGTTCTCCCTCATCTTTCCCTCCTCCAGCGAGACCGCCGGCTACTTCTCCCCTACGGTTCTGGTGGGCAAGCGATGCGGATCGGCCGCCTGAAGGATTGCCACGTCCATTTGGCTCTCTGGGCCGGCCTCCCGACCCCTTGGACCCCCTGTTTGGTGACCTGGTCCGGCCGCCTGAAATTTACTGTTTCCAAGCATGGGACTGGGGTAGGCCGCCCGAACTGTCCTTTTCCCCCCTGCCTGCATTGTGGCCGCTTGATGCCGGACGCCCCCCCGAACTTTCAGCCTCCATGCCTCAGGGCCAGGACTGCACTTATCCCGGGTTTTTCATTATATTCGTCTGTAAACTTTTGGGATGTGCGGGGGGGCCTGTTATGTGGTTCTGTATCTCACTCCCTTTTTTTTTTTCTTAGCTGTGATCGGTGTTTTTTTTCCCTCCTCTGTCTTATGTCCATTTATTGTTTAATACCGATGTATGTATTGCCTGTTGGGTTCTGTCCCTGTTACCCACACGTTAGGGAGTATTAGGTTTTTTTTTTTTCTCTCAACCTGTCTCTGTAGTTGCTTTGTTGGTCCCCTGTTATCATTTTGTTCTTTTTGACTCTCTCCCTCCTACCGGTGCCCCATCCGCCCGCCCTAGGGGGGTGGGGGGGGGGCTTGGGTGTTACTTGGGCCGCTCAGGTGCTCGGCCTTGAGGGGGAGGTACTGTTACAACCCGAGTGCTGGTTCCGTCCACACTCAGATTTTATATCATTTCCAGGCTTTGACAGCAGAGGATTCCTTCTGGCCCCCCGGGCTCTTATTGTGACAGCGCCCGGTGGAGCTCCCTGCTGTCAGAGTCAACAGCTGTGCTGCATTCGGGGTCATTAGTGACCGGGGTTAAAAGCAGGCGCTGCATGCACCCCGATGCAGCAGTCTCTGTTAATCTTCCTGTTAAACTACCTGTTATGCTTCCTGTTAAGGTACGTTCTGTATGACATCTCCTGTTATTATACGGTCTGTTGAGATACCGTCTGTTAAACTCCCTGTTATTGTCCTACCCGCACTGTCGTGTGTGTTACTCTCTGTTCCTGCACTTCTTAATAAAACATCACTGCAACTCACTGGTGACTGCTGGCGTCTTATGGTGGCTCGTGAGGGCCACCGTGACAGCCCTGGATGTTGTAGGGCTGTCATGGTTGACATGCCTCTGTAACATTGCGTGGAGGTCAGGGGCAGTGTCTTTGGCATGGACAATCGGGGTGGTGGTTCCTCTCTTAAAAAAAGGGGACCGGAGGGTGTGCTCCGACTTTAGAGGGATCACACTCCTCAACCTCCCTGGGAAGGTCTATGCCAAGGTACTAGAGAGGAAAGTCCAGCTGTTGGTCAACCCTCGGTTTCAGGAGGAAAGGATTCAGGAGGAGACAATGTGGTTTTCGTCCTAGCTGTGGCACATAGGACCAGCTCTTTACCCTCTCGAGAATCCTTGAGGGTTCATGGGAGTTTGCCCAACCAGTTTACATGTGTTTTGTGGACTTGGAGAAGGCATTCAACTGCGTCCCTCGTGGTTTTTTGTGGGGGGTGCTTCGGGAGTATGGAGTATCGGGCTTGTTGTTATGAGCTATTTGGTCTCTATACGGCCGTTGTGAGTGTTTGGTTCGTATTACCAACACTCGGTCGGACTCATTCCCAGTGAGAGATGGACTGCGCCAGGGATGCCCTTTGTCACCGATCCTGTTCATAATTTTTATGGACAGGATTTCTAGGCGAAGCCAGGGAACAGAGGATGTCACTGCACATGGCCCCCTTGAACAGCCATTTTCTGTTGATGGTCTATGACCTGTTTTCAAAATGGCCAGAAGTGTTGCCCACTAACCTGGTCACAACAGACATGGTCACCGGTTTCCTCTCATTGCTGTTCACCAGGTGAGGGGTTCCAGATGCCATCACAATGGACAATGGCCCACAGTTCACCTCTGGGGCGTTTGGGAAGTTTTTGGGAAAAAGGGGCGTGGGGCACATTAGAACCGCGTTTTATAACCCACAGACTAATGGGGGTGTAGAACGTTTTAATAAGACACTGAAAAATGGTTTGTGGGCCCATCTGGCAGATGGCTTCACATTCTCTGATGCCCTTCAAAAGATGCTCCTCCACTACAGGGCGATGGCCCACGCCACAACGGGGTGCTCTCCAGCAAAACTCATGCTGGGACATGAATTACATCTGCCCCTGGACCGGCTGCAGGCCCCTGCGACCTCTCCTCTGGGGGACACAGACTCATCACAAGACTGGGTCATCACACAACAGAGGAAAATGAAATGACGTTTTGACAGAAAGCACAGGGCAAGGGCTCATAGACTTGATTTGTCGGACTGGGTCAGAATCAAGTACCCCAACCATACGCATAAGCTGTAACCTTTCTGGATGGGACCACTGCAGATCATGAAGCGGCTGGGCCCGGACACGTTCAGGTTCTCAGATGGGTCACGGTGGCATTCCAGCCGCCTCAGAAAGTCGTTGCCGGCCCAGGGTCCGGGAGCTGCAGCGGATGTGACTGACGAAGGTTGGGACTTGTCTGATGGGGGTGTTGGGGACACTCGGGTGCGGCTGATGGAGCCTGGAGCAGGTCCTCCGCTTGTGAGGCACTTGGCTAGGATGCTTCAGAGGCCCAAACACCTCGACGACATTGTAGTAGGCCTAGCTTTAGCTGAGGTGTGTTGGTCATGGTTGGCAGAATAATCTGCTCCAACACAGAGGGTATCCTGGCAGTCTGCCCAGGTGCCCATTTAGCTCACGAGGCTTATTAGTTTGTGTGTGTTCCAAAAAAAAAAGAAAAAGATAAGATGTTTCAGAGTATTAATAAAATGTGCATTCTATGTTGATAAATTTAAGGGGGGGGGGGGTGAACTATGTTTTGCAAAGGGGAGAATGTTGTGTAGGGATTTGGCCCTTGGGGCCTGCCTTAGCCAACGCCAGGCAATTGATGTGGTGATGTCAGGCGGGCAATGGCTAGTATGTACAGTGGGGTAAAAAAGTATTTAGTCAGCCACCAATTGTGCAAGTTCTCCCACTTAAAAGATGAGAGAGGTCTCCAATTTTCATCATAGGTATACCTCAACTATGAGAGACAAAATAAGAAAAAAAAATCCAGAAAATCATCATTGAAGGATTTTTAATGAATTAATTGGTAAATTCCTCGGTAAAATAAGTATTTGGTCAATAACAAAAGTTCATCTCAATACTTTGTTATATACCCTTTGTTGGCAATGACAGAGGTCAAACGTTTTCTGTAAGTTTTCACAAGGTTTTCACACACTGTTGCTGGTATTTTGGCCCATTCCTCCATGCAGATCTCCTCTAGAGCAGTAATGTTTTGGGGCTGTCGTTGGGCAACACAGACTTTCAACTCCCTCCCAAGATTTTCTATGGGGTTGAGATCTGGAGACTGGCTAGGCCACTCCAGGACCTTGAAATGCTTCTTATGAAGCCACTCCTTCGTTGCCTGGGCGGTGTGTTTGGGATCATTGTCATGCTGAAAGACCCAGCCACGTTTCATCTTCAGTGCCCTTGCTGGTGGAAGGAGGTTTTCACTCAAAATTTCACGATACATGGCCCCATTCATTCTTTCCTTTACACGGATCAGTTGTCCTGTCCCTTTGCAGAAAAAAACATCCCCAAAGTATGATGTTTCCACCCCCATGCTTCACAGTAGGTATGGTGTTCTTTCTCCTCCAAACACGACAAGTTGAGTTTTTACCAAAAAGTTCTATTTTGGTTTCATCTGACCATATGACATTCTCCCAATCCTCTTCTGGATCATCCAAATGCTCTCTAGCAAACTTCAGACGGGCCTGGACATGTACTGGCTTAAGTAGGGGGACACGTCTGGCACTGCAGGATTTGAGTCCCTGGCGGCATAGTGTGTTTCTGATGTAGCCTTTGTTACTTTGGTCCCAGCTCTCTGCAGGTCATTCACTAGGTCCCCCCATGTGGTTCTGGGATTTTTGCTCACCGTTCTCGTGATAATTTTGACCCCACGGGGTGAGATCATGCGTGGAGCCCCAGATCGAGGGAGATTATCAGTGGTCTTGTTGTCATCACCCGCAGCTCACGGGCTTCCACCTCAGCTGCGCGCACACCTGCTCCTCGTTAGGCGCAGCTACTTATTCCATTCTGCCCTGAGCTGCGGCCTGGAGCCGTCTGTCTCCCTATGTTGTCAACTCAGCAACTTCCTTCTCATCAGGCCTGCTGACGACTCGTCTAACACGTAAGCTGCCAATATTGCCTTACCTTCTCTCGTTCAGACTTCCCCTGTGCACAGGTGGATTCCTTGGCGGCGGTCTCTCTCCCCCTCGTCACGCTGCTCCTCTACCTCACTGCATCATCACGGACGCACAGCAGGACGCTGTCTCCCAGGCTTGGAACTTGCCACGCCAGCCACCGCGCCGCTACAAGTAAGCACAGTACATCTTCACTCTCCCGTGTGGTTGCCCAGCTAATCCCTGCCTGGCTGTACGGCGTACTGCTTTGTCCTGACTGCATCCTCCACTACATCACACTTATATCTCACATACACGCATCCATACACAAACATTGCTGAAAATAAAGCTTTCAAATCTGTCTGAGCCTGCGTGCGTGTTTCCTGGGCCGAACAATATGTCACTTGTATGTCTTCCATTTTCTAATAATTGCTCCCACAGTTGATTTCTTCACACCAAGCTGCTTACCTATTGCAGATTCAGTCTTCCCAGCCTGGTGCAGGTCTACAGTTTTGTTTCTGGTGTCCTTTGACAACTCTTTGGTCTTGGCCATAGTGAAATTTGGAGTCTGACTGTTTGAGGTTGTGGATAGGTGTCTTTTATACTGATAACGAGTTCAAACAGGTGCCATTAATACAGGTAATGAGTGGAGGACAGAGGAGCTGATAATGAGTTCAAATAGGTGCCATTAATACAGGTAACGAGTGGAGGACAGAGGAGCCTCTTAAAGAAGAAGTTACAGGTCTGTGAGAGCCAGAAATCTTGCTTGTTTGTAGGTGACCAAATACTTATTTTACTGAGGAATTTACCAATTAATTCATTAAAAATCCTTCAATGTGATTTTCTGGATTTTTTTTCTCATTTTGTCTCTCATAGTTGAGGTATACCTATGATGAAAATTGGAGACCTCTGTTATCTTTTAAGTGGGAGAACTTGCACAATTGGTGGCTGACTAAATACTTTTTCGCCCCACTGTATATTGAGCCTGTTTTCTCAACGAAGGTCAGTTTGTTGCTCGGCACAACATGGCTCATGTCTCGCTTTATTAACACATAACAAACAACACAAGAAGGAGATTACTAAAAATCAATTCATTCAATGTCTGTTTGGTTTTTGGGCATGCAAGTTGACATTGAGTTCATGGATGTTGGAGGACATTCTTTTGTTTACATCTTCCAGCTCCAGAAAGATCTTTTGAAAAACCTCAAAGGTGTGTTTCAGTTTCTTTAGGTAGCTTAGTTCCAGGGCATACATAAGGCCCATCAGGTAGGCACAAGCATGTGCAACATCAGAAATACCAAAAAGGACTTCTGCCCCCTCGATGGCTATTCCTGTTCGTTTGTCTTGACCTTTGCTAACTCCAAAGATTCTGAGCACAAGTGTTGTTAGGGCCTCTTGGATGGCTGCAGCATTGTCATCATCAACAATCTGTGAAATACAGTGGTATGAAAAAGTGTTTGCCCCCTTCCATTTAAATATTAGACAAAGATAACACAAGTAAACACAAAATGCAGGTTTTAAATGAAGATGTTTATTATTAAGGGGAAAAAAAGATCCAAACCTACATGGCCCTGTGTGAAAAAGTGATTGCACCCTAAACCTAATAACTGGTTGGGCCACCCTTAGCAACAACAACTGCAATCAAGCGTTTGGGATGACTTGAGGAATTTTGGCCCACTCATCTTTGCAGAATTGTTTTAATTCAGCACACTGGAGGGTTTTCAAGCATGAACCACCTTTTTAAGGTCATGCCACAGCATCTCAATCGGATTCATTTACCTTTTGTTCTTATTAAAGACAAAAAATAGAAAGGAGTTGTTTTTACCTTCTTTACATGTTTTGACTGTTCACTGCAGCCTAGAAGTCTGACATCTCCTTTCTATTTTTTGTCTTTATTAAGAATAAAAGGTAAATAATTAAAAGAAGACAAAATGAACCTACTTTAGTTGTTGAGTCAATCAGATTCAGGTCAGGACTTTGACTAGGCCACTCCAAATTCTTTATTTTGTTTTTCCTAAGCCATTCAGAGGTGGACTTGCTGGTGTGTTTTGGATCATTGTCCTGTTGCAGAACCCAAGTGTGCTTCAGCTTGAAGTCACGAACAGATGGCTGGACATTCTTGTCATATCCGGCTCTAGGGAGCCGGGCAATCAGAGCCAGGGACAAGCCAGTGAGTCGAGATGGTTTATTTTGGGTAAGGGATAAGGGATGAGGAGAGCACAGATACTCATGCAGAGGTACACTCACAGGTTGCACAGCGCAGAGGTAAGCAGCTCGTACCGGACGTGGGGGTAGCAAGACGTACATCCTCACAGCGGGATACAAACACAGGAATGCTGCAAGGGGAGTTGAGGCTGACACCAGACGAAGGGGCTTCAGCCTAGCAGTGCTTATGTCGCAGCCCCGAGTCATCGAGGCTGCTCCTATTTATCCTCATTGGCAGCGCCCCAGCTGATGAAGACTAATTGGCCCCAGCCGTCCATAATGCTGCCAGCTGGGGGCCAGCTGAGACGCTGCTCAATGGGAGGCAGGGATGAGGGAAAACATGGGCTCAGTGCCGAGACGGCATCTCAACCCATGGTGACAGAGCCCCTCCCTCAAGGTCGGGCTCCTGAACGACCAGGAACATCCCAGCCCCCCCCCCCCCCCCCACCTAGGGTGGGAGGAAGGGAGGCGGACCGGAGGGGAAGAAGCCAAGGGAGGGACAACACCAATGGGGCAATGTAGGGTAGCGGGAAAGAAAAACCCAAATACAATACTGACAACAGAATAATTAACCCAGGTACAGATGGGGAGAAGAACTGGGTCAGCACGCCGGTTACATACTACCCAGAGAGTACCAACCATGCGTGACCCAGAGCAAGAAAAAAAAAAGAACCACCAAAAAGGTACAGGGCAAAAAATGCTGAGTATGGTCAAATAAAGGGAAAACACAATACACAGCACCAATATAAGTACATACACACAGTCACCAAGAAAAGTGAGGGTGACTGGAACAAATGGACAATTACAGAGCATGGTGTTACGGAAAACAAGGCACATGACTCTATAATGAACCAACAGGGCATAAAAAAGAAATACTGAGTGCAGGCAAAGAAAAACCCACACACATGAATATATAAATACCCAGTCACCTAAAGAAATAAAAGTGACTGGAATGAATGGGCAACTGCAGAGTATGGTCTGAAAGGGAACAAAACATAACTCTACAATGCAAAAACGAGACTAAAAACATGGTACAAAAAATAAAATGCTGGGTACGAGGGAAGGAAAACACACAGCACTATAAATACACATCCACCAACAGGACAGACATTACACCCAAGTGACCTTAATAACGATGAAAGAAAAAGTGACACCCGAGGTGTATGGCAGGCAGAGTCCAAAAATAGCCGAGATGGCTCCGGAGATCTCCCCGCCCATTGTCCAGCTGGCGAATCAGGGGAAGAAGTGTTCGGACGGCGAACTCTGGACCCAGATCCCAGGAATCCAGTCCACCGGCAGCCGAACCAGGCTGCCCAGAGGGAAACACAGACCAGTGGGGGGAACCAGATCACCGAACCGAAAGTTTTGCGGGTCGGGTCGTCGACCCGCATCACTCAACCACCAGGACCGTTGAGACGGACGAAGGGTCAGAGCGGATCCCGGTGGAAGAGGCTCAGGGGAGAGCCGATGACGAGGGCGGCGGGCCTCAGGGAAACGGCCACCTCCTCACCGGACCTGGACAATACTGGGGCAGCACCCACGTCGGACCCCGATCGGGCCTCAGGCGAACCCACGTTGGACCCCGACTGGGTCTCGGGCGATCCCACGTTGACTACTGCACCAGAACCGACCTCCAACGTTGAACCCGGACCCTCCAGCACCACGAGGAACAGCAACTCCTTGCCGGTGACCCTGGAAGAAGGCTCAGAAGAGAAAACAGAACCGGGATCAGGATCACCGGCAGCAGCCAGAACCCGGCGAGACGAGCTCAGACGCAGCGGACGGCTGCACCCGGCTCGTCTCCCCTGGAGATAGGCTGAAGTGCTCGGGGATAAAAAGAGAGAAAAGAAAGGAGAGCACTCGCCTGATCTCGGGTTCTGACGCCGTCCAGGACTGCGAAGATCCAGGATCCGTCGTCAGGAGGTCGTTGCCAGGCTCCCATCTAGCCGCGTCGGGCCCCGCAGCCAGCACGATGGTCAGCGCAGCTTGAGATCCCTCCAGCTCAGGTAACCCCGCCGACGATCCACTCGGCGTGAAGCCAGAAGAATCTCGTCCCGCTGGACCGAACCGCTCCTCCGTGGAGACCCGGGGACGCTCAGTCGTCGGCGGAGACTCCACGCAGCAGTCAGTCCCCCTCCTCCGTCCGCAATGTAGCTGCGGAACCACAGGCCCTCTCCATATCCCACCACGTTGACCCGGAGCCGGGGACCGCTCGGCGGAGAGAGACACAGAGGATGCGGGATTAGGAATACAGGTTACAGCAGGTGGGGAGAGTTCAGGGAGCTGCGAACCCTGAACTTCTCCTCCAGGGATGTGACAGAGCAAATCATTAAGCAGGTGTGAAAAAACAATGACTTGCCTGCCCCCTGGAGGTTGAGTATCGCCTGCTGTAGTGGAATCTGCTTCTTCCTCTCCCCGCCCGGCGATAACGGAGGACCCCCCGGGAATTCGTCTGAGGGTCGCTCGCGTTGTCTCCAGCAGAGAGCTCACCAGGCCGGAATTCCAGGCACACACAGCGGTCAGGAAGCGCGTCGAGGAGGAGGGGAAAACAGCCGGGATGAGCCAGCCCGAATGTCCAGGAATGACAGCGGGGGAACGAGGCTCAGGGGACGGGGCTGTAGAATCTCCACACTGACGAGGCGAAGGGATGACAGCTGCGTGGGAGGAACGGTCCTGACGATGACCCAGAACTGGATCCGGACGAGGTTCGTGCAGAGGTGACTCGGCGATGTGATGACGACTACTCCCAGGGGACGAAGCGAGGGGGAAACCCAGGATTCGCCGCTCCAGATCGGAGATCGAGACGAGGAAGGCGTCGAGCACGGGAAAGCTTCGTAGCCCTGAAGTCCTCACCATCAATCTCACTGCCGCCGCCACATGCCTGAAGGTGGTGACAGGAAACACAGTAGAGCTCGCGACAGCCACTCGACCCCGGACATAACTGCTGTCAGCTGCGGCTCCTTGAAGGGAATCCCGAGTGACGTGGCGCAGGTCGGGGGAAGTCCTCTGGTTGGCGCGAACTCCCGGACTGGAATGGCGGCAGGAACGGGACTCCGAAGCGGGGAAAGACGTCGCCCACTTCGACTCCCTGCCGGGATTTCCATCCACCCCGTGGAGCTTCTCTCGCTGTGTACCTGCAGCGTCTATCCTGGCACTGTCCTCCAGATGGTACAGAGAGTGAGGGTGACAGTCCAGGAGTTCCTCAGCACGGCCCGGATGCCAGCGTCTCGCGTTGGAGACGTCGTGCAGGGTGAAGAACGTCCCGTCGACAGCCTCCGAGATGGACCTCAGCTCGTCGCCCTGGCGCCGGAAGTGACTCCTGGGAAACGGCATGCTAGCAGCGCTGACACCCGGACAGAAAGGTACATTTCCACAGCGACTCACGGCCGCCGGCAACTCTTCTGGCTGCGACATACTGTCATATCCGGCTCTAGGGAGCCGGGCAATCAGAGCCAGGGACAAGCCAGTGAGTCGAGATGGTTTATTTTGGGTAAGGGATAAGGGATGAGGAGAGCACAGATACTCATGCAGAGGTACACTCACAGGTTGCACAGCGCAGAGGTAAGCAGCTCGTACCGGACGTGGGGGTAGCAAGACGTACATCCTCACAGCGGGATACAAACACAGGAATGCTGCAAGGGGAGTTGAGGCTGACACCAGACGAAGGGGCTTCAGCCTAGCAGTGCTTATGTCGCAGCCCCGAGTCATCGAGGCTGCTCCTATTTATCCTCATTGGCAGCGCCCCAGCTGATGAAGACTAATTGGCCCCAGCCGTCCATAATGCTGCCAGCTGGGGGCCAGCTGAGACGCTGCTCAATGGGAGGCAGGGATGAGGGAAAACATGGGCTCAGTGCCGAGACGGCATCTCAACCCATGGTGACAATTCTCAGTCAGGATTTTTTGGTAGACAGCAGAATTCATGGTTCCATTTACCACAGCAAGTCTTCCAGGTCCTGAAGCAGTGAAACAGCCCCAGACCACCACACTACCACCACCATATTTTACAGCTGGTATGATGTTCCTTTTTCTGAAATGCTGTGTTACTTTTATGCCAGATGTAATGGGACACACACCTTCCAAAAAGTTCAACTTTTGTCTCGTCAGTCCACAGAGTATTTTCCCAAAAGTCTTGGGGATCATCAAGATGTTTTGTGGCAAAACTGAGACGAGCCTTTATGTTCTTTTTGCTCAGCAGTGGTTTTCATCTTGGAAATCTGCCACACAGGCCATTTTTGCCTCTCTTTCTTATGGTGGAGTCATGAACGCTGACCTTAACTCAGGCAAGTGAGGCCTGCAGTTCTTTGAATGTTTGATTGTGGGGTCTTTTGTGACCTCTTGGATGCGTCGTCACTGTGCCCTTGGGGTACACCACCACCTTGGGTTCACCACCAACCTGTTCATGTCTCTAATCGTTTTTCCCTGCTCAGCGACAAATCCGCTGAGGAAAAAACTCTGATCATTGGCGACTCTGTAGTCAGAAACGTGAACCTAGAGACTCCAGTGGTCATAGTTAAATGCATTCCTTGGGCCAGAGCAGGCGACATCCAGTCAAATTTTAAAATGCCGGCTAAAAGTAACTGTAAATACTCCACAACTGTTATCCACGCCAGCATTAATGACGTCCGATTCCGGCAGTCGGAAGTCACAAAACTTAACATGGAATTGGTGTGTGACTTTGAAAAACGATGTCTGCCTCTGTAGTATTCTCTGGGCCCCTCCCCTATCTGACCCGTGATGACATGTTTAGCCACTTGCCATCCTTCAACCGCTGGCTGTCTGTGTGGTGTCCTGCAAACAATGTGAGCTACATAGACAATTGGAACTCATTTTGGGGAAAACCTGGTCTTATTAGACAAGACGGCGTCCATCCCACTTTGGATGGTGTGTCTCATTTATCTAACAATCTGGCATCATTTTTATCCAAATTTCCAAAACCTTGACAACTCAGAGTTGCGACCAGGAAGCAGAGTAACAGTCTTACACGCCTCTCTGCAGCTCCTCTTCATCCGCCACCCCTCAACTTAGCCCCTGTCTTCCCCATCAGAGAATCATTGTCTGCTCCCTCCAAAGTAAATAAAAATATAATGTATAAGCATCCCAAAGTGATAAAACAAAAAGCTGGTAAAACTCAAATTAAACATGAAGCCTCTAAATTGAATGGTTTGGCCTCTGTTCCTCCTCATAATTTAAAAATTAAATGCCGTTTGTTAAATATTAGGTCTCTAACTCCCAAGTCTCTGCTAGTCCATGATCTGTTAATTGATCATCTGATTGATTTAATATCCCTTACAGAGACTTGGTTAGGGCAAGAGGATTATGTTGGTTTAAATGAATCAACTCCCTCTGGTTATTTAAACTGTCAAAATCCCAGAAGTTCTGGTTGTGGAGGAGGAGTAACAACAATTTACTGTTCCAAATTACTAGTTAATGAAAAGCAAAAAACACGTTATAATTCCTTTGAGGGCCTGGTCCTTAGTATTGGGCATGTTAGCAATTTTAGGCTAAAACCAATTTTATTTGCCGTAGTTTATCGTCCTCCATCAACCTATTCAGAGTTTTTATCCAAATTTGCCGAATTCTTAGCTGATTTAGTGCTGAAATCAGATAGAATAATTATAGTAGGGGACTTTAACCTGTTGCACTTCTGTGTACCGCGGGCGGGCACGTCTCTGCGTCCTAGAGCGCACGAGGGTGCACGAGAGCGCTGCGTCCTAGAGCGCACTGAAAAAAAAAGCTGCATTTCCGTTCTTCCACTACAGACACAGCCGCAAACAGATTAGATATGATTGACCTCTCATTCGACTAATAAGAGCCTTGAATTGGGTTTCTGAAACCTTGAAGAACCAATGACTGAAAACCTAGCAAGAAGGACCCGCCTACCAATGCTGCGAATGCAGCGAGCCAATTGAAGCACAGAAGTTCGAAAGCTGTTTTGTGTAAGGCTGGAAGAAGACAGACTGACTGCTGCAGCAGATGAAAAAAGGACCCGCAGGAAGAACCGCCACAGACCCAGCAGCACAGAGACCACCCACAAGTACGACCTGTGTGACAGAGCCTGCCATTCGCGCATCGGCCTGTTCAGCCACAGGCAGTGCTTTTTTTTTTTTTTATTCCAGCAGAATAGATGTTTAGGATTCTCTTCCATGGTCATCATAGACCGACGGAGGCCGACGATGAAGGCTGGGTGACACACACGCGTTCGCCAGTCTTTTTTAATTACTACTGTTATTTGTTTTGAAAAATCGTTTGCCAAAACCGCAATCATGGAAGCGCAAAACCGCAATAATGGAATTATGTTTTGACCGGGTCGCGAGACCAGAACCACGAGTCCGTAACAAGCGGACCAGCGTTGCGTTCGTCTGACAATGAGGAAGAGAAGTTCGCCAGCGACTTTGCTGTTGTGAACAGGTAAGTGTTATAAGCTAAATTATTCTTTATCCCTGAAAATTGTAATCAAAAATGACTTTTGACCGATTGGTAAATTACAGCTGTGCGTCATCGCCACATGACGCACCGCGGCGCAACGGGCGATGTCCGTCCTCTGTAGTGGGGGGGGGGGAACAACACCCCCCCCCACACACACACACACACACAGCCCTGAGTGTCACCTTTCATTAGAGCCCAAGATGAAGCTTCTATATTGAATCATTCAAAAGTTACAAACGTTTTTCCAAACTGTGTCATTTGGCACAATTTCGCACAGTTCCAAAACGCCTGGGAACAACCTGAGAACAAAGTTGTGTAATATATTCATTTTTTGTGGTATTGTTACAAAATTTTGACCTCAGCTGGATAACACTTGGTTCTACATTTCTGTTGCATTTTCCAGCCCAGATCTGAAGCTGTGTGTTATTTGCAAGCATTTGTATCCAAAAAAAACACCCAGGCGAAATTTATTTTCTTCAAGTTCAGTATGTTTAGATGACTGTTACTCAGTGGCCGGAGCACTTAGAGAGATTATGACTGTTTTGCCAAAAAATTCAAAGTGTTTTCTTTTAAATGAGACCAACCCCATGAAGATGCTGCAAAGGGTTGAAGAACAGCTTTTGATTTACTTTGGGCACGTTATTTTTTGGCGTTTTTAGGGAAATTGACCAGAGTGCAAGGGGTTAATATACATGTAGATGTAGACGGCGTGCGAGCCCGCTGTCTGCTGGGCCGCTTTGCTGGAGCCGTACTGACATAATGTCTGGCCCAGGAAACACGCATGCAGGCTCAGGATAGATTTAACAGCTTTATTCAACAAGCAGGTGTGTTTGAATGGATGTATGTGGTATGTGTATGTGCTGGGGTGAACGCCGATGCGCAGGCAGCAGAGTAGTGCGCCGTTCAGCCGGACAACCCTATGGAGAAAGAGCAGAGGACAAGGGTAACGGGCACCACACCGAGACAGGGATAATCAGTCAAAGTGTTGCTTACTTGCAGGGAACAGGTGGCTGGCATCGGCAGGTGACCAGCCCGGGAGACAGCGTCCTGCAGGGCCTGCGCGGATGGTGGAGATGAGTCGGCGATGACGGGGGAAATCCGCCGCAGGGGAATCCACCTGTGCACAGGGGTGAAGAGCTTGGAAGACAAGGTAAGGGATGCTTACGTGTCGTTGAATCTTGCTGGTGATCTGAGGTAGAATCACGAGCTTTGGAGGTACCAACGAGAACAGACGGCTCCAGACCGCAGCACTGGGCCGAGTGGGTTAAATAGCTCGCTGTTGATGAGGCGCAGGTGTGCGCGCAGCTGAAGCCGCTGATGAGTGGCGAGTCGTGACACTTTTAGAGTTAGACAAAATAATTTCCTCATCCAAGCCTTCAACTTGTCTTTTAGACCCTATTCCTACCAGGTTATTTAAAGATGTCTTCCCATTTATTGGTAGCTTTATTCTTCAAATAATCAATTCTTCATTAACTTTAGGCCATGTACCACAGGCTTTTAAAACTGCTGTAATTAAACCCTTACTCAAAGAGCCAACTCTGGATCCAGGAGTTTTAGCTAGCTATAGACCAATCTCTAATCTCCCTTTCATTTCAAAAATCTTAGAAAGAGTTGTTGCTACACAATTATTTGACCACTTGCAGGGAAATGGTTTAAAGAGTTTCAATCTGGGTTTAGAATCCATCATAGTACTGAAACAGCCTTAGTTTGCATCTGATAATGGACTTGTTTCTGTACTTGTCCTTTTAGACCTTCGTGCAGCTTTTGATACTATCAATCATAATATTCTACTGATACAGTGGGGCAAAAAAGTATTTAGTCAGCCACCAATTGTGCAAGTTCTCCCTCTAAAAAGATGACAGAGGTCTCCAATTTTCATCATAGGTATACCTCAACTATGAGAGACAAAATGAGAAAAAAAAATCCAGAAAATCACACTGAAGGATTTTTAATGAATTAATTGGTATATTCCTTGGTAAAATAAGTATTTGGTCACCTACAAACAAGCAAGATTTCCGGCTCTCACAGACCTGTAACTTCTTTAAGAGGCTCCTCTGTCCTCCACTCATTACCTGTATTAATGGCACCTGTTTGAACTCATTGTCAGTATAAAAGACACCTGTCCACAACCTCAAACAGTCAGACTCCAAACTCCACTATGGCAAAGACCAAAGAGCTGTCAAAGGACACCAGAAACAAAATTGTAGACCTGCACCAGGCTGGGACGACTGAATCTGCAATAGGTAAGCAGCTTGGTGTGAAGAAATCAACTGTGGGAGCAATTATTAGAAAATGGAAGACATACAAGACCACTGATAATCTCCCTCGATCTGGGGCTCCACGCAAGATCTCACCCTGTGAGGTCAAAATGATCATGAGAACGGTGAGCAAAAATCCCAGAACCACACGGTGGGACCTAGTGAATGACCTGCAGAGAGTTGCAGAGAGCTGCAGAGACCTGCAGAGAGCTGGGACCAATGTAACAAAGGCTACATCAGTAACGTGATCGTCACTTCCTGTTTTGCTGTCTGTCTGTGTGGTTTGCTCTCCTCACTCTCCTGAGCTTCTGAGTTAGCCGCTAGCTATGGCTACTAGCTCTCCTTCCTCTCCTCCTCTGGTGTGCTCTCTCTGTCAGATGTTTAGCTACACCTCTGCCTCTTTTAGTGATAACGGTAAATGTAATAAATGTTGTCTTTTTGAGGTGCTCGAGGCGAGGTTGTCTGATTTGGAATCCCGGCTCCGCTGCATTGAAACACCGTCTGCGCCAGTTACTCTTGACGGACGCCCCTTAGCTGCAGCGGAGCTAGCTAACATAGCTGACCCTGTTAGCGGTCCTCCGGCTCTCCTCAGCAGCGAGGAGACTGGGTGGGTGACGGTGAGAAGGAAGCCTAGTTGCAAAGCCCCGGTACACCTCCAACCTGTTCACGTTTCTAATCGTTTTTCCCCACTCAGCGACACGCCCGCTGAGGAAAAAACTCTGATCATTGGCGACTCTCTAGTCAGAAACGTGAACCTAGAGACTCCAGCGGCCATAGTCAAATGCATTCCTGGGGCCAGAGCAGGCGACATCGAGTCAAATTTGAAAATGCTGGCTAAAAGTAACTGTAAATACTCCACAATTGTTATTCACACTGGCATTAATGACATCCGTCTCCGGCAGTCGGAAGTCACGAAACTTAATGTAGAATCGGTGTGTGACTTTGCAAAAACAATGTCGGACTCTGTAGTGTTCTCTGGGCCCCTCCCCAATCTGACCAGTGATGACATGTTTAGCTGCTCGTCATCCTTGAACCGCTGGCTGTCTGTGTGGTGTCCTGCAAATGACGTGGGCTACATTGACAACTGGAACTCATTTTGGGGAAAACCTGGTCTTATGAGACAAGACAGCATTCATCCCACTTTGGATGGTGCTTCTCATTTATCTAGCAATCTGGCATCTTTTTTATCCAAATTTCCAAAACCTTGATTACTCAGAGTTGGGACAGGAAGCAGAGTCGCAGTCTTACACGCCTCTCTGCAGCTCCTCTTCATCCGCCACCCTTCATCTTAGCCCCTGTCTTCCCCATCAGAGAATCATTGTCTGCTCCCTCCAAAGTAAATAAAAATATAATATATAAGCATCCCAAAGTGATTAAGCAAAAAATTGGTAAAACTCAAATTAACCTCTTGCACTCCAGTGTACCGCGGATGGGCACGTCTCTGCGTCCTAGAGCGCACGAGGGCGCTGCGTCCAAGATCGCACTGAAAAAACAAAGCTGCATTTCTGTTCTTCCACTACAGACACAGCCGCGAACAGATCAGATATGACTGACCTCTCATTCGACTAATAAGAGCCTTGAATTGGGTTTCTGAAACCTTGAAGAACCAATGACTGAAAACCTAGCAAGAAGGACCCGCCTACCAATGCTGCGAATGCAGCGAGCCAATTGAAGCACAGAAGTTTGAAAGCTGTTTTGTGTAAGGCTGGGTGGAGAGACTGACTGCTGCAGCAGATGAAAAAAGGACCTGCAGGAAGAACCGCCATAGACCCAGCAGCACGGAGACCACCCACAAGTGCGACCTGTGTGACAGGGACTGCCATTCGCGCATCGGCATGTTCAGCCACAGGCGGTGATTTTTTTTTTTATTCCAGTAGAATAGACGTTTAGGATTCTCTTCCATGGTCATCATAGACCGACGGAGGCCGCCGCCGAAGGCTTGGTGACACACGCGTGTTCACCAGTTTTTTTGAATTACTACTGTTATTTGTTTTGAAAAATCGTTCGCCAAAACCGCAATCATGGAAGCGCAAAACCGTAATAATGGAATTATGTTTTGACGGGGTCGCAAGACCAGAACCACGAGTCCTTAACAAGCGGACCAGTGTCGCGTTCGTCTGACAATGAGGAAGAGAAGCTCGCCAGCTCCGCTGCTGCTGTGAGCAGTGACAGTGGTGCTGTGGAAACATGCCTTATCCGAGTGTAATCCGTCATGTAGCGAGGGCGGATCACCGTCCTCTGTAGCGTGCCCCCCCCCAACACACACACACAGACACAGCCCTGAATGTGACCTTTCATTAGAGCCCAAGATGAAGCTTCTACATTGAATCATTCAAAAGTTACAGACGTTTTTCCAAACTGTGCCATTTGGCACAATTTGGCACAGTTCCAAAACGCCTGGGAACTACCTGAGAACAAAGCTGTGTAATATATTCATTTTTTGTGGTATTGTTACAAAATTTTGACCTCAGCTGGATAACACTTGGTTCTACATTTCTGTTGCATTTTCCAGCCCGGATCTGAAGCTGTGTGTTATTTGCAAGCATTTGTATCCAAAAAAACACCCAGGCGAAATTTATTTTCTTCAAGTTCGGTATGTTTAGATGACTGTTACTCAGTGGCCGGAGCACTTAGAGAGATTATGACTGTTTTGCCCAAAAATTCAAAGTGTTTTCTTTTAAATGAGACCAACCCCATGAAGATGCTGCAAAGGGTTGAAGAACAGCTTTTGATTTACTTTGGGCACATTATTTTTTGGCGTTTTTAGGGAAATTGACCAGAGTGCAAGGGGTTAATATACATGTAGATGTAGATAGTGATTGCCTTAATGTGGCATTTAATTCAATATTAGACTCGATTGGGTTTTCTCAGAAAGTAGGAAATTCTACTCATTATCTCCACCATACATTGGACCTTGTTCTGACATATGGCATAGAAATAGAAAATCTTGTAGTGTCTCCTCATAACCCTGTACTGTCAGACCATTGTCTGTTAACCTTTGATTTTACTATTTCTGACTATTTGGCTCCCAAAGAAAAATATTATTACAGTAGATGCCTCTCAGATGATGCTGTTACCAAATTTATGCAGATTGTTTCCTCTATGCCATGTGTCAACACAACGGAAATAAGCTATAGACAGCTTGCTCCTTCTGTAATTGATAACATGGTGGATAGTGTTACAGCTTCTCTGCATCAGACTCTAGACTTGGTGGCCCCCTTAAAAAAATAAAAGTCTAATCAGAGATTTCTAACTCCTTGGTTCAACACAGAAACTCGTAGCTTAAAACAGAAGACTCGTCAATTAGAAAGAAAATGGTGCTCCACTAATTTAGATGAAATATATTTAGCTTGGAGAAATCATCTTTTAATTTATAAAAAATCTCTTAGAAAAGCTAGAACAAGTTATTATTCTGCATTAATAGAAGACAACAAGAATAATCTCAGGTTCCTTTTCAGCACTGTAGCCAGGTTGACAAAGAGTCAGGACTCTGTCAATCCTAGCATTCCCTTAGAGCTTACTAGTCAGGACTTTATGAACTTTTTCAATAATAAAATTTCATCCATCAGAGATAAAATCGATCAGATTCTTCCCACAGTTAACTTAAATACTGTGACTACTACAGCTCCTTCAACTGATGTCTGTCTTGATGAGTTTACTCCAATCGACCTTTGTGAGTTAGACAAGATAGTTTCCTCATCCAAACCTTCAACTTGTCTTTTAGACCCTATTCCTACCAGGTTATTTAAAGAAGTCTTCCCACTTATTGGTAGCTTTATTCTTCATATAATCAATTGTTCATTAACTTTAGGCCATGTACCGCAGGCTTTTAAAACGGCTGTAATTAAACCCTTACTCAAAAAGCCAATGCTAGATCCAGGAGCTTTAGCTAACAATAGACCAATCTCTAATCTTCCTTTCATTTCAAAAATCTTAGAAAGAGTTGTTGCTACGCAATTATTTGACCACCTGCAGGGAAATGGTTTACTTGAAGAGTTTCAATCTGGGTTTAGAATCCATCATAGTACTGAAACAGCCTTAGCGAAGGTCACTAACGACCTCCTCATCGCATCTGATAATAGACTGGTTTCTGTACTTGTCCTTTTAGACCTTAGTGCAGCTTTTGATACTATTGATCATACTATTCTACTTGATAGATTAGAACACTATGTTGGACTTAATGGAACTTCGTTGCAGTGGTTTCGATCTTATTTATCTGATAGGTTCCAGTTTGTTCATGTAAATAATGAGTTTTCTTTCAACTCAAAGCTTAGTCATGGAGTTCCACAGGGATCTGTACTAGGCCCTACTCTTTTTAGTTTATATATGCTTCCGTTAGGCAACATTATTAGAAAGCACTGCATACATTTTCATTGTTATGCAGATGACACACAATTATACCTGTCAATGAAGCCAGATGATAGTAATCAATTAGCCAAGTTAGAAGCCTGTCTTAAGGAAATCAAAGCTTGGATGACTTGTAATTTCCTGCTATTAAATTCAGATAAGACTGAAGTTATTCTTGTTGGTCCAAAAAACCTTAGAAATACCTTTCCAAATCAAACTTTCAGTTTGGATGCGCTTACTCTTTCTCTTAATAGCTCTGTGAGGAACCTTGGAATTATTTTTGATCAAGAGCTGTCCTTCAATTCACATATTAATTTTGTTTCTAAGACTGCCTTCTATCATTTGCGTAATATTGCCAAGATTAGGAGCATCTTGTCTCAGAGTGATGCTGAGAAACTGATCCACGCTTTTGTTAGCTCGAGATTAGATTATTGTAATTCTTTATTATCAGGCTGTCCTAAAACATCTTTAAAAAGTCTTCAGCTGATCCAAAATGCTGCAGCAAGAGTTTTAACAGGTACTAGAAAGAGAGATCATATCACTCCGGTTCTGGCCTCCCTTCATTGGCTTCCCATAGAGTTTAGAATTAAGTTTAAAATCCTTCTTCTTACTTACAAAGCTCTAAACAATCAGGCTCCTTTTTATTTAAAAGATCTGATACTACCATATTATCCTAACAGAGCACTACGCTCCCAAAATGCAGGATTACTTGTAATACCTAGAATCTCCAAAAGTACAATGGGAGGCAGAGCCTTCAGTTATCAAGCTCCTCTCCTGTGGAACCAGCTGCCAATCTGGATTCGGAAGTCAGACTCGATCTCTGTTTTTAAGAATAGATTAGATTAGATTAGATTCAACTTTATTGTCATTACACATGTATGAATACAAGGTAACAAAACACAGTTTAGCATCCAATCAGAAGTGCAAAGGACAGCAGTGCAGTATATACAGTAATTGACAGTATGTGCAATTTAAGCAAATATATGCAGCAGTGCAGAAAGTTAAGAGTACCGTTATGTGCAAATAATATACAATAAGTTAGGTGGGCAGTTATGTACAGGTGAGGATGGTAAGAGATGATGGTAAGAGAGTCAGCGGGGAACTAAGTTCAATAACGTGGCAGCTGTTGGAAAGAAACTGTTCCTAAACCTGCTGGTTCTAGTCCGAAGGCTTCTGAAACGCCTTCCGGAGGGGAGAAGCTGGAACAGTCCATGAGCAGGATGGTTGGAGTCCCTAAGAATGCTGCGTGCCCGGCGCAGACATCTTTTCCTGTAGACGTCCTCTATAACTGGAAGTGGAGTCCCTGTGATGCGTTGGGCGGTTTTCACCACCCGCTGCAGCACCTTATGGTCAGCGACAGAGCAGCTCCCATACCAGACTGTGGCACAGTTGGTCAGGGTGCTTTCTATCACGCAGCGGTAGAAGTTGCCCAGGATGTCAGTTGACAGATGGTTCTTCTTCAGTGTCCTCAAGAAGAAGAGGCGCTGATGGGCCTTCTTGATCAGGCTGGTGGTGTTAACTGACCAGGACAGGTCCTCCGAGACGTGGGTCCCCAGGAATTTGAAGCTGGGGACACGTTCAACAGCTATGCCATTGATATGGATATGAATAGGTGTAAAACCTACCTTTTTGATATAGCCTACAATTAGGGAGGGATCATGTGTTTTTGAACCCTCCCTTAGTTATGCTGCTAATAGGTTTAGTCAGCCGGGGGACCTCCAATAATGCACTGGGCCTCACTCCTTTCTTCACTCTCAAAGAAATATTTTTTTCTGCTGGTCATTAACATCTGTTTGTTCTCTCCCATAGATTGAGTCCCCATCGTGCTGTTTGCTCTCTACATGTCTGTTCTTTTCATCTTCTCTGTCCCCTCACCCCCCAGCCAGTCGCAGCAGATGACTGCCCCTCCCTGAGCCTGGTTCTGCTGGAGGTTTCTTCCTGTTAAAAGGGAGTTTTTCCTCTCCACCGTCGCCAAGTGCTTGCTCACAGGGGATCGCCTGATTACTGGGGTCTTTCTGCAACTGTAGGGGTTCCCCCTACAGTTGATAGTGCTATGAGATGACTGTTGTTGTGAAATGGCGCTATATAAATAAAGTTGAATTGAATTGAATTGAATTAACACACTACGCCGCCAGGGACTCAAATCCTGCAGTGCCAGACGTGTCCCCCTGCTTAAGCCAGTACATGTCCAGGCCCATCTGAAGTTTGCTAGAGAGCATTTGGATGATCCAGAAGAGGATTGGGAGAACGTCATATGGTCAGATGAAACCAAAATAGAACTTTTTGGTAAAAACTCAACTTGTCGTGTTTGGAGGAGAAAGAACACCATACCTACTGTGAAGCATGGGGTGGAAACATCATACTTTGGGGCTGTTTTTTCTGCAAAGGGACCAGGACGACTGATCCGTGTAAAGGAAAGAATGAATGGGGCCATGTATTGTGAGATTTTGAGTGAAAACCTCCTTCCATCAGCAAGAGCATTGAAGATGGGTCTTTCAGCATGACAATGATCCCAAACACACTGCCCGGGCAACAAAGGAGCGGCTTCGTAAGAAGCATTTCAAGGTCCTGGAGTGGCCTAGCCAGTCTCCAGATCTCAATCCCATAGAAAATCTTGGGAGGGAGTTGAAAGTCTGTGTTGCCCAGCAACAGCCCCAAAACATCATTGCTCTAGAGGAGATCTGCATGGAGGAATGGGCCAAAATACCAGCAACAGTGTGTGAAAACCTTGTGAAGACTTACAGAAAACGTTTGACCTCTGTCATTGCCAACAAAGGGTATATAACAAAGTATTGAGATGAACTTTTGTTATTGACCAAATACTTATTTTACCGAGGAATTTACCAATTAATTCATTAAAAATCCTTCAATGATGATTTTCTGGATTTTTTTTTTTCTCATTTTGTCTCTCATAGTTGAGGTATACCTATGATGAAAATTGGAGACCTCTCTCATCTTTTAAGTGGGAGAACTTGCACAATTGGTGGCTGACTAAATCCTTTTTTTCCCCACTGTAGATTAGAACTGTCATAAACCTCCGTGTGCCATAGCTCGGCGCACAAGAGAGAGAATGAATAACCCAGTTGCAAGAGTTGATGGTGCACTGCAGCCTAGTGGTGCAGGACTGTTTAGCACAAAAGGAAAGGTGATAAGCCCAGCGCTGCAGGACTGTAAACAGCACAAAAAGAAAGGCAAAACAAAATGACACTTACAGGGCTGGAGCAAGCTGAGGCAAACCGAGCAGTCTGGTTGAAGAGGATTGGAAGCTGAGGCAGCCGCGAACACCCAGGGATTGATTGTCTGGAGATGTTGGGCTGAGAACGTGAAGGAAGTGATACATCATACATGGAGAGCTTGCTGGCATGAATGAGGGTGAATGCCCCGACAATCTCTTTCCTCTGGAGTGGCCAACAAATGCTCCAGAAGCTAACGAGGAAAAAGATTGCCGGTGTGAGAATGCGTGGACAGAACTGATTGGCATCTGGTGTGTGAGAGCACATGTGAATGAGTGTGAATGGAGCATGTGCATGTGTGTGCGCGTGTGGGTATGTGTATGTGTGTGAGCACCCATGACAGTGCAGCTGACGGTGCTTGACAGGAGGCAGGGGAGTGCCAGAGCTGTCAGGAGGAAACTAAGACAAAGACACTAAGAGACTAAGACAGCCCCCCACCCCCAGTGGTGGATGCCAGACACCCCAGTACCATCAGCAAAAAAGAAAAGAAACAACACCCCTCAAGGGACCCCCCCCCCCCCCGGCAACAAACACTAACCCAGGGTGGGAGGTGGGGTAAAACTGGTTAGGAGGGAAGCAACCAGTGAAAACACAATCAGATCAAAAACAGAATAAAGAGCAAATGCCTCCTAACAACCCCCAACCTGGAACACTAACCCCCACTCCCCCGAAATCCAAAGTTCAGGGGGTTGACCTGAGTCCCAGGCCCCCAGTATGGTGAGGAGTGGCAACTCGGGTGGCCTGCCCAAGTCCCAAGTCCAGCAGGCGGCCCATGGGATAGTGTCCAGTGGCCTGCCTGGGATGATGGGCCACCTGACCCATAAGCCAAGTCCTTTGGGTGGCCGACTAGCATAGTGGAGCCACCAGGACCTGAGAAGAGGGTGGAGAGTCAGCCTCCAAACTCGGGAACCGAGGAACAGGAGCCCCTCTGCCATTCGAGGCTCGGGGCAGGGGGACCGTAGCACCCGCGATAGTCCCGGTCTGGAACGTGGCTGCACCCGCGATGGTCCCAGTCTGGGACGTGGCTGCACCCGCGATGGTCCCGGTCTGAGACGTGGCTGCACCCATGATGGTCCCAGTCTGGAACGTGGCTGCACCGGTGGTGGACTCCAGCTGGGGCTCTGCTGCACTGGCGGTGGACTCCAGCTAGGGCTCTGCTGCATCAGAGGTGGACTCTGGCTGAGGTCCTGCAGCACCGGCGGTGGGCTCTGGCTGAGGCCCTGCTGCACTTGCGGTGGGCTCCGGTTGGAGCATCGTTGCACCTGCGGTGACCCCCACCGGGGGCCTAATTGCTCCCTCGGTGGCCTCCCCAGCGAGGGAGGTGATGGTCCTCACGTCCTCCGGCGTTGAACTCCGATCCTCGGTTGCCTCCAGCAGCTCTCCGGTGACCCCGGCCAGATGCTCCGAGCCCTAAGAAAGGGAAACCGGGTCAGGGTCGCCTGCAGTGGCAGAGCCCAGTGTGGCAGTCCCGAGGGCTACTGTGAGCTGTCCTGGGTCCACCTCACCATAAGTCGGGTAGTGTGACATTAATATTGACACTCCTGACGTAATGGAACACACTTGCCTGACTTCTGGCTCCACCACCGTCCAGGACTCCGGCAATTTAGGGTGCGTAGGTTCCTCCAGTCCGTTGGGTGCTGCACCCCTGTCGACCTCCTCCGGGACAACTGGACCCTCCTTGTCGTCTATGGGCAACCCAGGTTGCGGCGGCTCCTCTCCAGTAACCCTAGGAAGGAGCTCGAAGGAGACGGGATAGTGGAGACAGTTAGGGTCGCCGGCAGCGGCAGAGCCTGGCGAGGAAAGTTCAGATGCAGCTGGGGGCTGCACCCGACTTTCCTCCCCAAGAGCCAGGCAAGAACTCTCAACACTTGACAGGTGAAACTTACCTGTGCTCGAGTTCTACCGCCGTCCAGTACTCCAACGATAATGTTTGGGATCCAATTGGCTGGAGGTCAGGTCCGGGGGATGGCTCTGCCATGGCGGCCCTCACAGCAGGCATGATGGTCTCGGCAGTCATGGTCTCCTCCAGTAAAGCCCCTAATGCCGGTAATCCTCCCAGCATGAAGTCTGGAGGTGGAGACCTGGGTGGCACTGTGTCCAAAGAGACTGAAGCGGGGGGATGCTTCTTCGTTGGCACCCGTTTCTGGTCTGTCACAGCGCTCCTCCCCTGGTCGTAGTGGTTCTGCGGGGTGCAGTCCTCCAGCACCGCGCGTTCCCTCCTCCCCCGATCATCGAACTCCATGGCTGGTGGACACTCCAAGGCAGGGGATGGAGACACAGAGGAAATAGATGAGTTCATCATAGGAGCAGCAGGGGGAGAGCACTCAGGCGACTGCCTAGCCTGAGGCTCTCTTCTGGGGGACAGACAAGGCTTATCCTTAATGACTAAGGTTGAATGAAAACCCACTTGCCTGGCCTCCCTGGTCTGAATGCTGGTGGCTGCTGGTGGCTGCCTACGGTGTGTTGTCCTCCTTCTCCGTGCCCAAAGGTTTTCTAGGCTCCTCGGTGGTTGACGGAGGAGCCGGCCCGAACAGCACGGAGGTGGATGGGTCCGGAGTGGCACTCACAATCCCTCTGGTGGCTGGGTTGGACGACCCAACTATAGGAACCGTGGCTGAAGCTGAAGGGGCGTCTGCTGATATGACAGCTGGCACCGAGAGGGGCTTCGCCGCAGCAGCGGTTGGGCTTGACGTCCGAGTAGGAACTGCCGATGAGGTGACGGGCCTCTTCCATCGCTTAGGCCTAGGATTAACCTCACGCCGTGTGATTGACTCCTCCCGCTCCTCCTGTGTCCGACGATCCTCTCCCGGGGTCGGTGGGGAGTCAAGGGAGACAGAAGACAGGGAATAAGGAGGCATGACAGCAGCTATTTGGGGAGCTTCAGCAGCTAACAATTTCTGAAGCTCCTCCACAGGAATCTGATTATTCACCGCAGGAGACATTGCAAGAGAACAGAGATGAACTCTCCTGAACTCCTGACTGGTGATGGAGTCTGCTGCTGCCTCGGTGTCCTGTTTCATCCTCCCAGGAGCAGGACGGGAAATCCGGCCGGGGGAGGAGCACTCCAGCTTGGGCGGCGAGTGGCAGGCTCTGGTCCTCCAGGAGTGCGTCGTGGGAAGCCGCGGTTGAGCTCCAATGGCCCCTCCTGTCATCACCTCCAGCTGTCGGCGTGACTCGTGGACCAGGGCAAGAAATGACGTCAACCCCGGATATTTCCAGAGACCGGGGCACGTCTGGAGCACCCTGACAGTGATGTCTAACAGCAAGAAATTCTCCTCCGGGGAGTTGGTGTCTCGAGCCCGGGAAACGAATATCACAGCTCGATCAGCCACTCCACACTCCTCGGGGCTCAGTCCAAAAACGGAAAAATCCATGCGGACGACTAGGGGAAAAAGCACTAAGGAGAAGAAGCAAAAAACTCACTTGTGCACCACCTCTCCGCTGGGTTTTTACACTGGTCAGGGCATTCTGTCATAAACCTCCATGTGCCATAGCTCAGTGCAGGAGAAAGAGAATGAATAACTCAACTGCGAGAGTTGATGGTGCACTTTATTAACAACACAATGGAAACAACAAGTCCAGTTATCACCAAGTATCAGTTCAGTTCAAGAACACAAAAATACAACGGGGTGTAATGGCAGGACGAGGCCACCAGACATACAGGGCACCTACAGGATGCTCTACAGCCCGGTCAAAGAAGCCTAGTGCTGCAGGACCGTTTAGCACATAAGGAAAGGTGATAAGCCCAGCTCTGCAGGGCTGCAAACAGCACAAAAAGAAAGGCGAAACAAAATGACACTTACAGAGCTGGAGCAAACCAAGCAGTCCGGTGGCAGTATGTGTGTGAGCACCCGTGACAGTGCAGCTGACGGTGCTTGACAGGAGGAGGGGGCGTGCCAGAGCTGTCAGGAGGAAACTAAGACAAATTTGGAGGCCAAACCCGTATTCCTGACAAGAACACTATGTTGGACTTAATCTTCATTGCAGTGGTTTAGATCTTATTTATCTGATAGGTTCCAGTTTGTTCATGTCAGTAATGAGCTTTCTTTCAACTCAGTCATGGAGTTCCACAGGGATCTGTGCTAGGCCCTACTCTTTTTAGTTTATATATGCTTCCGTTAGGCAACATTATTAGAAAGCACTGTATACATTTTCATTGTTATGCAGATGACACACAATTATACCTGTCAATGAAACCAGATGATAGTAATCAATTAGCCAAGTTAGAGGCCTGTCTTAAGGAAATCAAAGCTTGGATGACTTGTAATTTCCTGCTTTTAAATTCAGATAAGACTGAAGTCATTCTTGTTGTTCCAAAAACCTTAGAAATACCTTTCCAAATCAAACTTTTAGTTTGGATGCAGTTACTCTCTCTCTTAATAGCTCTGTGAGGAACCTTGGAGTTATTTTTGATCAAGATCTGTTTTTCAATTCACCTATTAAATTTGTTTCTAAGACTGCCTTCTATCATTTGTGTAATATTGCCAAGATTAGGAGCATCTTGTCTCAGAGTGATGCTGAGAAACTGATCCACGCTTTTGTTAGCTCTAGATTAGATTATTGTAACTCTTTATTATGAGGTTGTCCTAAAACATCTCTAAAAATTCTTCAGTTGATCCAAAATGCTGCAGCAAGAATTTTAACAGGTACTAGAAAGAGAGATCATATCTCTCTGGTTCTGGCCTCCCTTCATTGGCTTCCCATAGAGTTTAGAATTAAGTTTAAAATCCTTCTTCTCACTTTCAAAGCTCTAAACAATCAGGCCCCTTTTTATTTAAAAGATCTGATACGACCCTTTGATCCTAACAGAGCACTACACTCCCAAAATGCTGGATTACTTGTAATACCTAGAATCTCCAAAAGTACAATGGGAGGCAGAGCCGTCAGTTATCAAGCTCCTCTCCTGTGGAACCAGCTGCTAATCTGGATTTGGGAGTCAGACTCGATCTCTTTTTTTAAGAATAGGGTTAAAACCTTACTTTTTGATATAGCTTACAATTAGGGAGGGATCATGTGTCTCTGAACCCTCCCTTAGTTATGCTGCTAATAGATTTAGACAGCCGGGGGACCTCCAATAATGCACTGGGCTTCACTCCTTTCTTCACTCTCAATGAAATATTTTTTTTTACTGGTCATTAACATTTGCTTGCTCTCTCCCATAGATTGAGTCCCATCGTGCTGTTTGCTCTCTACAAGTCTGTTCTTTTCATCTTCTCCATCCCCTCACCCCCCAGCCAGTCACAGCAGATGACTGCCCCTCCCTGAGCTTGGTTCTGCTGGAGGTTTCGTCCTGTTAAAAGGGAGTTTTTCCTCTCCACTGTCACCAAGCGCTTGCCCACAGGGAATCGCCTGATTGCTGAGGTTGTCATGACGTGTTAAGTTCTTTGACAACTCATGTGCACGATGCCAAACACAGGATGGAATCATACAGAAGGACACATTTGACAGTTTATTAATAGAAAAAATACAACAGCGCACAGCTATGGAAACAATCACTCGCCAGAGGAAAAGGACCTGTTGAGAAAAGACGAGAGCCGTGAGCTGAGGAGTGGAGTAAGGGGGAAAATGGACAAGCCAAATTACCACTTACTTGGGAAATCCAGGAAGGACCGGCAGAACCCAGCAGGGAATAGATGAACCAGTAGGGTAAGGAGGGGTAGTGGAGCTGATGGTGCCTGACGGGGGGAAATAAGTTGCTGAAGAACAGTGTGGCAGGCAGGAGAGCATGCGCAGTCCTGGGGACACACGTGCACGGTGGCAGCAACCTGAGGAAGAAAAGAGATAGAAGGTTAACAGCGTGTTAACGTTCAAATTATACTTAGCCAGTCTAATAATGGGCAGTATACCCAGATGAGCCAGCGTAGAGTGCACGGAGGAGACCTCTTTAAGTATGCTGACTGATGAGCGGGCGCAGGTGTGTCTTCTGCCTCAGGTGCAGTGATGAGTTGGTGAAGGTGAGACCAGAGGGGAGAGCGCGCTCCCGCTACCCATGACAGGGGTCTTTCTGCAATTGTGGAGGTTTCCCCTACAGTTGAAAGTGCTATGAGATGATTGTTGTTGTGAAATGGCACTATATAAATAAAGTTGAATTGAATTTAATTAATTTTGGTTGGCCGGCCACTCCTGGGAAGGTTCACCACTGTTCCATGTTTTCACTATTTGTGGATAGTGGCTCTCACAGTGGTTCTCTGGAGTCCCAAAGCTTTAGAAATGGCTTTATAGTCTTTTCTAGACTGACAGATCTCAGTTACTTTTTTCTCATTTGTTCTTGAATTTCTTTGGTTTGCAGCATGATGTCTAGCTTTTGAGGATCTTTTGGTGTACTTCACTTTGTCAGGCAGGTGTTATTTAAGTGATTTCTTGATTGAGAACAGGTGTGGCAATAATCAGGCCTGGGTGTGGCTAGAGACATTGAATTCAGCTTTCCAAAGATGTGATAAACCACAGTTAATTTATTTTTTAACGGTGGTGGTGGTGGGGGGGGGATCACCTTTTCACACAAGGCCATGTAGGTTTGGATTGTTTTTCCACTTAATAATAAACACCTTCATTTAAAAACTGCATTTTGTGTTTACTTCTGTTATCTTTGTCTAATTTTTAAATTTGTTTGATGATCTGCGCCGTGGCGGAGTGGTTAGCACTGCGGCAGCACAGCAACTCACCCTTGGCCAGGGGATCCTGGGTTTGATCCCAGCCCCCGACCATCAATGATCTGTGTGGAACTTCGGGATTTCTCCAGTTTCCTCCCACATGCCAAAAACATGCAAGTTAAGTTAACTGGCATCAAACTGGGGATTCTAAATTGTCCTTAGGTATGACTGTGAGAGTGAATGGTTGTCTGTCTCTCTGTGTTGGCCCTGCGATGGACTGGCAATCTATCCAGGGTGTACCCTGCCTCTCGCCCAAAGATGCTGGGATAGGCTCCAGCTCCCCCGCGACCCCAAAAGGATTAAGCAGAAGAAGATGGGTGGATGGATGGATGGATGGATGGATGGATCTGAAACATTTAAGTGTGACAAACATACAAAAAAAAGGAGAAATCAGGAAGGGGGCAAACACTTTTTCACACCACTGTATATCAGAGGGCATGAAATAAGCTATCTGCAGGTGTCATAAAGTTCACTTAAATGTTTTAAAGACACTTTTAATACCACTTAACCATTTATTGTCAGTCTGATGAAACATCTTGGTGGGATTGATTATACAGATGTGGACAAAATTGTTGGTATCCCTCTGTAAATGAAAGAAAAACACACAATGGTCACAGAAATAACTTGAATCTTACAAAAGTGGTAATAAATAAAAATTCTATGAAAATTAACCAATGAAAATCAGACAATGCTTTTGAATTGTGGTTCAACAGAATTATTTTAAAAAACAAACTCATCAAACAGGCCTGGACAAAAATGATGGTACCCCTAGAAAAGATTGAAAATAATGTGACCATAGGGACATGTTCAACCAAGATGTGTCCTCTAATTAACATCACAGGTGTCTACAAACTTGTAATCAGTCAGTCGGCCTATTTAAAGGGTGACAAGTAGTCACTGTGATGTTTGTTGACATGGTGTGTACCACACTAAACATGGACCAGAGGAAGCAAAGGAGAGAGTTGTCTCAGGAGATTAGAAAGTACATTATAGACAAGCATGTTAAAGGTAACGGCTATAAGACCATCTCCAAGCAGCTTGATGTTCCTGTGACTACAGTTGCACATATTATTCAGAAATTTGAGATCCACGGGACTGTAGCCAACCACCCTGGACGTGGCCGCAGGAGGAGATGGATTATACGAAAGGTAACAAAAGAGCCCAGAACAACCTCTAAACACATTCATGGTGAACTCCAAGGTCAAGGTACATCAGTGTCAGATCGCACCATCCGTCACTATTTGAGCCAAAGTGGACTTCATGGGAGACGACCAAGGAGGACACCACTGTTGAAAACAAATCATAATTAAGCCAGACTGGAATTTGCCAAACTGCATGTTGACAAGCCACAACGCTTCTGGGAGAATGTCCTATGGACAGACGAGACAAAGCTGGAACTTTTTGGCAAGGCACATCAGCTCTATGTTCACAGGCGCAAAAATGAAGCATACCAAGAAAAGAACACTGTCCCTACTGTGAAACATGGAGGAGGTTCTGTTATGTTCTGGGGCTGCTTTGCTGCATCTGGCACAGGGTGTCTTGAATCTGTGCAGGGTACAACGAAATCTCAAGACTATCAAGGTATTCTAGAGAGAAATGTGCTGCCCAGTGTCAGACAGCTTGGTCTCAGTCGCAGGTCATGGCTCTTGCAACAGGATAATGACCAAAAACACAGCTAAAAACACCCAAGAATGGCTAAGAGCAAAACATTGGACTATTCTAAAGTGGCCTTCTATGAGCCCTGATCTAAATCCTATTGAACATCTGTGGAAGGAGCTGAAACATGCCGTCTGGAGAAGGCACCCTTCAAACCTGAGACAACTGGAGCAGTTTGCTCATGAGAAGTGGGCCAAAATACCTGCTGAGAGGTGCAGAAGTCTCACTGACAGTTACAGAAATCGTGTGATTGCAGTGATTGCCTCAAAAGATTGTGCAACAAAATATTAAGTTAAGGGTACCATCATTTTTGTCCAGGCCTGTTTCATGAGTTTGTTTTTTAAATTAATTCTGTTGAACCACAATTCAAAAGCATTGTCTTGATTTTCATTGGTTAATTTTCATAGAATTTTTATTTATTACCACTTTTGTCAGATTCAAGTTATTTTTGTGACCATTGTGGGTTTTTCTTTCATTAACAGAGGGGTACCAACAATTTTGTCCACGTCTGTAATGGACAATCAGTTCTGTTTTGTAAAATTAATACTTAGGTCAGTCCATGCACAGAGCGATGTAGATGGTGGACTTTCACACCTTGTAGTTGACAGGAAATCACGTGACTCCACCCACTATGAAAAGTAAATACTACAATAAAATGTTTGTTCGATAGGTGTGTGGAAGAAGATTGGCTGGGATTACATAAATACATCTTGTTAAGGAAAAAATACACAATTTCTTGTCTTTTAAATAAATGCCAATTGAGTTCAGGGGAAGATTTTTTTTTTGTAGAGACAAACATACAAGTTTAATGTTAATATAATAGATTTAATTGCGCTACAATTACATCTTCTGTGATGGACTGGCAATCTGTCCACAGTGTACCCTGCCTCTAGCCCAAAGACGGTGGGATAGGCTCCAACCCTCCCTCGACCCAAAAAAGGATTAAGCGGAAGAAGATGGATGGATGGATGGAAGACAATTACATCTTCCCAGAATCATTTTTATCAGTGTACATAGACTATGGATAAGGACACACAATAACACTCACCTTGCATGAATGCGCAGGAACGTGCATCTTGCACGAGCTCTAACTGGGTTGTGGAAGATTGCACAATCCTTTTGAGGCTGTGTTTGTTGCTGCTTCACCTGGCCTCTCACCTGGCCTCTCTCTCTGGTGTCTCTCCGTTGTATTTGAACAGGAAATGTGCAGATTCAGCAATTTCAAATATATAATGTTGAAATGATTGGAATCATTCAGAAATTACATTTAGATCTACAAGACAAATCAATGGACAAATAATAATATATTTATAATTCTTTATTTTTTATTATTTCATGATAACAGGTGAGGCTCTGTCTCACCTGCCTCCCCTGACTGCAGGTCACTGCTACCAAGGAAGTAATGTGATCGGGTGGTTTGTTTGTCTGTTAGTAGGATTATGCAAAAACTACTGGATGGATTTTGATAAAAATATTTCAACAGAGGAAGCCCTTGGGCTATGGATGAACCCATTAGATTTTGGAAGCGATCCAAGAACACATGGGCAGCTTGGTGGAGCAGTGGCTAGCACTGTGGCAGCACAGTAAGAAGTCTGTGGGTTTGATCCTATCCCCTGACCATCGGCGGCCCTGATGTGTGGAGTTTGCATGTTCTCCCTGTGTCTATGTGGGTTTACCCCGGGTGCTCCAGTTTCCTCCCACAGGCCAAAAACATGCAAGTTAGGTTAACTGGAGACTCTAAAGTAGCCCTAAATGTGAATGTGTGTGTGAAGGGATTGGCGCCGCACTGTGGCTGCCTCATCCAGCCACGTGGATTCCCTGAATTTCCCTCTGGGAATCAATAAAGTACACAAAATACAAAAAAAAAAAAACAACATTCCTCTGCCAACAGCTAGTCGTCACTGTCTTTGTGTGATTTCACAAGTTGATTGTCAGACCAGAAATACTGACCTGTACACTAACCTCAGTCCAGGGTTCTTTCTGATACCACTGCTTTGTGAAATTTAGCCCAAATAGAATAGAATAGAATAGAATAGAATAGGCTTTTGTGACGACAGAGTGATTTATTTCCAATTATGAAAAAAAAAATTTCATTTGTGTTTTTGCTTTCAAGTAGATGCTAAATTAAGTTGAGAAAGTTAATTTGACTATAGCATATAAAATAGATATAATTTTAGGTATGATGCAAATTAGCGACAACAGGCATCTATGGTAAAAAAATGGTAAAAAAGCACCTGTTCCCATCTCAAGTATGAAGAGTCTTTTATTTATGCAACAAAGTTATTTTCAGTATTTTCAACTCTCATGACTGCCAAACTATAACCCTAACCCTAACCTTAACCCTAACCCTAACCCTAGCAATCAGGAAATGGATGGTGCTCCGTCTCTGACCGTTCCTACGAGAAACTAATGCTTGCAAAAGGTTCCTAGGTATGTGTTGGAAGTGCTCCAACCGTTTGGAGCATTTCCCATTTGGAGTGGAAGCGGTTTGATGCAAATTCGCGACAACAGTCTTCAAGGGGTTAAATTTCAGACAAGACAGGTGCCCCCTGGAGCGCACGTAGCCTACGGGAGAGAGCAGGCAGATGTTATTAGGGACAGATTCTCCAAAGGGAGAATAAAGTGAGAAAGCACACTTACTCTTAGAGCAGCAGTGTCCAGCAGGGAACTCCTGCAAGGACCAAGGGAGAGGGGGAAGGCAGAGACCTGGGTGGACTTCTTGAATCTTGCCGGTCAGGCAAGCGTGATCAGCTCTGGAGACACACCCGCAGGTGGCAACAACCTGGAGAGCAGGAAACACAAGATGAGTGCACAGGTAACTCTAAAACAATGAGACAAAGCTTGACTTAAAGTATGGTTGCAAACCCAGATGATCCAGCGATGGGCTGTCCACACACTGCAGTTTAAATAAGCTGGCTTATCAGATGCAGCAGGTGTGTAGTCACGCAGGTATGTCTTATCCTCCAGAGTCGGGAAAACAGTAAGGGGGGTGCACGCTCGCCTGATCATCACAGGTACTCCACCAAGCTACTGCTCAAAAAAGTAAGTGAGAAGAATTTGAAATAAAAGTTACTGAACACACGATTAACCATATGACTGAGGTAAGGTAAAAGTAAAAATAATTAATAGCCCATTGGTATATACACAGGTACGGTAGTGGCTTTGTGGGTGGAACTATATACATGAGAGTGCAGAGTGCAGAACACATAGTAGAGTAAATTGGCCCAAGGACTATGGAAAATATGTACAGTAGTGATTTCACGGATGGGTCAATATACATGAAAGTGAGGAGTGCAACGACAGGTGAGTTACTGATTGTGATAATTAAAAGATCCTCTGTTCTGTGCATGTGAGCGTACAGAGGGAAGGGGGTGGGGCCTCTGACTGTTTGGCCCAGGGGAAGAAACTGTTTGTGATTCTGGAGGTGTGGGACCTGATCGATCTGAACCGTCGTCCAGAGGGAAGCAGGTCAAACAGGTGGTGGGTAGGATGTGAGGGGTCTCCTGTGATGGCCTTGATCCTTCTGAGACAGGAGGCTCTGGAGATGTCTTCCAGGGAGGTCAGAGGGCTGCCGATAATTTTTTGGGCAGTGTTGATGACCCTGTGGACAGCCTTCCTGTTCTTGGCCGTGGAGCCAGCATATCACACACCCAGATAGTAGGTGAGCACGCTCTCCACTGAGCAGCGATAGAAGGCCAGCAGCAGCGTCTGGTCCAGGTTTTACTTCCTCAGGATACAGAGGAAGTGCAGCTGCTTCTGGCCTTTCTTCACCAGGGCCTTGTTGTTGATAGTCCAGGAGAGGTCAGAGGAGATGTGGGTGCCCAGGAACCTGAAGGTGGGGACATTTTCCATGGAGTTGCCATTTATGAGGAGGAAGATGGTGGTCCTGTCTGTTCTTCCTGAAGTCCAGAATGAGTTCTTTGGTTTTTGGACATTCAGTTTCAGGTTGTTTGCTTGGCACCACAGCAGCAGATTCTCTACCTCCACCCTGTATGCCTTCTCTTCGTCGTTGGTGATGAGCCCAACCAAGGTAGTGTTGTCCGCGTATTTCACGATGACGGTGGTTGGGTGGGTTGGAATACAGTCAAAGCTGTTTGTGGGTGATTGGTGAAAAAGTTCTTTATCCAGGAACGGGGGGGTGGGGGGGTGGAGGTGGGGGGAGATGTATGTACAGTGGTACCTCTACTTACGAAATTAATTCGTTCCGGAAGTATTCTCGTAACGTGAAAATTCCGTAAGTAGAGGCGTGTTTTACATGTAAATGCTGTAATCCGTTCCAAGCCCCCCAAAATTCGGGCATAAATTTTTTATAAATCATAAAAACGCATCAAAACATGTAACAAATACATGTTACAATTAGATTACTGCACAATAAACATAAAATGAGAGTTTAAAATAAGAGAAAGAATAATAAAAGAGAATAATAAAAGAGAAAGAATAATAAAAATTATGTTCATTTACCCTTTAACTGCTATCGTCGTCGACGTCGTCACCTTTTGCCTTCTTTGGTTCATGTTCTGATCCAAGGATGTTTGCTTTTGTCGGCTTGTAAGTGCTTCCTTTTGTTTTAATACCGTGCTGATCGTTGATGTATTACGGCCATATTCTTTGGCGAGATCAACCAAACGCATCCCCTTTTCATACCTTTCGATTATCTCCTTCTTTGTTTGTATGGACAAAAAAACTCTCTTCTTCTTTTCTCCTTTTCCACTTATCTCCGTCACTTTCTTGGGGCCCATAGCGAATAAATGTTAATTCTGTACTGTACACATACGTAAAACTTTCACCTTGTTCTTAATAAAGTTTTGGGAAAAAAAAACAAAACAAAAACTTCGTGGCCAATGGGATACCAGGAAGATGCTAGGCGATAGCCAATGGCAGAGCAGCTACAGGTATGTTTACGTTCGGTAAACTACGGGAGCTGCGAGGGGCGCGTACTTTTTTGCCTTTCGTATCCTGAAATTTTGTTCGTAACAAGAGGCAATATTTTCCCGGTGAGGCGTCTCGTAACCTGAAAATTCCGTATGTAGAGACGTTCGTAAGTAGAGGTACCACTGTATAAAGTTTTTTGGGTCTTTGTTAAGTATTGTGATGCATTCAATTGGTGTGGTTTACCTGATACAAGAGAATGTGTGTATGATTCAGACTTCTTGGGAAGAGAGATGGTGACGGGAGCACGAAGCACAAAGACGCTGACAGTGAGAGCCTCTGTCTCTCCCCTTGGTGGGGGACAATGGTTTGGCATAGTGGCACGCTTTTTGGGGGATGGGTGCCGTCTGCAGCAGTTTAGAGCTGCCTGCGGTGAAAACAGGCAGATAGGAAAACTGTTCCTGCGCTGTAGGAGGGAAGGTCTGCTGCCTCCTTTAGGTAGCCAGAGCCAGATTATAGGTGAGTGCAGGTCCCTACCCTCTTCTGCCAGACTGTCCTGCTTTGTGGCCATGTTCCAGCCCTGGTTTGCCATGGTTCAGCAAAGCCTTTTCTTGAGGAGTTGGACACCGTCTCAAGCTCAGGCCCTGGGGGTAGGGGTGGGGGTCGTCAACTGGGCAAGTTGAGTACAGCTTAATAACATTTACAGTATGTGGACATTTTTGTTTTTTTAATTACTTTTAATTACTTTTGATAAATTTATCTTTTATAGCTATATACACACAAGAAAGTTTCTCTCAAAGCGGCGTATGGTTGAATAGGATGGCCAGGGATGGCAATTTTCCGCCGATCCGCGGATTTCCGCCGATTTATGATTTTAGCAAAAATTAATATGATTACAAAAGCGCTCGGCGCTTCCCTGAGTGACAGTCTCCCGCGATAACCCGGATGTTATGTACTCATGCTACTGCTGTAAACGGCCCTGCGATTGGATAGTTGGAAATGATTGGACCAATCAAATGGCTCGTTGTTGCTTTGTCAAAAAAGTCATGGCTGCTGGAGCAGGTGGCTGGGGAGAGGGAAGTCTGGGCTTCTCTGCTTGAACTGCTGCCTCCGCGACCCGGACCTCCGGAAAAGCGGTAGAAGATGGAAGATGGATGGTAAGGTACCTTATTGTCACCGATTTTAGCGAAAATCAACACAATACATTAGCGCTCGGCGTTTTCCCTGGTGAGTTTCCTGCGATAAACCCGGATGTTATGTGTAAACAGCCCTGCGATTGGATAGTTGCAAATTTGGACCAATGAAATGGCTCGTTGTATGCTTTGTCATCGGTGTGTTGGCGTTGGAATTTTGAGCTTTCGGTAATATTTTCAGCGGAATTATGAAATTTTTATCGAAGGATCAGGAGTCATCAGTGGCAGAAATAGAAGTGTCAAAAAGTTCCGATGGAATTGGCTTGAGAGAAAAGTGACGGTAAAAGTGAAAATTGGCTCATAGTTTGACGAGGTAACAGAAACACTCTGACAATTTTTGAAGAAACCAGACGTGGCAGGAAAAGCTTTTTGTGTGTATTGTAAAGAGCTGATTAACTATGGATCGCGTGGATGTGTGGCGCTGTCAGACCACGTATCAAAAGTGAAAAACCATGCCCACTACCTTGCCATTCGGCGGAGCAACTATTCTTTGGGATCAGCGTTTTTGAAACAATCTTCCACAGTAGATAAAGCAGTCAAAGATGTTACACACTGGGGGACTTTGGCATAGATAAAATTAACTGATTTTGATTTGATCAAGTGTTAAAGCATATGATGGATAATGCTTGTTGGAATATTTTAGGAATGCTATCTTCTTGGAACATAAGTCAATATTATACAGTAATAAGTGGCATTCAGCTGTTTGTTTTATGTCATTTAAGCACAGTTCTGGTACTTAAAAATCATAAAAACCCAGGAGCTTCAGGGGGCTTTGCCCCCCTTGCCCCCACACCCCACTGGGGGACTGCGTTCCCCAGACCCCCTGCTAAATTTTCAGATAATTTCCCCAACCCCAAATCACATCACTGGTTCGTGTTGGAATTCTGAGCTTTCGGTATTGTTTTCAGCGGAATTATGAGATTTTTATCGAAGGATCAGGAGTCATCAGTGCTAGAAATAGACAAAAGTGTCAAAAATAAGTTCCGATGGAATTGGCTTGAGAGAAAAGGGACGGTAAAGGTGAAAATTGGCTCAAAGTTCGACGAGGTAACAGAAACACTCTGACAATTTCTGAAGAAACCAGAAAAGGAGATGAAGTTCAAAGTTCAGAGACTGACACAGCTTGCTGCCAAAAGGAAGAAAGTTTCACATTAGAAGTGACTTGGTGACCAGTGTAAATATTGTAATAAACTCTTATAGAACTGTTAAATATGTTGGACTAAAGACAGTGAGACAACATTGAAGAAAAAGTAAGTTAACTTTTCATTAAATTTAATGATTTATCTAAGTCTAGTATTTCATTTTTTTTTTAAATCATTTTTTTCAGTCTAAATTACTTCTGTTTTACTGAAAACCTCCCAGCTTCAGGGGGGCTGCCCCCCCCCCGGCCCCCCATAAGTCAATCGACCAAATTAGATTTCAGCTGAAATCAGAATTTCCTGTTGCCATCCCTGGATGGCAAATAGTTCCATGTGATTGCAGTATTTTGTATTTGCAGTGCCTTCTGGAGAGGGTGTCAGCTTTAACTAGTTGTTCAGTCTTGTGTGTGGATATAATTACAATTTATCAGAGACTGTTGAAACAATTGATGATTCATTCATGATTAAATAATGGATACTCTTTTTTTCTACTATCCAGGGAGTTTAAAAGAAGAAACTGAACAAAAGAAAAACTTAAGTTACTGCAAATTCAACTAAAACACAAATACACAGCTTTTACACATTTACTTGTAAAGATTTCTTGGTGGACCTTCATGAAGGGTGACTTTTGAGGAACCAGCCGGACAATGTTGCTGTCACTGCAGCATTTACAAACTAGAGCGCCCTCAGAGAGTGCATACATCGGCCAAGGCTCTGTCATTCAGCCTGTCCCTCCCTTCTTTTCTCCATCCATACCTCTGTCCATGCTTCATAATTTGTCCAGTAGTTTTTGTGTAATCCCGCTGAAGGATGGAGGATCATATTACATTGATATTGCAAGATAGGGCCTTGGCAGAGGTATAGGCTCATGGATCACTTCCAAAATCTAACAAGGTTTATCCATAGGTTGATAATCTACCATCAATCTTAACTTTTGCCCAAATAAATCATTTAAAAAAAAAATCCAAGAAGCGTTGCATTAAGGACAGAAATTTTAAGTTACCTGAAATACTTGTAGCATAAAAAGCTCCATTTGTATCTTTACATGTATAGTAGATTCAGCAAAGATATTAACTGGGATTGGTACACATCCACAAAAAGTAAATGCCTCAAAAAACAATGGTCATTTAGAAAAAAAACAGCTGCAGCTTTTTATTGCAGAAAATGGGATCCTAATAATAAAGTACACAGTGACACAGACGCCACCCAGAACAAAATCCTGAGCTCTACAGCAATAAACTGGTTTCAGACTACACCGAAAAGGATTGTGTTGCTTGTGTGATGCTTTTCATGTTGCTGTCCATCATGCACTGCTGCTGATGTCCATGAGTCATAGCAGGCTGATCTGCAAATTATTCTGTCTGCAAGAAAATGGTAATGCCGCTTTAGAAAACCTGTAATTTTGCAGCATAAGTAAAAATACACTGTATGGGATATTCACTTCTGTCCAGTATAAATTGATTTTTTTGAATACTATGATGTGAATCAGAAAAATAATTACAACGTATCACACCATCTTATATAACGTGGCAGTTGCATGATGCCATAACATATGGAAATGGCTGCATCTGAAAAAACATGACTTGTTGAGTGTCTGCCTGCAGGGGTGGAAACCTGTTTAACCTGTAGACTAAAAAGGTTTCCAGTAAACCTGAAAGGGTGTGTCTTGGACCAGATGATGACAATTGCCCTAATTCTCAACAAATTCACAAACAATGATCCTCAGGTTTGTCTGCATCCAGGTTGAGCTCAAAGTCACTATCAAAGGTCAGGAGATCTAGGCATTTATGATTTCATGAAAATTGTTACTTATATTCATTGACTGCACCTTTTCCACATTTTAACAGCTCACAAAGGTCTCAATGGCCATTTTTACATGCACACTAATAAACCAATTATCATTGGCTTTTTGGACTTTTTTGATTATTCAAGTAGTCATGTAAACATAATAATAAGATAAATTCCATTATCAGGTTATGAAAAATAAATCAGTCAAGTTAACTTATCATTTTGAAAGCTTTTTTTTTTTTTAAACTCAAATAATAAATGAAAAAAATTAAGCTAGTACAGTACTGGTTACAAAATAACATAGTATCTAAATTGCAGCTCTTTATGTGATTAAATATTTGCAGACCGGATGGTCTGGGATAAAAATTCAGGCTGGGAATTTGACTTCATCCCTGGGAACCCTGTTGTTACAAACCAGAAACCTGCTTTATTTGTAGACCACCATATTAACATATCAGGTGTTAAACTAGTTATAAAGGTTTAGTTTAGTTTAGTTTCATGTTTATTTGAAAGGGACATTACATTACATACTACTGAACATGAATACAAATGCAAGAATGCCAGATTTAGCAATACTGCTAATTTGCATCTGTAGTCCCCCGGTGGGTCACAAAAACACACAAACAAATAATCATACACAAGCAGAACAACTGCAATGAAACTGTACAAAGTGCAGAGTTAAGGTGTTATAAAACAAAATATTCAAATGTCACATGGATGAAGTGCTGTGTATACGTACACATACACGTATACATATATATATACACTACCGTTCAAAAGTTTGGGGTCACCCAGACAATTATTTTGTGTTTTCCATGAAAAGTCACACTTATTTACCACCATGAGTTGTAAAATGAATAGAAAATATAGTCAAGACATTGACAAGGTTAGAAATAATGATTTGTATTTGAAATAATAATTTTTTCCTGATACTCAACCTGCTCAAAGGAAGGTCAGTTTTATAGCTTCTCTAACCAGCTAAACTGTTTTCAGCTGTGCTAACATGATTGCACAAGGGTTTTCTAATCATCCATTAGCCTTCTGACGCAATGAGCAAACACATTGTACCATTAGAACACCGGAGTGATAGTTGCTGGAAATGAGCCTCTATACACCTATGTAGATATTGCACCAAAAAACAGACATTTGCAGCTAGAATAGTCATTTACCACATTAGCAATGTATATTATATATTACAGTGTATTTCTGATTAGTTTAAAGTTATCTTCATTGAAAAAAACAGTGCTTTTCTTTCAAAAATAAGGAAATTTCTAAGTGACCCCAACCATCCATCTATCCATCTTCTACCGCTTTTCTGGAGGTCCGGGTCGCGGAGGCAGCAGTTCAAGCAGAGAAGCCCAGATTTCCCTCTCCCCCGCCACCTGCTCCAGCTCTTCAGAGAGAATACCAAGGCATTCCCAGACCAGCTGGGAGACATAGTCTCTCCACCGAGTCCTGGGTCTGCCCTGGGGTCTCCTCCCAGTGGGACGTGCCTGAAACACCTCAAGTGGGAGGCATCCAGGAGGCATCCTAATCAGATGCCCATACCACCTCAACTGACTCCTTTCAATGTGGAGGAGCAGCGGTTCTACTCTGAGCCTCTCCTGGATGACTGAGCTCCTCACCCTATCTCTGAGGGTGAGTCCAGCAATCCTACGGAGAAAGCTCATGTCAGCCGCTTGTATCCGCGATCTCGTTCTTTCGGTCATTACCCAAAGCTCGTGACCATAGGTGAGAGTAGGAACGTAGATTGACTGGTAAATCGACAGCTTTGCCTTAGAACTAAGCTCCCTCTTCACCACAACAGACCAGTACAACGTCCGCATCACTGCAGATGCTGCTCCAATCTGTCTGTCGATCTCTCGCTCCATTTTCCCCTCACTCGTGAACAAGACCCCAAGATACTTAAACTCCTCCACTTGCGGCAGGAGCCTGTCCCCAACCCAGAGAGGACATGAGAGGACCATGGACTCGGACTTGGAGGTGCTGATTCTCATCTCAGCTGCTTCACACTCAGTGGCAAACCATCCCAGCAAGTGCTTGAGGTCATTGCTGGATGAAGCCAACAGGACAACATCATCTGCAAACAACAGAGATGAGATCCTGTGGTCACCAAGCATGACACCCTCCATTCCCTGGCTGCGCCTAGAAATTCTGTCCATAAAAATTATGAACAGGATCAGTGACAAAGGGCAGCCCTGGCGGAGTCCAGCTCTCACTGGGAATAAATCCGAACGAGTGTTGGCAATACGAACCAAACTCTCACAACGGTCATACAGAGACCGAATAGCTCGTAACAACAAGCCCGATACCCCATACTCCTGAAGCACCCCCCACAAAAATCCACAAGGGACGCGGTCAAATGCCTTCTCCAAGTCCACAAAACACATGTAAACTGGTTGGGCAAACTCCCACGAACCCTCAAGGATTCTCGAGAGGGTAAAGAGCTGGTCCGATGTATCACGGCCAGGACGAAAACCACATTGCTCCTCCTGAATCCGAGGTTCGACCAACGGCCGGACTCTCCTCTCCAGTACCTTGGCATAGACCTTCCCAGGGAGGCTGAGGAGTGTGATCCCTCTAAAGTTGGAGCACACCCTCCGGTCCAATTTTTTGAAGAGAGGAACCACCACCCCAGTTTGCCATGCCAAAGGCACTGCCCCCGACCTCCACGCAATGTTGCAGAGGCGTGTCAACCATGACAGCCCAACAACATCCAGGGCCTTGAGGTACTCAGGGCGAATCTCGTCCACCCCGGGGCCCGGCCACCAAGGAGGTTTTTAACCACCTTGGCGACCTCAGCCCCTGTGATAGGGGTTGACCCTCTTGGCGACAGAGGTAGAGTGCTGGACTCTGGAGCGGGAAGTTGTAAGTTCAAACCCCTGGTTGGACACTGCCAGTGTTTAACCACCCATCCCCTTGGCTATATATATATATATGATTTTTTTTTTTTTTTTTGGTTTTGTATACTTTATTGATCCCCAGAAGGAAAATTGAGGGCATCCACCTGGATGGATGAAGCAGCCACGGTACAGCGCTATCCCTTTACCATTCACACACACATTCACACCTACGGCCACTTTAGAGTCTCCAATTAACCTAACCTGCGTGTTTTTGGCCTTTGGGAGGAAACCGGAGAATTCCCGGAGTAAACCCATGCAGACACGGGGATATATGAGCATGCCACAGAACATGCACATGCCACAGAACAACCACTAGTTATGGGTACAGTTTTGGTTGTTTAAAAGCCAATTTTTACAATGAGTCTTAAAACTGTTTAGTGTGGTATGTTCTCTGATTGCAGGTGGTATGTTATTCCAGATCTTGGTGCCCCTCACTGATAGCACAGATTGAGCAATGTGGCTACGACCTTTAGGTGGGAGCAAAAATATTTATTGAATATTTTTCAGTCAATTAATTAATCATTTTTTTCATTTTGTACTGGGCTCTGGACCTCTCTCCCAGTGTCTCTGCACATCTTGCTGCTCTGTAGAATGAGATTCAAAATTTAAAAAACCTAAACTTAAAGGTGAACTAGATAGCATTTTCACGAAAACAAATACATTTTTAAAAAATAATGCATCAACAAAATGTTTAGAAAGATGCAGAATTCAAGTTTTCAGTTGGCTTACTTGTGTGGAGCATGTGCTGCCGTTTGAACGAGAAGTCTGACAAGCCACAGATTCTCACAGCACATGCATTTTCAGGAAAGATGTGTAATGGCACGGGGAACAGATGATTAGAATGTGGTGGTGATTTGGATTACGATGTGGATGCAGGAATTTTTTGAATATTATTTTATGTATTAATCTGGTGCTTTTCTTGTATTGCCCCTTTAAGACGTGTCCACTCATTTACCTGCGTACTCACGCCATAGGGTCACATGCCTCTGCAACCCGGAAGCCAAACACTGCAGAAAAAGTATTAGGGGCATGTCCACCAAACTCATTTTTCCTGCTGAGGGTGACTATTTTCTATTCATTCTCTATGTAGTCCAGCGATTACAGCACTGAGCACCCTCGATGCCGAAACACTTTGAGCAGTGGCCGCTTTTTGTCACGGTGCTCAGGGCTGAAAAAAGTCCAATTTGTCAGACTTCTGTACAGCTATGCTTACCAGTGTCAGACCTTTCTAAGCAGTCAATCAGAATTAAGACAGGGCGGGACACAGGACACCGGTACAGAAAGATGAGAATGGTAGGTGACTGATGGTGGAGGCCGTGGAGGTGTGTGTGTGTGTGTGTTTTAACATAATTCTCTGTGCCGTTTTTGTCCTTGAGTGTTTGTGGACTATATAACGAAGAGGTCTTTGGTTCCATCAGTATGGATTTTCTTCTTGTTATTGCACTATGGCTTCTTTCTTACCGGCTTTTTGCCTGGAACGTCAGTGCTGTCATGCCGGTAAGAATGCAGTATTCCAGAGACGTGTTACTGCAGCTTAACATGGATCAGCGTCTGTGACTGAGGTTGTACCGCAACTACTGGACTTTATTTTAAGAGGCTTTCATGGACACAGCAATGAAAAGAGAGACAAGAAGAGGAAACGTGGAAAGCGTGGAGGCGTAAGATTAAACCTGAGGAAACATCAGGTTAACCGCATTCCTCTTTCTTCCATTATTATGGGGAACGTACAATCACTGAGTAATAAAGTGGAAGAAATCCAAGGAAATGTCAGATATCAGAAGGATTTCAAGAACTGCTGTGTCATGGCTTACACGGAGACATGGCTTACGGATCATGACCGGGACCCGGACCTGAGTATTGACGGCTTTGGAGCCCCACTTCGCTTGGATCGACAGGAAGAGGTAATGGAGAAACGTCAGGAAGGTGGCGTATGTTTGTTTATTAATAAACAGTACTGTACATCTGCCACGGTCAGAGAGCCCATCTGTACACCAGATGTGGAGATTCTGTCCATATTGCTATGCCCCTTTTATCTGCCCCGCGAGTTCCCCCAATTTTTCATAACGACTGTGTACATTCACCCCAGGGCGGATGCTTCCTCCGCCTCCAGCACCGTCTTTGATGTGGTACAGCGGTTGCAGTCGATTTCCCCAGAGACTCCAAATTTTATCCTTGAGGATTTTAACCATGTGTCTTTAAAGAAGACACTTAAAAACTTTTATCAGTACGTCTCCTGCCCAAGCAGGCGAGAAAAGACATTGGACCTCTGCTACGGATCTATAGAGGGGGCCTATAAATCTCTTCCTCTTCCTTCTTTAGGCTCCTCAGATCACAACTGTGTACATTTGCTGCTCACATATGAAACTGCTCTCAGAAGAGAGAAGACAAAGACCAGGGACATAAAGGTCTGGACAGATGATTCAGCGCTCTGCCACCAGGAATGTTTTAACTGTATGGACTGGGAGGTGTTCACACTGTCTTACGGGGATGATTTGGACTCTTCGTGGACGTGGCATGCTCTTGCATGGCTTTTTGCAGGGATATGATCGTTCCACGTAAACGTGTCAAAATATATCCCAACAATAAGCCATGGGTTACTAAATCAGTTAAATCCTGCTTACAGAGGAAAGCACTTGCCTTTAAACAGGGGGTTGTTTCTGAGCTGCAGGTTGCCACAAAAGAGCTGAAGTCCATAATTTTAAGAGCAAAACAGAATTATAAATCAGAATTGGAAAGCAAGATGGCAGCAAAGAAGCTTGGTTCAGCCTGGGCTAGTATGAAAACTATTACAGGCCTTCAGAGCACAGAGCGCAGTAATCGTGTGTTTTTAGATGGTTTTAATTCAGACACAGAGCTGGCTAATGCTCTTAATTGTTTTTATGGTCGTTTTGATTCCTTTGATTTTAGCACAGAAAACCAAGATTTGAAACAGAAACTCAAAGACAATCATCACTTTAATATTGAGGTGCAGGATGTTAAAAGGGCGTTCTGTGCTGTAAAAGTGAACAAAAGTCAGTGCCCTGATAATATATGTGGGCATTTGGTAAAATCCTGTGCACATGAACTAAGTCCTGTGTTTCACTACATTTTTAATAAGTCCTTACAGACACAACATGTGCCTAAGGTCTGGAAAGATGCTGTGGTTGTCCCTGTTCCAAAATCCAGCTGTCCTAAAATGGTAAATGATTTTAGACCAGTTGCTTTGACTTCAATTTTAATGAAAATTTTTGAAAAACTGGTCAGATTTGAGGTCCTAAAGCACACCGAGCATCCATTGGATCCTTTGCAGTTTGCCTACAGGCCTCATAGAGGAGTGGAGGATGCCACTGTCACTCTGCTTAACATGCTTTTTAAACATCTGGATTTTAATGGGACACACGTCAGGCTTTTATTTGTGGACTTTTCTTCTTCTTTTAATACAATCCAACCTCATATTTTAGTTGAAAGGCTCTTGCAACAATTTGATTTGAGTAATAATCTGGTGGGTTGGATTCTGGATTTTTTAACCAACAGGACACAGAGAGGAAGGGTCAATGGTACATTGTCTGACCTTAAGTGCTCTTCTACTGGCTCTCCTCAGGGGTGTGTGTTGTCACCACTACTCTTCATCCTGTACACAAACATGTGTCAGAGCAGACATGACAACAGACACATTATAAAGTATGCTGATAATTCAGTTATTGTCAGTCTCCTTCAGGATGGTGAGAGTGGCCACGGCCCAGTAGTTGATGATTTTGTTCACTGGTGTGAGGATTTCTACCTGCAGCAGAACACGACAAAAACTAAAGATATGATTATTGACTTTAGGAGGAAAACTCCCAGGCACAAAGTCACTTTACTAAAAGGCCAGACCACTGAATGTGTGCAATCTTACAAATATCTTGGGACGATTATTGATAGTAATTTAAACTTTGAAGAGAACTGTGAAAGGGTGTGCAAAAAGGGTCAGCAACATTTGCATTGTTTAAGGAAACTCGCACACTTCCAAATTGACCAAACCATAATGACAATGTTTTATTGGGCTTTTATTGGATCTGTTTTATCCTTTTCTTTAGTGTCATGGTTTGGTCAGATAAAACTGAAACAGAGGAACTCCTTAGATCAAGTAGTTAGATGGTCCAGTCGTTTGCTTGGTGAGTCACAGCTGAGCCTGACATCGCTGTACACCAGACAGGTACAGAGGATTGCTACCTCCATTTTAAATGATGACTCCCACCCTTTGCACTGCCACTTTCAGCTTCTTCCCTCCAGACGGAGGTTTGTTGTCCCAAAATGTAAAACCCAGTGCTACAAAAACAGCTTTGTTCCTGCTACTGTCAAAGAGTTGAACAAGATGTAGCAATATATTGCACATAATTTAGCTATCTATTTATGAATTTTATTTTATATTTACTTATTTTTGTAGTTTTTTATTTGGGTTTTAAATCTTTTATTGGGTTTTAGACATTTATTGAGTTTTTAATCTCTTTGACTTAGTTTATAACTTTTTTAATGTGACCTTTCTCTCTCATCTTTTTGTTTTTTCTCTTATCTCTTTGTCTTATGTCCTGATCGGTGGAGCCTCAAGTACTTTTATTGTGTTTATAGTCAGCTTCATGTGTGCCTGTGTTTGTGTTCATGTTGAATGTAATTGTGGTTTGTAAATATGTGTCTAAAAGGATGTCACCTGACTGCAAAACAAATGTACCTACGGGTACAAATAAAGTAACCTGAACCTGAACTTTGCTGCATCAAACAACCCGGTATTCTTTGATCTGACACTGAAAGGATATCATGATCAAAATTTGAAAGCAAACGCTTGGAGGAACACGTCCACATCTGTTGGTGTGCTAGATGAGCGTTTGTAATATGTATTTGTAATATGGATACTATGTGAATTTGTAGTTGATAACTGCAGAAAAATGGTATGATACTGCACTGTTGTGTAATAGTGCTGAATAATTATGAACCTTGTCAGTAAACTGTAATGGATAACAGAGGAGGGGAAAAAAAATACCGACTTGAAAGATTCAATAAACCATGATGTTGATTTAAGGTGGAACTGACCAGCCCCAGTGTATGGTCAATATAATTTTGACAGTCTTGTTATTGTTATTATAACGTAGTCATATAATGTAGTCATATTTCCCTATCCATCTTCAACCTCTCCCTCAACCAGAAGATAGTCCCCTCCTGCTTCAAAACCACAACCATCATCCCCCTCCCCAAAAAGAGCCTGCCCACCTGTCTGAATGATTACAGACCGGTGGCGCTCTCTCCAATCATCATGAAGTGCTTCCAGAGAGTGGTGCTGCCCCTAATTCAGGACAGCATACCGGACCCCCTGGACCCCTTGCAGTATGCCTACCGGTCCAACAGGTCCACCTCAGGTGCTATTGCTGCAGCACTCCATTATTCTCTCTCCCACCTGGAGGATAAAGAAACCTACATTAGGATGCTCTTTGTCAACTACAGCTCTGTCTTCAACACGGTCATCCCCCACAAACTCACCGAAAAACTGTCTTCCCTTGGCCTGTACTCCACCCTCTGTGACTGGCTATTGGACTTTCTAAAGGCACTTTTCCACAAGTATCACCTTAGCTTTACTTACTTTTACTTTACTCAGTTTCTCGCTCTTTCCACAGTACCCTACACGCTTTAACCGATACAATTTTCGTGCCAGTTTAGGGGCAGGGGACAAGCGAGAAAAATCGAGGTGTGATTTGACGTCAATCGACTGCTAGCCGCTGATTGGTCAGCGCGTAACGTCACAGAGTGTCCGTTTTCAGTTTTCTGTTGAAGCTGCACGACCGCCATTTGTAATTTCAACGAGTAAACACGGTGAGCGGCTTCACAATTGTGTTAACGATGTCCACGCGCAAGTTTATTCCATGGACAAACCAGGAGGTGCGGACTTTTCTTTCCTTCGTAGCTGACGACCACATCCAGAGCGAGTTGGATGGGGCAACTCGCAATGAAAAAATATACCAGCATTTGTCCGACCAAATGGCGGCCCAAGGGTTCATCCGGACTGCCAAACAGTGTCGTGAAAAACTAAAAAAAATGAAGAGCGATTATCGGGCCATAAAGGACCATAACGGACGCAGTGGTGCGAGTAGAAAGGAGTGGAAATGGTACGATCAGATGGACACGATATATGGGCATCGGCCTGCTAGTAATGGCAGAGACAATGTGCTCGACACTGGTACGCAATTGGAAAATGTTGACGGTGAGTGTTTTTTTAATATTGTCTGTCTTTTCGTAGATTTGTCCTTTCGGTCAAAAGCTCACTTCTTTTAAGCAATAAAGAAAGTTTTTCGATTGTGGGCAATGGTTAGTGATGATGCTTAGCCAGTGATGATGGTTAGCCAGCTAATATCTGGCTACCTACGCACCTTCACGCTTTTATTTCAGTATTCACTTAAACCAAACGCTGAAAGAAGCTTATTATTGTATTCTGTTTAAAAAGTTTGGTGTTTCCTCTACATGTTGCACTTTCTTGGTGAGCTTTAGTGTGTGCATTTTCCTTCTAGAATCACTTCTCACATGCCAGGGGTCCGCCTCACAGGACCGCCCGGACTCTCCGGCGTCTCTCTGGGGGCCAAAATCGGTGTCGACAGCTTTCTGCGCAATATCGGCAGGTCCATCACCATCCGTCATGTCCCGGGCAAGTTCTGGTAAGGCACAACTGAAAATGACCACCCGTTTTTTTATGTGATTATTGTTATTTTCTATAGACGCCTAATAAGGAATGTAAAATGTCTTTGTACTTAAAAAAAAAAAAACACTAGATGCAGAGGTGTTTTCATAACAACCCAGTGCAGTTTTTATTAGGTGTGGTGGTGGTCAAAATACTGTTGTATTTTTTATAAAAAATAAAAGCACATGTTCCGACTTTCAAATCAACATGCTTCAGTGAACAGTATTAACCCCTTCTGATTTCTAAGGCCACGGTACAAAGAAATTTGTTTAAAAATAACCCATCCAATCAAAAAGTTTTTCAAATTATTCATTTTCGGAATGAATGGGATGTAGCCTAACCACAGCTACCCAGAAGATACACAATCCACTGTACTGAGGGACAGCAACATGACAGTTGATCTTAAATACAGCAAAGAAGCGTCCCACCACCGGCTTTCACAAGTTTAATTCCATTTTTTTTTTTTGACATGTTTTGCTCCAGCGTTATCTAAAAAAAAAATTATGTCTTTCATCTAGCGAGGAGGAGAAGAAGCAACAACTTGGGCGACCTGGCATCAGTGATGTCCCAGAGTCATGCTGATGAGATGCTGGCCCATGATAGGATGCTGGAACAGCATCAACAGCTCCACGAACGGCTCCACGAACAGCGCGAAAGACACCATCAGGAGCTACGAATGCTTGCAGCAAACCTGCAATCAGCCCAGGAGAAGGAAGAAGCATTCAGAAGGGATGAGCTGGCCGAGACGGCTTCTTTCAACAGAGCTTTCCTAAACCATTTTGGCAGTCTTGTGGAAGTATTGAAAAATCCCCGTGTTTAAACATGTTTTGGGAATATTTCTAATGTTATTAAATTACTTTTTTGGATAAAAGTGTGGTTTGTCTGTTATAACTAAATGAGAAAGGCGAAAAATTACATACACATTCCATTGCCTCATATTATCCAAATGCCGCTGTTCATACATAAAGGTGTCACGATTTTTAAAGCTAATGTAATTGTTATTGTTAAAGTTAATAAAAATTATCACGGCTGAATTCATCTCTCTAAATTTAGTACTGTTTTCAAGTTAAATTGTAAGCAGTGGCACAGGTGTACTTTACATTCAGCAGTAGACACTGAAGGTAAAAGGTAAGTACATGTAAATTGAATGTTCTATCGTCATTCCAAATTCATAGAATTTCAATACATAATGAGTCTAGTATAATTTAAAGTGAAAATACCCATACATGTAAACCCAAATACAACAGTTTTGTAGCTTAAAACGTTGACATGAATATGATAAACCTATGATTTTCTGATTCAATACATACAAAGTGTCATAGGTTTGAAAAATAAAATTATAATTTGGTGTTGGCCAGTCTGACAATGTCACAGTATTTAATCGGAATAACAAAAGTGTCATCAGAAAATTTCGTGGTACATTGGCAATTCCGTCAAAAACAAAGTGAATAGTCTAGCTGCTGTTTTTTTTTTTTCCGTGATTTTCTAAGGTGTTTTAACGTGTAATTACCCATCCCTGAACACATATCCCTTATAAATATCAATAGATTTGAAATTGATACTCAAATGACACTCTACATAAAAAAAATGGTGCTACAGTTTGATTGGCCTTCTTTAAATTTTTTAAATTTATTTTTTAAGACAAACTGGGCTAGGATTAAGTGGATATAACAATTTTCCACATATAATTCCACGGTCAATTTGCAATTCCATCCAACCAAAAGTGAGTTGTCTAGCTGCTGCCTTTTTTGTTGTCATTTTTCTAAGGTGTTTTAACGTGTAATCAACCATCCCTGAATACATATGCCTTAGGAATATCAATAGATGGGAAAATGATACTCAAATGACACTCGACATACAAAACGGTGCTACAGTTGGATTGCCTTTCTTTAAAATTTTCAAAGTTATTGTGTAAGTAAAAGTGGGCTAGGATTAACTTGAAATATAACAAGTTTCCACATATAATTCCAAGGTCAATTGGCAATTCAAGCAAACCAAAAGGGAGTTGTTCAGCTGCTGCATTTTTCTGCAGTCATTTTCTACGGTGTTTTAGAGTGTAATTTCTCATCCCTGAACACATATCCCTTAAAAATAACTATCAATGGGAAAATGAGACACAAACAAGAATTTTACTACAGTTGAATTGGTTTGTTTTTTTTTTTAAAGTAATTTCACTTATTTTGTAAGTAAAATAGGGCTATGATTAATTGGAAATATAACAAGTATCAACATATAATTCCAAGGTCAATTACAAGCTTTTAGCATTTAATTAGCTGTCCCTTAAGAGTTAACCGTTATGAACAACAGAGGAGATGTAGATGAAAATTTCACCAAATTTTATTTAAAAAACAAAAGTTTGACAAATGTATGCACATGAATCATGACAAAAATGAAATGTCTTAATTATTGCTACACAAGTACTGCATCACAGCATCTCGTATACCTCCACTCTGCTCCTCTACCCCCTGTGACGCTGCCACCACCACTTGTTCATCGGCTGCATCATCCAATGTAGTGTCAAAGGCCTCTCCATGACTCTCACACAGATTATGCAGTGCACAACAAGTCAACACAATCGATTTAACCAGTGCAATGTCACAGTCATTCCATTTCAGAAGGCAGCGCCACCTTCCCTTCAGCCTGCCGAAAGCATTCTCCACAACCACCCGTACTCTACTGATGGTCTGGTTGAACGTCTGTTGTTCTTCAGTCAGTCGTCCGGTGTCACTGAAGGTTTTCAAAAGCCAGTTTTGCAGTGGATAAGCAGAGTCTCCAAGGATGAAGTAGCCCACACTTACCGCACCAATGTTCCTGAGTTTAGGTGGGAAGAGGTTTCCCTGACTGGCTAAATCCCACAGTGTGGACAGTCTCAGCACCCTAGCATCGTGCATGCTCCCAGGCAGCCCTGCAAATACATTCCAGAACAACCCCCTTCCATCAACAACACCTTGAAGGAGTACAGAGTGCCAGCCTTTACGATTAAAGTAGTCGGTGTGATATTCTCTGGGTGCAATGATGGGTATGTGTGATCCATCTATGGCACCAACGCAAATTGGTAGCCCCCACCGACTCTCGATGTAGGCCGACATTTCCGTGAACCTCACTTCATCAGGACAATGTATTTGATCTGGAACCAGCAATGATTCTGCTGCTGCACAAAAGTCATGTACACACCTGCACACCGTTGTGATGCTGACACCAAAAAGATGTCCAATAGTGCGATACTCTGAACCGGTAGCAAGCCTCCACAGTGCAATGGCCACTCTCTTCCTCAGAGGCACACACTGGCGGAATGTCGTGTCTTGAAGCTCCATGCATGGATGCAATTTGTGGCACAAGTAGGTGAAAGTGTCCTCGGACATCCGGAAGTTCCGCAACCACTGTGCGCTTGAGAAGCTGGGGACAATATTCTCCCACCACTGCGAGCTACGTTTTACTGCCCAGGTCCATGGTCTGCAGCGTTGATTTTGCAACAACGCAGCCAACTAGAACACACACACAGCATACATATTAATACTGATAACCTGGCGACATCAAAAAGCTGTACACAACAATGACATGACGATAAAATGACAATAGAAAGCATTAAATTACCAAAAACTGTTTCCTCGTGTGCTTGATGTGCCTGATGTGCATGATGTGCTGGGCAATTAAGCTCTCTGCTTCATATTCCGCTGCTTCATATTCCCCAATGGCAACAGCGAGTCTCTGGTACAGCTCCAACGTGTGTTCTCGCAATGCACGTCGTCTTCTCCTGTAAAACTGTTTTATTCCGCTTAAAAACATTCATTGTGTTCAAAAGCCATACACGAACCAACGTGGAAATCCTCCGCTCGTAATCCGCCATTTTCTTTGTTGTGAATAAGTCGGTCGCCGGAGATGACGTCAGCAGAGTATGGGGCCGCCTCAATCCCGCCCACTACAGAGTTTACGCGGCTTTACAGGGTTGCAATGGGTGAACAACCCAGGGAGAAACAAGTAGTGGAGAATCGAAACAAGTAAAAAAGAAATGGGACTATGGAAAAGAGCCATAACTGGCAGGTCCCAGTCTGTCAGGATGGGTAACATGACCTCAGCCAGCATCACCACAAACTCAGGTGTCCCACAAGGTTGTGTTCTCAGCCCCATCCTCTACAGCCTCTTCTCCCATGACTGTGTTGCCTCCGACAAGGACAATATTGTGGAGATGAAATAACCAGACCGAACTTTCTGAGCAGATGAACTTTATTTCACTCTCACATCTTCCAGAATCAGAACATTATACATGTGTAGCAGGGACTCTTTCTTTTATATCCCAAAACTCACACCTCCCTGCTACCTGAGGTCCTGCATTCACCATTCACTCTCCCAAGACAATTCCCCTTACCCCCCAGCCCTTTGATCTCCATGCTCTCTCAGTCTGAGAGGAAAACTACTGAACTCTACAGCATGGGTCCCCCCCTCTCCAGAGTCTCAGACTGGGTGTTAACTCTCCCATCCTTGCGGCTTCAGTCTCCACCCATAGCTGCTGTAATGGGGGTCTTCGGCTCCGTGACGCTGCTGTGCCGGTGGGGGGTTCCTGGGAGTGTGTCCGTCTGTGGGGGGACAATGGGGGGGGAGAGAAACATTCAGCATGCTCGTGTGACTGTTGTGATGAATCATTTACCTGGGGAGCTCTCAGTTGGGGTCTTCCTCGCCGAGGAGCTCGAGCCAACACCAGCTGCTCGTCTGCCACAACAAAGCGGGCTTAAGCCTGTCTATACAGATTCTCTCCCGGCGACCCCCCAGGTCTAACACAAAATGCTTGTCCCCGGTTTCCAGCACTCTGAATGGGCCATCGTAGGGTGGGCGCAATGGGGTCCGGCGGGCATCGTGCCTGATAAACACGAACACAGTGTCCTTCAAGGTTTTTGGCACTAACGCGCGGGGAAAACAGTGGTGGGCCGGGCCAGGGAGCGTCCATGCGTCTGCGCTATGCTGCGAACGCGGGGATGGATGGGTGTTCGGCGCGGGGTTATCTGGTAAAAACTCCCTGGGGAGCCGCAGGGGCTGCGTAGAAACCAGCTCTGCTGGGGAAGCCGCTAAATCCTCCTTCGGTGTGGAATGCAACCCTAATAGAACCCACGGCAACCGGTCCACCCAATTTACATCCATAAGCGAAGCCCTGAGCACTGCTTTCAGTGACCTATGGAAGCGCTCGCATAACCCATTGGCCCAGACCCCCAGGCTCCAGGCCATCATGGACCAGAGGTCGGAAACACACTGCAGGCCCCGATCGAACGTGATGTCCAAAGGGGTGCCAAAATGTGCCACCCATGTTGTTAAAAAGGCACGTGCCACGTCTGCGGATGCAGTGGAAGCTAGTGGGACTGCTTCGGGCCATTGCGTTGTGCAGTCCACCACTGTCAGGAGGTGCGTGAACCCCTGCGATGGTGGGAGGGGGCCGACGAGGTCCACGTGAACGTGGTCGAACCTCTTAGCCGGGATATGGAACGGCTCAAGGGGGGCCTTTGTGTGCCTGTGCACTTTGGCTTGTTGGCACGCTACACAGGCTGCAGCCCACTCTTTCACCTGATTGCGCAGGCTCAGCCAGACAAACTTTGCTGTCACCATTTTGACTGACGCGAGTATGCCTGGGTGCGCCAGGGAGTGAACGACTCAAAAACGCGGCATCGTCAAGCGCGTGGTACCACCAGGCACGGGCGGCCCGTGGAGACGTCACAGATAAGGGGTGGCCCCCCGTCTTGCATAACTCTGCTCTCTAGCCTTAACCCTGTTGGTCCAGACTGGAACACGCAAACGTCGGCATTGCTGATCTGCTCTGCGGCCATGGCCGTGTAATCTATCCCCACGTAGACTGGGACCACTAAGGCGTGCGAGAGACAGTCAGCCACCATGTTGAGTTTACCGACCACATGACGAATGTCGGTCGTAAACTCCGAGATCGCGGCCAGCTGTCTCTGTTGCCGGCCCGACCATGGTTCCGAAACCTTGGCCATCATGTACATTAGTGGCTTGTGGTCCATGAAGGCAGTGAAGGCACGCCCTTCCAGCCAGAACTGGAAGTGGCATATGGCCAGGTGGAGAGCCAGCAACTCCCTGTCAAACGCACTGTATTTACGCTCTGTATTTACGCAAAGACCTGCTAAAAAAGGCGAGCGGCTGCCAAGAACTGGCGACACACTGCTCCACAACGGCCCCTATGGCCATGTCTGATGTGTCTGTAGTGAGTGCAATCTGAGCCGCCGGGTCTGGGTGCGCCAGCAGTGCAGCGTTCGCCAGAGCTGTTTTAACCTTGGAAAATGCTTGATCCCGCTCAGGAGTACAGTCAACTCTGTCCGCCGGCTTCCGTTTCTTAAGCGCGGCGTACAATGGCTGCATGAGCTGGGCTGCATGGGGGAGGAAAGGATAGTAGAAGTTCACCATACCCAAAAATTCCTGCAGCGCCCTGACCGTCTGAGGCCGGGGAAAATTCGCCACTGCGCGCACCTTGTCCGGCAAGGGTATCGCTCCCTCTGGTGAAATGCGGTGTCCCAAAAAATCAATCCCCGTCACGCCGAACTGGCATTTCGCCGGGTTGATTATTAACCCGTGCTCCTCCAACCTCCGGAAAACTGTCCTGAGGTGAACTACGTGTTCGTCCTCGGACGCGCTGGCCACCAGGATGTCATCCAGGTAGATGAACACAAACAGCAGATCGCGCAACACCGCATCCATCATGCGTTAGAATGTCTGTGCCGCGCCTTTTAACCCGAAGGGCATGCGTAAAAACTCAAACAGACCAAATGGGGTTATTACTGCCATTTTAGGTATGTCCTCCGCGTGCACCGGGACCTGGTGGTAACCACGGACCAGGTCTATCTTAGAAAAAATACATGCCCTGGCGAGATGATTGGAAAAATCCTGAATATGGGGGATCGGGTAGCGGTTGTGCGCTGTGGCATTGTTTAATCTGCGGAAATCTCCACAAGGTCACCACGATCCCTCGGCCTTAGGGACCATATGTAGTGGGGATGCCCATGGGCTGTTTGATCGTCTGATGATGCCCAGCCTTTCCAAGTTGGCAAACTCCTTGTGCGCTATGGCCAGTTTAGTTGTATCCAGTCGTGTAAAAACGGGCGGCCCGGTGGTGGTAATAAAGTGCCCCACCCCGTGTTTAGTGATGGCCGCCGAAAACGTCGGGACCGTGAGTGCTGGGAACTGGGTGAGCAGTGTGTGGAACTTACCACCTGGAGATGTGACGTTGGCTAGCGTTGTTGGCCCTGCTCCTTGAGCTGTACAGGGGAAAGAATCAAAAGACATTGCATTAATCAGGCGTCTGTTAGTAACATCGACTAGTAGTCCATGTGCACACAAAAAATCAGCGCCTAAGATTGGGAAACTGCATGCCGCTCTGACGAATGTCCACTGGTACATACGGCGGTGCACTGATACAGTCAGTGTCCTCTCACCAAAAGTCTTAATGTCTGAGCCGTTTGTGGCCATCAGCTTGGGGCCGCTAGTTCCCGCTAGCCGGTCGGTGTAGGATGGCAGGATGAGGCTCTTTTGGGAGCCGGAGTCCACGAGGAATTGTCTCCCCGAGCGTGAGTCTGTCACGTAGAGCAGCTTGCTTTCTTCACCGGCGGTCGCAGCTGCTACCGACTGCCGGTCCTGGCGTTTCCCGAACGCTTGAATTGGCACGGTGGCACGCATCAGCGTGCATCCTCTCCAAAACGGTGGTGGTCAGAGCAGAGTGTGTCTCTCTGGCGCTTCCTGATCCCCGCTGCCGCTACCATTGCTGGCTCCTCGCTTCTGCTGGCTGTCTCGCTTGGTTCCGATGCCGCTGCGTTCACTGTGAGGGCTCTGGTAGTGAGAATGATTGGATCTGCCTCCTGGGCTAGTGCATGGTAGTTACGCACGGTAGTCACGCGCGGCCAGCAACGGCGAGTTGGCAAGGACCGCTCTGGCTGCCTTTGGGAGGTTCCAGAGGAAATGGTGGGCAAATAGAAAATGCCCGTCATCCGTGCCCATCAACGCCAACATCTTCTCCATCCGTTCGACCGCCGACCCGTCTCCCAACTCGGAACGTGTCAGGAGTCTCTTCGCTCTCTCGCAGTCCGAGAGCGTGTAGCGCTGGGTCAGCGCGGCTTTGAGAGCCCCGTGTTTGTCGTGGGCTGGGGGCTGTTGGAGCAGGCTCGCTACTTGCTGAGTTGTGCGAGCGTCCAGCGCTGCGACCACGTTGTAATACATGGTGTCATCTCGTCGTGCAGCCAAAAGTCCGGTAGTTTGACCGAAACAGCGCACACATTGCTGGGGTTGTTGGGGGTCACCCTCAACACAGACAAGACAAAGGAGATGATAGTAAACATGAGGAAGGGGAGAAGAGACCCCATCGGCTGCTGTTCATCCAGGAGCTTGAGGTGGCGAAGGTGAGGAACTTTAAATACCTGGGAATCCACATCAGCGAGGGCCTTATGTGGGCACTTAACACCATGAAGCTGGTTAAGAGAGCTCAGCAGCGACTGTACTTTCTGAGGAGACTAAAAAAGTTTGGTATGTCCCCCAGGATCCTCAACAGTTTCTACAGCTGCATCATCGAGAGCATCTTGACCAACTGCATCACTGTGTGGTATGGTAGCACTATTGCCCTGGACCGCAAATGCCTGCAGAGAGTGGTGAAGCCAGCGGAGAAGATCATCAGGACTCCACGCCCCTCTCTGCAGAGCATCTACCACCCCAGAGTCCAAAGGAGAGCTGCTGCCATCCTCCAGGACCCCACTCACCTCCAGCACCGAATGTTCACACTTCTACCCTCAGACCGGAGGTACAGAAGTGTGAAATGCAGGACAACCAGACTAAAAAACTCCTTCTTTCCCACTGCCATCAGACTCCTGAATAAATAACAAACTCCCCAAAACTCCACAAACACAGCTTTGCAAATAGGAACTCACACACTGGTTGCGAATTTTGCACATTGCTCACTTGTACAGTGTACATAGTCTCACCTCGTCTCATGTCCATCTCATCTCTGCTGCTAAAGTATCATTGTACAGTCCACTGGGTATTATCATTACAGAGAAATTCTCACTCTGGGTGCTAATTTGTACATTGCTCATTTTCACATTGCTCATTTGCACACTGTACATGGGCTCATGCCATCTCAGGTTCATATCATCTCTGATATTAATATACCATTGTCCATTATAGTCATCCAATGAATTTTCAATTTTCATTCTTCTTTTTTCCTCTACTTTAACTGCTTTAACAGTCCTAATTGCCTAATGTGTGTTATTAGTATTCATTAGCATTAGTACTTAGCATCAAGGTGTGTTTAAGGTGTCCTAATTGCCTAATGTGTGTTATTAGTTTGTGTTATTAGTATTCATTAGTATTAGGTGTGTTATTACCTTATTAGTATTGATGTGTATCTATTCCCTTGTCATTCGTTCCGAGAGCACAGTAAGAATTTCATTGCTCAAACGCGTCATATCCTGTAGTTCGTGACACAGAGATCCCATACGCAGTGTAAAATGTTTCTGTACAACTAAACATTTTTTTGTGTTGTCATTCAAATACTTGTTTCAATTTTGAAAAATATTGTTTGGCTCACTGGGGGAAAAAAACTGAATGGAATGTTAAAAAATGCCTGTGTGTTATCTGGAAAAAAAACTTTTAAAAATCATGATACTATATGAATGACCGACCAACGCTGAAAAATGCAAGCAGCCTTCTGACCCCAGGAGACACAGTTATGATGCTGCTGAAGGGATGGGGGGAGGGGTTAGTAGTGGTGTGAGATTTGAAAGCAATCATTTCTCTGTGGGAGTAGGAATGCCGCTTTTAATATAACGTATGTTGTCAGATCTCTTTTGTATTTTCATGTGGGGTACATAAATTTATTATTAAACAGCGCACTTAGAATCGGAGTATTTTAAGTCGATAAATACACAGACAGAAGTACTTTTTGGAAGAGCCAAAATGTCGATCCTTTAAAGTGTTCATTTTTTAGTTGTTTAAAGCTTATCCTAGTTAAACCGATATTTTCAGAATTCAGTTTATGCTTTTCTTGGAGCCAAAATGTGTCGGCAACACAATTTTTCAAGCAGAAGGATCTTTAACCATTTTATAGCTTTTAAGTGAGTTACATTTGTTGTCTTTGGTTTAAATTTACAAAAATGGCTAAATCTGAAGTGACAGCCATTAAAGGCCAGCGTGGCTACGGCTGATTGTCTTCGAAACTTCCTAAATTGCGAAGCTTAGTCCTATGTGAAATGTGGTGGTGGTGGTGCCAGAGAGGTCTCCACAAGGACTGCATCATCGCCAAGGCCAGTGCACGTCGTCTGCCAACCTCAGGCCTTAGGCCATCAGTCTGAGAAATTGTTGAGCCCAGGTATTTAAAGGTAGAGACTAAGTTGGTTATGCAATATTTATTTCTGTAGGAAAAAAATAACAAACTATAAACACAATGCCCAATCTAAAAGCTAAATTTACAGCATCTTGTTGTTTTCTTTGCATCTTGTTTTCTTTTAAAAAAAAGTACTTAAGGTTCATGCGCCTCATAATACAGACATAGGCCTGTAAGTAAAATACTGTGAGATTGTTCTTTTGTATCAAAAATTGTTTGACATTTTTTTTTTAATCAAGCCAGGTTTTAAGCATAACCATTTCATTTTCAACTCTTGGTGCTGAAATTTTCAAATTATCATCTGAGTTTGAATCAACAGCACACCTTTGTGTAGGGTAGTAATTTAAAAAAAATGCCTGTGTAACATAGAATATTATATATAATAAAATAATAAATAATAATATATATAATAATAAATAATATATAATAAAATATAAAATGCTTATATATGACGGGGAATGTCTCCACAAATTAAATCAACCTTTTTCAAAAAAGTCAATGATTTCATCCTGATTTAGGCAAGATTTTGAGGTAGATTTTGAAAAGACATTGGTGGGGTTTTTGGTAATTCCGGCATACAAATACTTAATAGATTTTTCAAACTAATAAATGGTTGAAGCACATTAATCTTGCTGAAGAAGGTTTGTCTGAATATAACCACTGATTTCAAAGTCAGAGTTTGTATCAACACCGTGCAAACATGTAATTTGTTAATACAAAGATAAAAAATACTCTTGTGCAGAGAAGTACTGTAAGTACACGTTATTACAACTTAATTGTTTCAGAATTCAGTAACTCTAATCACAATGTTCTGTGTGCTTGTGTGTGTGTGGGGGGGGGGCTGGAGAGGTGAGGGGATTGCTGGTACAATTAATCAATGCAATGAATATAGTTATTAGCAAATTTAAATGAATCGGTTCACTTTTGTGAGTCTGGAACTTTCCCGGTCTGCCATGGATGGTGTGTTTTTAAAGCATGTAGGGAGGAGGGAGATGTACTCCTCGGAGTGTGTGTGTGTGTGTGTGTGTGTGTGTGTGTGTGTATATAGGTATGCTTAACGTCACAATGCACAGCCTGAGGGGAAGTCACGTACTGTGCAGGCCCCGTTCATGAACTCCCAATCCATTGATCACCTCTGCAGATGTGTGTGTGTGTGTGTGTGTGTGTGAGTGTGGGTTGGAGAAGGGAGGAGGTTGTTGGTTCTCTGCAATGAATCTCCTCTCTGTTTAGCTAAGAGAATGTTTTTTTTCTTATTTAAGTATTTAGTTGTTTGAAAATTTAAAGCATTGCTTCACTTTTGTGAGTCTGGAACTTTCAAAACTCAAAGTGAAAACTTTACTCACGATAGGTCAGGCCAGCGCCTGTGTATCAATGTGTGAAGGTATGTGTGTGTGTGTGTGTGTGTGTGTGTGTGTGTGTGTGTGTGTGTGTGTGTCTTTGAATAGCAGGATCTGTAAAGTGCTTCTTGTTCACCCGGAGATGAGAAAAGCATGATCACCATTTACCACACATTATCTTTTACTGTGTGGTGTTACTTCAGCCATATGTACAGTGGAGCAAAAAAGTATTTAGTCAGCCACCAATTGTGCAAGTTCTCCCACTTAAAAGATGAGAGAGGTCTCCAATTTTCATCATAGGTATACCTCAACTATGAGAGACAAAATGAGAAAAAAAAATCCAGAAAATCACACTGAAGGATTTTTAATGAATTAATTGGTAAATTCCTCATCAAAATAAATATTTGGTCACCTACAAACAAGCAAGATTTCTGGCTCTCACAGACCTGTAACTTCTTCTTTAAGAGGCTCCTCTGTCCTCCACTCGTTACTTGTATTAATGGCACCTGTTTGAACTCGTTATCAGTATAAAAGACACCTGTCCACAACCTCAAACAGCCAGACTCCAAACTCTACTATGACCAAGACCAAAGAGCTGTCAAAGGACACCAGAAACAAAATTTTAGAACTGCACCAGGCTGGGAAGACTGAATCTGCAATAGGTAAGCAGCTTGGTGTGAAGAAATCAACTGTGGGAGCAATTATTAGAAAATGAAAGACATACAAGACCACTGACAATCCCCCTCCATCTGGGGCTCCACGCAAGAGCTCACCCCGTGGGGTCAAAATTATCACGAGAACGGTGAGCAAAAATCCCAGAACCACATGGGGGGACCTAGTGAATAACCTGCAGAGAGCTGGGACCAAAGTAACAAAGGCTACATCAGAAACACACTACGCCGCCAGGGACTCAAATCCTGCAGTGCCAGATGTGTCCCCCTGCTTAAGCCAGTACATGTCCAGGCCCGTCTGAAGTTTGCTAGAGAGCATTTAGATGATCCAGAAGAGGACTGGGAGAATATCATGTGGTCAGATGAAACCAAAATAGAACTTTTTGGTAAAAACTCAACTTGTTGTGTTTGGAGGAGAAAGAACACCATACCTACTGTGAAGCATGGGGGTGGAAACATCATACTTTGGGGCTGTTTTTCTGCAAAGGGACCAGGACAACTAGCCATGTGTCGTGAGATTTTGAGTGAAAACCTCCTTCCACCAGCAAGGGCATTGAAGATGAAACGTGGCTGGGTCTTTCAGCATGACACTGATCCCAAACACACCGCCCGGCCAACGAAGGAGTAGCTTCGTAAGAAGCATTTCAAGGTCCTGGAGTGGCCTATCCAGTCTCCAGATCTCAACCCCATAGAAAATCTTTGGAGGGAGTTGAAAGTCTGTGTTGCCCAGCGACAGCCCTAAAACATCACTACTCTAGAGGAGATCTGCATGGAGGAATGGGCCAAAATACCAGCAACAGTGTGTGAAAACCTTGTGAAAACTTACAGAAAACGTTTGACCTCTGTCATTGCCAACAAAGGGTATATAACAAAGTATTGAGATGAACTTTTGTTATTGACCAAATACTTATTTTACCGAGGAATTTACCAATTAATTCATTAAAAATCCTTCAATGTGATTTTCTGGATTTTTTTTTTTCTTATTTTGTCTCTCATAGTTGAGGTATACCTATGATGAAAATTGGAGACCTCTCTCATCTTTTAAGTGGGAGAACTTGCACAATTGGTGGCTGACTAAATACTTTTTTACCCCACTGTATAAGAGAAATCATTTATCAAAAGAAAACTTTTAAAATCCTTCAACTACATCAGGATATACCAACATTCCATTCTCATGCTACCTGCAAGAAAAATGGGTTAATTAGACAAGCTGATAAACAATGTGGCTTTTTTTCCCCAAATATAACAACATTCCATTCCCACACTCACCCCTCAGGGCACAGATTAATTGGGCAAGTTGATAAACAATATGGCTTTTTATTCATATATAATCAACATTCCATTCCCACGCTCACCCAAGAGAAAACGGGTTAATTAGGCAGGTCGGGACAAATGGGGGCGGGGCAAGGGGCGTGGTCACATCCATCAAACTTTTTTGACATAAGGATAGATCCCCTCCTTATGTGACATGAAATTGGACCCTTGTTCAGTTTGCACACATGTTGGAAGGTCAAACAAAGTGAAAAATTTAATGAGGGCCTTAGAGATCATTGAAGCAGTTATTTTCTTCAAAGGAACAGCTTCAAGGAAGCGAGTAGCTGTGCACATCATTGTCAGTAAAAACTGGTTACCAAACTTGGTACATGGTAGTGGGCTTACACAATCAGCTGAGATTCATTCAAAAGGCTCTCCAATAGCTGGAATAGGATGCAACTGTGCTGGGGAAATTGTCTGATTGGGTATACGCACAATTTGGAATACATTGCAAGTTTTACAATAATGTGTGACATCTGGTTTTATGCTAGGCCTATAAAAGTGCCTAATCACCCTATTTAAGGTCTTTCTCACTCCCATATGACCTGCCAGGCCATTGCCATGTGCCAGCTTTAAGATATACCCCCAGTAAACATCAGGCACTACAAGCTGAAACACACAACCTCAGTCACCCTTATTGGGCAATTCGGGTGGGGTCTACTTCCCCATAAGTGCACCATTTGACACAAAATATTCACACGAAACATCATTGATCTCACTCTCCAAAAGAGCACTATCAAAAAAAGAGGACAAAGTTGTCATGATTCTGAGCACAGGTTAGAGCCATGCTCAGTCTCTAGTTGGTTCAAGTCATTTTCTGTTTTTCCATATCTCTGTTTATTTCGTATTAGCATGATTGTTTATGCATTTTTGTGTTATCTTGTTTTCCAATTTATTTTCCTGTGTTGGTAATTCGCCTTGTCTTAGTTTTCCTTTTGTAGTCTCAGTATTTATTAGGTTGTATTATTATCTTCCTCAAGTTTTCTCCTTTTGTGTATTTGTTACTTCTGCCCAGTCTGTGTTTAGTTATTATTCTTAGTGTATTATTGTTGATGTATTTGTTCATGATTTTCTTTTTCACAGTTGGTGCTTTTACTTTGACAGTTATTGTTTACTTCCTCCTGTCATAGCCTGTTCGCGGGCTTTGACAGCTGTCACCGGTTCAGTTAATTATTTCCTTGCCCTTGTACCCACACCTGGATTCATTTGTTCATTATTTCTGTGCCTATTTAACCCGTGCTGCAACGCAGTTCATTGCAACACCATTCTCCTTCCCAGACACTATCTGTGCCTTTCTTGATTTCCCAGTCGTGAGTAATCAGCCTGTAATTCAGCTCATTGTTTGTACCCAGACTGGCAATTTATGTGTCTTTGTATCCAAGCCATTTCCCAGTTATTCCTGTCCTTAAGTGTAGTGTAGTGTTTTTGTGTATTTGTGTTTTTGTCATTAAAGGTGCAAACCTACAGCCTGCGTTTGGTGTTCTCAGTTCTGCCCCTAAAAGGGCAATTCATAACAGAACGGTGCTGCCAGTTAGACGCCAACGGCTGTGGGTTTTGCCTTTTTCTTTTCTCTCCCGTTATTTTTGTTAGTGTCCATTTTTTCCTGCTGCCATGGCAGTGTTTACGGACTGTGGTCAGTCTGGTCTTGGTGAGGTGGAGTGTTGGACTGTGGGCATAATACACAACATCTTATCGGAGGCTTGTGCTTCTCACACTCCCAAAGTGGCCCGGGAATGTTTGGCTGGAGCGACACAGGTGCTCGAAGCATGCCTTAGCCTGTGGATCCACCCAGAGCTCACGGACCTACACCTCGCCATGAGTCCACATCTCCGCCTCCTTGCCAGATGACCCCCACAGCTCCTGGGGGGACATCATCTGGTTCAGCAACAGCAACTAACATCACACCCCGGGAAGTAAGGCAAGTGCTTTTTCACTCTCCAACACATAAAAATGAACTTTCTTGCCTTATTCCCGGTGGTGTGGCTCAGTATCAGCAGTCCACTATAGCTGAGTCCTCACTGCCTGCTGCTGCCATTTTGTCCTCACCTGTTCATCCCGTGTCCTTCTCCATTTCCTCTGAGTGTTTGCCAGTCCCGGGAGGGAGCCGCCAGATGATGGAGGGGTTAGCAGTTCCGAAGAATCCTGGTCCAAATGCGCAACCACATCCTGCATGGGAGAAGAGTGCCCCCTGTGTCCTGAAGCCGGTGCCGACAAAGAAGTGTCCCCTGGTTTCGACATCATGGGACTCTGTGCCATCTGTGAGACCTTTCCTAGCTCCGTCACGCAGGGCTGGCAAAGAAGTGTCCCTTGACTCCGGCGCCTCACCCCCCTCGCTAGAAGCCCGTGTCACCACCATCTTGCCAGACGACCTCAGCTATCTCCGGAGGAGCTTTGTCTGGTCCTCCAGCAGCAGATACCATCATGCCCCGGGAAATAAGGCAAGTGTGTTTTCATTCTCCTGCATATAAAAATGAAATGTCTTGACTTATTCCCAGTGTTGAGACTCAGCATCAGCAGCCCACTTTAGCTGAGTCCTCACCACCTGCTACTGCCACCTGTTCCTCACCTGCCTCTCCCATGTCTCCTCCTGTGTCCCATGAATGTTTGCTGGTCCTGGAATGGAGCCGCCGGACAATGGCGGAGCCTGTGGCCCTGGAAGATTCCATTCCATCCCCACAACCACATCCCGTATGGGAGGAGAGCACTACCTATGCCCTGAAGCTTGAGCTGACAGGAGAGTGTCCCCTGGTTTAAGCTGCACGGGAGCCAGTGTCTTCGGTGAGGCAATCTCCAGCGTCAGCCGCCACGCTGGGAGTTCCACCAGCAGTGGCTGCCACGCCTGGGGGTTCTCCAGCTGCATCCATCATCATGCCTGCTGCAAGAATCGCCGCAGCAGAGTTGCCTCAATCCTGGATGGCGGTGGAGCTCGAGTCTAGGCAAGTACTCTGTTCTGTTTTAACATCTCCAGGTTTAGAGAAATCTTGTCTTGCTCGTGGTGGGGAGAGTTGGTTGCAGACGTCCTCAGCTCCTGAGCTGTCCTCGCCAGGCTTCACTGCTGCCGGTAATTTTCCTGTGTCTTTCTCTTCCTCCCTGTCTGAGGTGGCCGAGCCGGGGTTGGAGCAGCAGATGACTGGATTCGAGAAGTCCCAGCCCAAGTCGCCGGAGTCCTGGATGGCAGTGGGGCTCGAGTCTAGGTAAGTACTCTGTTCTGTTTTAACACCTGCAGATTTAGAGAAATCTTGTCTAGCTCATGGTGGGGAGAGTCAGTTGCAGACGTCCTCTGCTCTTAAGCGCTCCTCGCCGGGCTCCACTGCTGCTGGTAATGTTCTGGTGTGTTACCCTCTTTCTCCGACTGAGGTGACCACATCAGCAATAGTCATTAAGGTGGACGGATCTGATATGTCCCAGCCTGAATCGTTGGAGTCCTGGATAGTGGTGGAGCTCGAGCCAAGGCAAGTACTCTGTTCTGTTTCTTTGCTATCAGCTCTAGAGAAACCTTGTCTTGCTTGTGGTGAGGAGAATCAGTTACAGATGCCCTCTGTTTCTGAGGTCTCCTCACTGGGCTCTACTGCTGCTGGTGATTCTGATCCAGTGTCTGTCTCTGTCCTTTTGTCTGAGCCATCGTCTGAGGTCCCTGAGGATCATCAACCTTTGCCTGAGGTCACCGAGGTTCCTCCATCTCCGCTTGAGGTCACCAAGGTTCCTCCATCTCCGTCTTCGCTCGAGGCTGCCATGGGTCCTCTTTCTCCGCCTGAGGTCACCGAGGATCCTCCATCTCTGCCTGAGGTAACCAAGGTTCCTCCATCTCCGCCTTCGCCCGAGGTTGCCAAGGGTCCTCTTTCTCCACCCGAGGCCGCTGTGAGTCCTCTTTCTCCACCTGAGGTTGCCATGGGTCCTCTTTCTCTGCCCGAGGTTACCTTGGATCCGCCACATTCCCCTGAGGTCGCTATGGGGCCTCCACCCGAGGTCGTCATGAGTCCTCCGCCTTCGCCTGAGGTCGCCTTCATCACCCCTTCTTTGCCTGAGGTCTTCGCAGTTCCCCCTTCCTCACTTGAGCCTGCCGGTTATCATCAGTTTCCCTCATCTGATTCCCTCACTAGTCAGCCATCCTGGTCAGCCATCCTGTCGTCTGGTTTCGTAATTGGTCAGCCATCCTTTCCATTGGATGTCAGCTCCCTGCTACCACTGACTATCCATCGACGCTGCGGTCCCTGCGATCCGCAGGAGGCACAGGTTCCAACTGCCGCCTCCAGGTGGGGGTGCATTGTGCCCCACGGACTGTTGGGCCAGGGATGCTGAGAGACCACCGGATGGGCTATTCCGCCTGTTTCCACCTCTGGAATTTTGGAAGGCCACCCGACCTATTCCACCATGGGATTGGGTGGTCGTGGGACTCTGGGAGACCACCTGAACTATTTACCCTTTCCATTTAGTTTTTCTGGTATCAGTTGTGATTTAATCTGTTCAGTGTGTGAGTCATGAGTGTTTTCTTGTTTTTCTGGTTTGTTTCGGTCCCTCCGTGCCTGGATTCCCCTTCCTCCCTCCCCGGGTGGGTTATTTTTTCTTCTATTTTTTTCTATTTTTTGAGGTGGGTCTTTTCTTTTGTTACATTGGGGTGTCTTGGAATCCACCCCTTCAGGAAGGGACACTGCCATGATTCTGAGCACGGGTTAGAGCCATGCTCAATCTGTAGTTGGGTCAAGTCATTTTCTGTTTTTCCACATCTCTGTTTATTTTGTATTAGTGTAGTTGTTTATGTATTATTGTATTATTTTGTTTTTCAATTTATTTTCCTGTGTTTGTAATTCACTTTGTCTTAGTTTTCCTTTTGTAGTCTCAATATTTATTAGGTTGTATTATTTGCTTCCTCAAGTTTTCTCCTTTTGTGTATTTGTTATTTCTACCTGGTCTGTGTTTAGTTATTATTCTTACATACATACATACATACATACTTTATTTCGAACAAAAGAGTAAAAAAACAAAGCAAATGACAAGTGCGATAAAGTGACAGTATACAGTGCTTGAAAGGGAGAAGGAAGAAGTGAACACTTATTAACTCCAACTCCTCTTTTCCATAAATAAATACAACCCATGTGAAATATATACAAATGACCTCATTTAAGGCCCCAAGTAAACAATTAACTATATTTTGTACATATCAACAATAATACCCATCCATCCCAACATACATACAGTCCATACATCAAAACCCAGCCCCAAACAACACAGATATACACAGTACTGTCCCACCTACCATTCTTAGTGTATTATTGTTCATGTATTTGTTCCTGTCATGATCCTCCTCATGTGCTTTTACGCAGTGCACCGAGGAGTGAGGGAAGAATGGATTTATGAGCAGGTTACACCACAAACACATTTAATAACAAAAGAAGGAACAGTTCACAAAAGCAGACTTACAAAAACGGTACAGGGTACACTAAACGGCTCACACGATGGGACGTGCAGCGGGCAGACCACAGTGTACAGTGGAAACAAAACCAAACATTTCAAAACATAAAGTCCACATACAAAAGGAAGACAAGGTTCACTTACAGACTCACACGATTAACATGCAGTGGGCAGACCACAGTGAACGGTGGCACTAACAATCCCAAAGACAAACCAATACTCCATCAATGCTTGACTGGCAAAGGGCTGCTTAAGTACAAGCATTGCTGGCAAGACAGATTGGGAACACCTGGGCGAAGGGCGGGAAAGGCAATTACCGGAGGAGACCCAGCTGGCTTTCATGAGAGAGGGGGCGTGGTCGGACTGGCAAGTGTTAGACAGTGCCTACACAAATGTAGGCCAAAGGAGGCTGCCTCACAGCTGCCGGCCAGAATGCAGTGACTACAGGTAGGGAAATAATCAAAGGGAAAACTAGAAACAACAAGAAACTCAAAAGATAACATAATACATAACTCCATAGATAAACCTGAGCCACAGCGGGTCAGAACTGAGGCCGAAGAACAACCTGGCTCAGTTCATGACAACGCCCCCCCTGTCAAGGGGTGGATACCAGACACCCACGGTAACATTAAAAAAGAAAGGACCCCCCCCCCCCCCCAAGCAGGAACAACAACCAACGAACCCGGGAGGGAGGTAGGGGGAACAAGTCAGGAGGGAACAAAATACAACCCCGCCCAGGGCCCATAACAGAAAAAACAATTAACCCCCCCCCCCCCAAGTCCAAAGGCGTGGAGGCTCATGAGGCTGCCCAGAGTCCCAGGCCCGGCAGACAGTCCAGCGAACAAAGTCTGGTGGCCTGCGGGAAAACATGGGCCACCTGACCCAGAGACTCAGTCCTTCTTGGAAGCATCGATCATCACTTCCTTGTGGTAACGTATCATCACTTCCTGTTTTGCTGTCTGCCTGTGTGGTTTGCCTGTGTGGTTGCTCTCCAGCCACTAGCTATGGCTACTAGCTCTCTTTCCTCTCCTCCTCTGGTGTGCTCTCTCTGTCAGATGTTTAGCTACACCTCTGCCTCTTTTAGTGATAACGGTAAATGTAATAAATGTTGTCTTTTTGAGGCGCTCGAGGCGAGGTTGTCTGATTTGGAATCCCGGCTCCGCTGCATTGAAACACCGTCTGCGCCAGTTAATCTTGACGGATGCCCATTAGCTGCAGCGGAGCTAGCTAGCTTAGGCCCCCCCTGTCAGTGGTCCCTCGGCTCTCCTCAGCAGCGAGGAGACTGGGTGGGTGACGGTGAGAAGGAAGCCTAGTCGCAAAGCCCCGGTACACCACCAACCTGTTCATGTCTCTAATCGTTTTTCCCCGCTCAGCGACACACCCGCTGAAGAAAAAACTCTGATCATTGGCGACTCTGTAGTCAGAAACGTGAACCTAGAGACTCCAGCGGCCACAGTCAAATGCATTCCTGGGGCCAGAGCAGGCGACATCGAGTCAAATTTGAAAATGCTGGCTAAAAGTAACTGTAAATATTCCACAATTGTTATTCACGCCGGCATTAATGGCATCCGTCTCCGGCAGTCGGAAGTCACGAAACTTGATGTAGAATTGGTGTGTGACTTTGCAAAAACGATGTCTGCCACTGTAGTATTCTCTGGGCCCCTCCCCAATCTGACCAGTGATGACATGTTTAGCCGCTCGTCATCCTTGAACCGCTGGCTGTCTGTGTGGTGTCCTAAAAATGACGTGGGCTACATTGACAATTGGAGCTCTTTTTGGGGAAAACCTGGTCTTATGAGACGAGACAGCATTCATCCCACTTTGGATGGTGCTTCTCATTTATCTAACAATCTGTCATCTTTTTTATCCAAATTTCCAAAACCCTGACTACTCAGAGTTGGGACCAGGAAGCAGAGTCGCAGTCTATCACGCCTCTCTGCAGCTCCTCTTCATCCGCCACCCCTCAGCTTAGCCCCTGTCTTCCCCATCAGAGAATCGTTGTCTGCTCCCTCCAAAGTGAATAAAAATATAATGTATAAGCATCCCAAAGTGATAAAGCAAAATATTGGTAAAACTCAAATTAAACATAAAGCCTCTAAATTGAATGATTTGGCCTCTGTTCCTCCTCATAATTTAAAAATTAAATGTGGTTTATTAAATATTAGGTCTCTAACTCCCAAGTCTCTGTTAGTCCATGATCTGTTAATTGATCATCAGATTGATTTAATTTCCCTTACAGAGACTTGGTTAGGGCAAGAGGATTATGTTGGGTTAAATGAATCAACTCCAGCTGGTTATTTAAACTGTCAAAATCCCAGAAGTTCTGGTCGTGGAGGAGGAGTAGCAACAATTTACCATTCCAAATTACTAGTTAATGTAAAGCAAAAAACACGTTATAATTCCTTTGAGGGCCTGGTCCTCAGTATTGGGCACTTTAGCAATTTTAGGTTAAACCCAATTTTATTTGCCATAGTTTATCGTCCCCCATCAACCTACTCAGAATTTTTATCCGAATTTGCTGATTTCTTAGCTGATTTAGTGCTGAAATCTGATAGAAGAATTATAGTAGGGGACTTTAATATACATGTGGATGTAGATAGTGACTGCCTTAATGTGGCTTTTAATTCAATATTAGACTCGATTGGGTTTTCTCAGAAAGTAGGAAATTCTACTCATTACCTCCACCATACATTGGACCTTGTTCTGACATATGGCATAGAAATAGAAAATCTTGTAGTGTCTCCTCATAACCCTGTACTGTCAGTCCATTGTCTGTTAACCTTTGATTTTACTATTTCTGACTATTTGGCTCCTAAAGAAAAATATTATTACAGTAGATGCCTCTCAGATGATGCTGTTTCCAAATTTATGCAGATTGTTTCCTCTATGCCATGTGTCAACACAACGGAAATAAGCTATAGACAGCTTGCTCCTTCTGTAATTGATAACATGGTGGATAGTGTTTCAGCTTCTCTGCATCAGGCTCTAGACTTGGTGGCCCCCTTAAAAAAGAAAAAGTCTAATCAGAGATTTCTAACTCCTTGGTTCAACACAGAAACTCGTAGCTTAAAACAGAAGACTCGTCAATTAGAAAGAAAATGGCGCTCTACTAATTTAGATGAAATCTATTTAACTTGGATAAATCATCTTTTTTTTTTTCCACAATATCTTTATTGAACCTTTTTTTTTTTTTTAACAAACATGATACAAACAATCAAACACTAACACTAAAGTACTACAAAAAAAAAAAAAATGCACTAAAAACACCAACAACCACCAACAAAATCAAGTCTTCAACAATGCTCCTCTGTTTAGTCTAGACAATCCAATACATAAGTATACATATTATGTTCACCAGTTTGGAATTTACAAGGTCCACACACATCATTCACCTTCTTCTTCAAGAGTTATGTTTAATTTTTTTACATAATCAATAAAAGGTCTCCATATATTCTCAAACACAATTTCCTTTGATTTTAGTATATATGTTATTCTTTCTAATGGAAGGTTTGTTAACATCTGTCTTAACCACTGAGTCACATCTGGTCTATGAGTCTTTTTCCATAATAGTGCAATACATTTTTTGGCATTAAGCAAACTGAGGTCTATGAATGTTCTTTCACTTTTATTAAAATTATGCTTTTCTGGGTACAGACCCAACAAAAACAGTTTAGGATTCAATATGATTTGTTTTGAGATTATTTTTTCAATTGTTACCCTCACCTCTTCCCAAAACATTCTTATTAATCTACATTCCCATAAACAATGAAATAGGGTTCCTTTACTTTCCATGCATTTTGTGCATGTATCTGGTATATTTTTGTTATATCTATTTAACTCCTCCGGTGTAACATACATCCGCATTAACCATTTGAAATGTATCAATTTAAGGCGTGCATTTATTGATTTGGTTTGAGCTTCTGTACAAGCCAATTCCCATTGTTCCTCTGAAATTTCAATTTGCAGATCTTCTTTCCAGTAGTTTAATCTTTTCAGTGAATTTTCACTTGAAGATAGTGTCAATGAGTTATAAAACTCTGAAATAATACCCTTTCTTTTACTATCTTTCATCATCATTTTTTCCAAGGATGAATAAATAGGTCGAGTGAGAGCTTTATTTTGATTTGATCGAATAAAGTTTCTAAGTTGAAGATATTTAAAAAAATGTGTTCTATTGAGATTAAATTTGATCCTCAGCTCTTCAAAAGACATTATGTTGTCTGCACATGGCAAATATAAATCCTGAATCTTTTGTATCCCTTTTAAATTCCATACTTTAAATACAGCGTCCGCTCTCCCTGGTTTAAAATATTGATTACCCCATATTGGACTAAATTGTGACAATAACTGTGGTTCTTTTAAATAGTTTTTAGCTTCACACCATATTTTGATCATATGCTTTACAAATGGATTTTTAACTTGTTTTTGTAATTTTTTTGCCGAATCTGAGTATATGAATATGGGAAGAGGTAAAGGTAAATTGTATGATTCCATTTCAGTCCAGTGAGGGAGATCATTTGATGAAAAATAATATGTCATAGACCTCAGTTGTGCCGACCAATAATACAACATAAAATTTGGACATTTCAGACCTCCACGATCAAATGGTAAATATAATAAAGACAAACGTAATCTAGCCCTCCTGTTGTTCCATATAAATTCCACTAACTTTTTTTTTATTCTTGAGAATAGATCTAAAGGTGGTGATAAGGGAATGTATTGAAATAAATAAAGTATTTTAGGTAAAATATTACTTTTAAGTATATTGATTCTCCCGATCATCGACATTGGTAGTGACATCCATCTCTGAGTTAACTCACTGATATCTGACATTAAGGCTTCATAGTTGACACTGGCGACTGATTCTAGCTTAGGCATAATTTGGATTCCTAAATATTTAAACTGATTTACAACATTGAATTGATTTACCTCAGGGGCTGGGTAATTTCTCTGGGTCTCATTTAGCATTAATATTGAAGATTTAGTTTTATTTATTTTATATCCTGATATTTCCCCCAAATTCTTTATTAAATTCAACAAGGTTGGAATTGATTTTTTTAGATTCGACATAAACAAAATTATATCATCGGCGTACAGGGAGATTTTATGTTCTGTTGGTCCAACTTTAATTCCATATATTTGTGAATGTAAACGTATCGCTATCGCTAAAGGTTCAATTGCCATAGTAAACAGTAAAGGTGAAAGTGGACAGCCTTGTCGACATCCTCTATTGATTTTTATTGGTTTTGAAATATTGTTATTTGTTAGGATTTCTGCTGTAGCATTATTGTATATTATTTGAACCCATTTTATGAAATTATTTCCAAGTCCAAACCTTTGTAGGACTTCAAAAAGAAAGGGCCATTCAACTCTATCAAAGGCCTTTTCGGCATCCAATGATAGGAGAGCTGTATCCGGTGCTTCTTTATTAAAATAAATAATATTAAATAGTCTTCTTACATTATGGAAGCCTTGTCTACCCTTTATAAAGCCATTCTGATCTCGATTAATAATATTTGGTAAAATTTCTTGTATTCGTCTTGCTAAAATTTTACAGATTATCTTAAGGTCGGCGTTTAATAGGCTTATTGGTCTCATATTTTCACATTTATTAGAGGGCTTACCTGGTTTTGGCAGCAGTATAATTAAGGCATTATTTATGTATGATGGTAAATTATTATTTTGAAATGCTTCTAAAACCATTTCCAAAAAAGGTTTTATTAATTTATTCTTAAATTTTTTATAAAGGTCAACTGGAAGACCATCTGGTCCTGCACTTTTTCCTGATTTCATATTATCAATGGCTAGCCCAACTTCTTCTTGACTAATTTTAGACTCCAATATCTCCCTGTTTTCATTTGGTATACACGGTATAGATAGTTCGTTCAAAAACCCATTTAGTTTTGTTAAATCAGGTTCATTTTTGGTATCATATAATTTTTCATAGTAATCTCTAAAGGCTCTATTAATTTCTAAAGGATCTATAACTACCTGTCCGTTACTTATAATACTGGTAATTGGTGTTTTAATTTCCAATTGTTTAATCTGCCATGCTAATAATTTTCCTGATTTTTCACCTTGTTCATAAAAAGATTGTTTCAATCTTAGAAGACTCGAGGCAGCTCTATTCGCTGATTTTTTGTCGTATTCAGCTCTCAAAATCAGTAATTCATTCTCCAACCTTGGGTCACTTCCTGCATACACTTTTTCCTGAAGATTTTTTATTTTATGTTCCAATTTAGCTCTCTCCTCTCGAGTCTTCTTAGATTTTGATCCTGTATAACTAATAATATGTCCCCTAATAAAAGCTTTGAAAGCCTCCCACTTTACACATGCTGATGTTTGTGTAGTATTGATGTCAAAGAACTCGTCTATCTGTTTTTCTATATACTTGACAAATTCCTCATCCTGAAGCCATTTATGCTGAAATTGCCATCTACCTGATTCCTTTGTCAATTTTTTATCTACATATATTAGACAACAGGGTGCATGATCAGAGATCACGATGTTATCATAAAAGCAGTTTTGAATCTTGGACCTTAATTCTGTGGAAATCAAAAAATAATCAATACGTGAGAATGTCTTGTAGGTACTGGAATAACAAGAATAGGCTTTAACTTGTGGTTTCATTTCTCTCCATATATCTAACAATCTCAATTCTTTCATAAAATGATTAATAGTCATCCTACATCCAATGTGCGTACAATCCAGTCCTGTTGATCTATCCACACCTGGATTCAATGTACAATTAAAATCCCCTGCTATTATATGTTGCCCTGTAAGTGATGATAAGATGAGAAATAAATTAGCAAAGAACTTCTGATCATCTATATTGGGACCATATAAGTTCACAAGATTTATATTTTCTAATAGCAAAGAACCTTGAATGATTACATATCTTCCAAATTTGTCTCCAATTACATTTTTCACTTGAAAAGGAACTGATTTATGTATGAGAGTCATAACTCCCCTGGCTCGGGATGAAAATGAAGAGGTGAATACACTTCCCTGCCATCTACTCCTAATTCTTTTAACATCCTCCTCTATCAGATGAGTTTCTTGTAAAAACACAATTCTTGAACCCATGTCCTTTATTTTATTCATAACTTGTTTAAGTTTTTTTAAATTTTGTAGACCTCTGCAATTCCATGAAGTTAAATTAAGATTAACACTTTGGTCCATGATCAATAGAGAGTTTGGGATTACCTTGCAGTGTAAACATGCTCATACAGAGAAGCAAAAACATGAGTGGTTGAACATTCATCCTACAAACTACACACAAACAAATTTCCCCTTCCCACACTTGTGGCAAACCCCCCAAAATCAAAAGAAAAATTCTGTCTCCCGATATAGCCATCGACCGTTCCACACCCACGGGGAACAGCCTAAGCCACTCCTTCTTCATCCTCCCAATCACCCTAACTCTACTGCTTTTAATGACGTAACATTAACTCTCCTCTGTAGTTTTCCAACTTAACTCCAAAATTTTTAACAACTTTGTACATCAGTTTTTTTTTTTTTGTTTGTTTTGTTTTTTTAATATATAATACAATCTATATTTTGTAAACTTACTATTTACTTCAAGTCAGTCAGATGCCTGTGCAAATGCTTAATTATTCTACCTTATATTTTGTTCATGCTTAGCTCCCACCAGTCTCTTCTTCTTCTTTGATCTTCTTGATGAACTCCTGCGCCTCCTCTGGGGTCTTGAAGATGTGGGTTCTGCCCTCATACGTGGTCAGCAGTCTCGCAGGATAGATTACACCATGACGAATCCCAAGGTTGCGCAGCTCCTTACGTACGGGATCAAACTGCTTCCTCAATTGCTGGATTCCTGTGGCCAAATCTGGGTAGAACCGCACCTGCTGGTCCTGGTGTTTAATCTCTCCTTTAGCACGTGCAGCGTTGAAGATCTTCATCCTGTCTCTGTTGCTAAGAAACTTCATAATTAAGGTCCTCGGCGGTCCCTTATCTCTCCGTGGGCCAATACGATGTGCTTTTTCCAGAACCACTGCTGATTGCAACTCCTCGCTGCCCAGCACCTCCGGAATCCACTTTTCCAGAAAGGAACATACGTCCCGACCTTCTGATTCCTCTGGAAGACCCACCAGCCTCAAATTATTCTGTCTCGACCGAGATTCCAAATCCAAAATATTATCTTCCAGAGATTTATTTTTTTTTTCCAAAGTGCGCACCTTTAATTGAAGACGGGTGACGTCATCTTCAGCACTAGCGAGACGGAGCTCCATCTGCGCCGTTCGTTCTACCCAGTCACCCAATTCCTTTCTCATTCCTTCCAACGCTGTCATAATCCCATCAAATCTAGAGGAAAAGTCCGCTCTCATTGAACTCATGGCAGCCATCAGCGCATCTGCGCCATTCCCCGCAGAAATCGCACCGCCGCCAGCCTCCTCCGCCATATATGGAGTTTTGTTTGCTGCGTCACAGACCTGAAAGTCCGTTAATTTGGACTGTTTCGGCGGCTCGCTTTTTCCTTTTCCTGGTTTTCCAGCCTTAGGCTTCGCCGACATATCCTCGCTCAAATGCTGGGATACGTTCTGTCCCAAATGAGAGAGTTATTTGCCGATTTTTTTCTCCAGGAGCAGAGCAGAGCGAGACACGTCCGTCCTACGTGGCAGCCATAACCGGAAGTCCGGATAAATCATCTTTTAATTTATAAAAAATCTCTTAGAAAAGCTAGAACAAGTTATTACTCTGCATTAATAGAAGAGAACAAGAATAATCCCAGGTTTCTTTTCAGTACTGTAGCCAGGTTGACAAAGAGTCAGGACTCTGTCAATCCTAGCATTCCCTTAGAGCAGGGGTGGGCAATCATGTGCCATGGAGGGCCATTCTACTGCAGGTTTTCTGTTCCACCCAGTCTCTTCAGCAGGTGTTTTCAGTGATTAGCAATCCTTGAAGTTGATCAGAGCAAACACTTGCTGAAAAGACTGGGTGGAACAGAAAACCTGCAGTGGAATGGCCCTCACTGCCCACCCCTGCCTTAGAGCTTACTAGTCAGGACTTTATGAACTTTTTCAATAATAAAATTTCATCCATCAGAGATAAAATCAATCAGATTCTTTCCACAGTTAACTTAAATACTGTAACTACTACAACTCCTTCTTTTGATGTCTGTCTTGAAGAGTTTACTCCAATCGACCTTTGTGAGTTAGACAAAATAGTTTCCTCATCCAAACCTTCAACTTGTCTTTTAGACCCTGTTCCTACCAGGTTATTTAAAGAAGTCTTCCCACTTATTGGTAGCTTTATTCTTCATATAATCAATTCTTCATTAACTTTAGGCCATGTACCGCAGGCTTTTAAAACGGCTGTAATTAAACCCTTACTCAAAAAGCCAACGCTAGATCCAGGAGCTTTAGGTAACTATAGACCAATCTCTAATCTCCCTTTCATTTCAAAAATCTTAGAAAGAGTTGTTGCTACGCAATTATTTGACCACCTGCAGGGAAATGGTTTACTTGAAGAGTTTCAATCTGGGTTTAGAATCCATCATAGTACTGAAACAGCCTTAGCGAAGGTCACTAACGACCTCCTCATTGCATCTGATAATGGACTAGTTTCTGTACTTGTCCTTTTAGACCTTAGTGCAGCTTTTGATACTATCGATCATAATATTCTACTTGTTAGATTAGAACACTATGTTGGACTTAATGGAACTTCGTTGCAGTGGTTTAGATCTTATTTATCTGATAGGTTCCAGTTTGTTCATGTAAATAATGAGTTTTCTTTCAACTCAAAGCTTAGTCATGGAGTTCCACAGGGATCTGTGCTAGGCCCTACTCTTTTTAGTTTATATATGCTTCCGTTAGGCAACATTATTAGAAAGCACTGTATACATTTTCATTGTTATGCAGATGACACACAATTATACCTGTCAATGAAGCCAGATGATAGTAATCAATTAGCCAAGTTAGAAGCCTGTCTTAAGGAAATCAAAGCTTGGATGACTTGTAATTTCCTGCTATTAAATTCAGATAAGACTGAAGTCATTCTTGTTGGTCCAAAAAACCTTAGAAATTCCTTTCCAAATCAAACTTTCAGTTTGGATGCAGTTACTCTTTCTCTTAATAGCTCTGTGAGGAACCTTGGAGTTATTTTTGATCAGGATTTGTCCTTCAATTCACATATTAAATTTGTTTCTAAGACTGCCTTCTATCATTTGCGTAATATTGCCAAGATTAGGAGCATCTTGTCTCAGAGTGATGCTGAGAAGCTGATCCACGCTTTTGTTAGCTCGAGATTAGATTATTGTAATTCTTTATTATCAGGCTGTCCTAAAACATCTTTAAAAAGTCTTCAGCTGATCCAAAATGCTGCAGCAAGAGTTTTAACAGGTACTAGAAAGAGAGATCATATCTGTCCGGTTCTGGCCTCCCTTCATTGGCTTCCCATGGAGTTTAGAATTAAGTTTAAAATCCTCCTTACTTACAAAGCTCTAAACAATCAGGCTCCTTTTTATTTAAAAGATCTGATACTACCGTATTATCCTAACAGAGCACTACGCTCCCAAAATGCAGGATTACTTGTAATACCTAGAATCTCCAAAAGTACAATGGGAGGCAGAGCCTTCAGTTATCAAGCTCCTCTCCTGTGGAATCAGCTGCCAATCTGGATTCGGGAGTCAGACTCGATCTCTGTTTTTAAGAATAGGGCTAAAACCTACCTTTTTGATATAGCCTACAATTAGGGAGGGATCATGTGTTTCTGAACCCTCCCTTAGTTATGCTGCTAATAGGTTTAGTCAGCCGGGGGACCTCCAGTAATGCACTGGGCCTCACTCCTTTCCTCACTCTCTATGAAATATTTTTTTTTGCTGGTCATTAACATTTGTTTGTTCTCTCCCATAGATTGAGTCCCCATTGTGCTGTTTGCTCTCTACATGTCTGTTCTTTTCTTCTTCTCTATCCCCTCACCCCCCAGCCAGTCGCAGCAGATGACTGCCCCTCCCTGAGCCTGGTTCTGCTGGAGGTTTCTTCCTGTTAAAAGGGAGTTTTTCCTCTCCACCGTCGCCAAGTGCTTGCTCACAGGGGATCGCCTGATTGCTGGGGTCTTTCTGCAGCTGTGGGGGTTCCCCCCTACAGTTGATAGTGCTATGAGATGACTGTTGATGTGAAATGGCGCTATATAAATAAAGTTGAATTGAATTGAATTGAATTGAATTCAGGCGCCCGTGCTGTTGAGCCACCAGGACCGGAGGGGTGAAGCAGGAGGTGGCCTGCCCACTGCTCACTGGTGAATGGCCGGGCCATAGGAGGGGAACCCCTATGGTGCCTGGTGGAGAGGAGAACGGGGCCATGACGGTGTCAGGCTGAGGAGTGAAGGCCCCAGCGTCCTCAGGCCGACCGGCAGCATCGTCAGTGGTCCTGGCTAGGGGCACAGCTGCACCCATGACGGGCCCTGACCAGGCCAATGATGCACCCTCGGTGGACCCCGGCCGGGTCAAAGCTGCACCCGCGGTAGCTCCTGACTGGGCCAATGCTGCACCCTCGGTGGACCCCGACCGGGCCAACGCTGCACCCTCAGTGGACACTGACCGGGCCAACGCTGCACTCTTGGTGGACCCGGACCAGGCCAACGCTACACCCTCGGTGGACCCCAACCAGGCCAACGCTACACCCACGGTGAATGCGTCAGCCCTCAGGAGCACCAAGCTGAGGAGACGATCGATTGGGGGTGCCCTGACGATTGCGTCGGGGCAAGCTGGACCCATGACATTGTCAGCCGACTGGACTGGGACCACAAGGACCCTCGGTGGTGGTAGATCCTCTCCGGTGACCCTAGGAGAGGGCTCAGGAGAAAAAAAGTGGTTAGGGTCACCGGCAAGCGGCGGAGCCCAGCAAGGGGAGTTCAGATACAGTTGAAGGCTGCACCTGACTCTCCTCCCCTAGAGCCAGGCAAGATCTCTCCAACACAGACATAAGAAACACTAGAGAGATAACTTGCCTGAGCTTGAGCTCCACCGCCGTCCAGGACTACGTCGATCCTGGTGATGAAGACTCGGGGCCGGCCTCAAGGAGGTCCAGCTCTGGCTCCCAATCCACTGAGGAAGCCTCCACAGCTGGCAAGATAGTGATAACAGTCCAAATGTCCTCAGATGAAATAACCCCCGCTGGAAATGAATCCAGCAAGGAGGCTGAGGGCTGGCTACATGTGGGCTCTGGAGCAGGATCCTCCAGGGCCCTAGGCTCCTCCATTGTCCGCTGGTTTAGTTCCAGGGCCGGCAGACACTCAGGGGAAATTGAAGGAGACATGGAGAGGACAGAAAGAGAGTTAACGTCTGCATCTGGAGGAGAGGACCCAGCGGACTGCTGAGGCTGGGCCTCTCCCTCGGGAGACAGACAAGGTTCATTGTTGTTTAATTGAATGGAATGAAAAAACACTTGCCTTGTCATCCCGGTGTCCAGTATTAACAGCTGCAGCAGGCAAGCAGTCATCCCTCTCTGTGTCAACGGTGATCTGGCCCCCTTCAACAGATTGTGGAGGAGCCATCTCCATGGCAATGGAGGTGGGCGTTCCTGGGGTGGGCCTAGCAGACCTCATGGCAGCTGGAGGGGAGATGGCTGCCGAGGACGAGAAGGGCTTCTCCCAACATTTCCATGCAGGACGACGCTGTTTGCAGGAAGCTGGTGCTGGTTTAGGTGGAGCAGCGTAGTACTCTGGCATGGAGCAGGAACAACGGAGCCTTGGGAGCGCCCCCCCCCCCCCCTTCGACGTGAGTCTGGTCTTCCTTGGGGACTTCTTCACCCTCTTGCCGTGCTCGCGCCACAGCACTGCCAACAGGGGAATCCTCTCGGCTCCTTCCGGGTGCTCCGTGAGCTGAGGACATCATCAGACCTCAGCCTCCGCCAGACTCACATACCAGAGGATGTCCTCCGGGGTGGAATATTTGCTCACCGAGGAGATGAGCCCATCTATGTCCATCAGGACTCGGCAGCGTTCCCACCCCGGGCTCATCGAATAACTCTGACTCGCCACATCCATCGCCAACTCCAACACAGGTGAGTGAAAAAGAAAACAGTTTAAAAATAAAAAAGTATGTGTGCGTGTAACCCGCTAAATCCTTTTCATGGCTGGACAATTCTGTCACGATCCTCCTCGTGCGCTTTTATGCAACGCACCAAGGAGTGAGGGAAGAATGGATTTAGGCGCAGGTTGCACCACAAACACATTTATTAACAAAAGAAGGAACAGTTCACAAAAGCAGACTTACAAAAACAGTACAGGGTACACTAAACGGCTCACACGATGGGACATGCAGCGGGCAGACAACAGTGTACAGTGGCCACAAAAACAAACATTTCAAAACACAAAGCTGACATACAAAAGGAATACAAGGTTCACTTACAGACTCACACGATTAACGTGCAGCAGGCAGACCACAGTGAACGGTGGCACTAACAATCCCAAAGACAAACCAATAGTCCAGCAATGATTGACAGGCAAAGGGATGCTTAAGTACAAGCATTGCTGGCAAGACAGATTGGGAACACCTGGGCGAAGGGCGGGAAAGGAAATTACTGGAGGAGACCCAGCTGGCTTTCATGAGAGAGGGGGCGTGGTCGGACCGGCAAGTGCCAAACAGGGCCTACATGAATGTAGGCTAAAGGAGGCTGCCTCACAGCTGCCGGCCAGAATGCAGTGACTACAGGTAGGGAAATAAACAAAGGGAAAACTAGAAACAACAAGAAACTCAAAAGATAACATAATACATAACTCCATAGATAAACCTGAGCCACAGCGGGTCAGAACCGAGCCTGAAGAACAACCTGACTCGCTTCATGACAGTTCCTGATTTTCTTTCCTCACGGTTGGTGCTTTTACTTTGACAGTTATTGTTTACTTCCTCCTGTCATACCCTGTTAGCGGGCTTTGACAGCTGTCACCTGTTCAGTTACCTTTTTCCTCGCTCTTGTACCCACACCTGGATTCATCTGTTCATTAGTTCTGTGCCTTTTTAACCCGTGCTTCAACGCAGTTCGTTGCAGCACCGTTCTCCTTCCCAGACGCTATCTGTGCCATTCTTCATTTCCCAGTCATGCGTAATCAGCCTGTAATTCAGCTCATTGTTTGTACCCGGACTGGCAATTTATGCGTCTTTGTATCCAAGCCTTCTCCCCGTTATTCCTGCCCTTAAGTGTAGTGTAGTGTTTTTGTATATTTGTGTTTTTGTTATTAAATGTGCAAACCTACAGCCTGTGTTTGGTGTTCTTAGTTCTGCCTCTGAAAGGGCAATTCATAACAAAAATGTCATCTTTTCACTGTGCCATTTTAAGGTCTTCATGGGAAGGAAATTTTGTACTAAACTGCAAGCTATTGTCTTTTGCCAAGGAAGTATCAGCAAGTGTAACTTCAAAATCATTTTTGTCATAGCTTCTTTTTGCCATAGACCAGGTGGTAACACACACAGGAATTGTGTCTGGATGTTTTTGCTCAAGAACATCAAGGTCTGTAGACACAACAGGGGTATCAACTACTGCAGGAGCACCAACTACTCTATCACCAGCTGAGTCATTTCCAAGAACCAAAGAGACACTCTTCAGTGGAATAGAGGTACACCCTGCCATAGTAACCTCTCCAGAAACCAGTGTTGTCTGCAGATTAAGAGTATGAAGGGGTAGAGTTTAAAAAAACAAAACAAAACAAAACAAAACACTACCAAAACCTACTGCAGAGGTGTCACTAAATGGAAGAACATTCTGTTGGATCACAGATTGAAAAGCTCCACTATCTCTCCAGCTCTTAATAGGGTGTTTTGTCTTTGGCTCAAAAGGAAGTAAGACAAAGCCATCCAACAGAAAAAGATGATGAGCACTTTATCTCAAATTTTGGAACAATCATGAAAGTTGTTAAAGTTACAGAGCTGTCACAAGCAGTTTTTATTAAAGATACAGGTTTAGGATTCATGCCAGAGAAGCCTTGTTTTCTGCTCAAAATGGGACACTGCAATAAAGTGTTTTGGATTCTTACAATAGAAACATACAGTACCATTTCAGAGGAGCCCCCTACAGCACCTGCATGTTGAGGTGAGGCTGGAGATGATCTAAGGAATGAGATCTAAATGGAACAATTCATTGGTTGTCCTGTGTTTTACTGAAGTTAGTTTTATAGGCCAACCTAAACTCACCTGTCATAACAGCAGGCTCAGCAAGAGTGGACACTTTTCTCCCATTTAGATATATACCAGTTATGCAAGGCATACAGTTTTTAAAATCTTCAAGCAAGATCAGTTGCCTCACCTCCTCTGCTGACTCCCTTTTCAGATTAACACCGTCTGTTAAAAAGTGTCTCCTTGTCTTTAAGGTGGATTCACACTACAATGTTTGGACCAACTTTTGCCGATGTTTGGGCAAATGTCTGGCTCTGCTTGCAAAAGTTAATGATAGTTGGTGTTTGTTGGCAAATGCTGGCCAAAGCTGTGGTCTTTGAAAATTTTTAGCATGCTGAAAATTTGCTGATGTTTGGAAATACACGTTGGTGGAAGTTGTGCTCAGCTTGTAAAAGTTCTTGAGCGCTGGGCTAAGCTATACTGAGTTTATCTAAGTCGGCCTAAGTTAAAGCTGGGTTCACACTGCGGCGTTTGGATCAACTTTTACAAATGTTTTGAAAAAATCTGAGAAATTAGTCCAAACGTCGGTGAAATTACATTCGTGAGCAGATTTTTAATCCAGTGCACACCAGCTTTTGCTAGCGCTGCGTTGACAAATTTTTGCCAACTTAGGTTAACTTAAAGGGATCATTCGCTGCTCTTTTTAACAACTCAACCATGTCTTAATGAAGTGCTTATGACATATTTTTGTAGCCAAGGGGAGGGGCAGTTAAGCCCCAACTGGTGATGTCCAACCAGGGGTTTGAACCCATAACCTCTGACTCCAGAGTCCAGCACTCTACCTGCGTCGCCAAGAGGGTCAAGCCACTTGGCAAGCCAAGTAGGAATGCTTTTATTGACTCAGCTACAAATTTCCCTCCAAATTTTTGACATCATCTCAATGTCAGAGGTGCATTTTAGCTTTCAGGCTCCATTAAGGATGACTGCCTTCTGACACTAGCGGTATTTGGAGAAACTAATACAGAGGAGGATCTAATACGCCACCAGTAAATTCTGCTCATCGGTGCCAATTGTAGCCAAGGGGATGGGTGGTCAAGCCCAACTGGTGGCATCTAACTGGGGGTTCGAATCCACAACCTCCAGCTCAGAATCAGAATCAGAATCAGATTTATTGCCATTGTTCATGTAGTACACAAACTAGGAATTTGTCTCGGTGCAATGCTGCAACATTAAACATGATAAAATAAAAGAAATAAACTATACATGCAATAAAGTGTAGAATAAGAGTGAGTAATACTAGTCAGCAGTTAAAATATATTAGCGAGCAGCAGATAATGTGGAGAACCATATAGTGCAGTCGGTAATGCAGGAAGAAAACAGTGATGATTGACATGAGTCTGGTTGAGCTGTTGTACATAGTGCACGAGAGACAATAAGTCACTTAGTGTTCAGCAGTCTGATGGCAGTGGGGAAGAAGCTGTTCATGTGACAGGAGCTTTTAGTCTGGATGGACCGAAGTCTTCTACCTGAGGGGAGGGGGGCAAACAGTACGTGACCAGGGTGTGAGGGATCGGCTATGATCCGGCCAGCACGCCTCCGGGTCCTGGAGATGTACAGATCCTGGAGAGATGGGAGCTTGCAGCCGATCACCTTCTCAGCAGTGCACACGACGCGCTGCAGCCTTAGTCTGTCCCTGGCAGTGGCTCCTGCGTACCACATGGTTATGGAGGAGGTGAGGATGGACTCGATGATGGCTGTGTAGAACTGCACTAACATCTTGGTGGGTAGCTTGAGCTTCCTCAGCTGCCACAGGAAGAACATCCTCTGCTGGGCCTTTTTGATGAGGGAGCTGATGGTTGGCTCCCACTTGAGGTCCCTGGTGATGGTGGTGCCTAGGAAGCGGAAGGAATCAGCAATGGTGATGGGAGAGCCTGTGAGGGTGAGGGGGGGCAGAGGGGTTGTGACTTTCCTGAAATCCACAATCATCTCCAGTGTCTTCAGAGCGTTCAGCTGTAGGTTGTTGTTGTTGCACCAGGACGCCAGCTGGGCCACCTCTCTCCTGTAGGCGGACTCGTCGCCGTTGGAGATGAGCCCGATGAGGGTGGTGTTGTCCGCAAACTTGATCAACTTGACAGACTGGTGGCTGGAGGTGCAGGAGTTGGTATAAAGGGAGAAGAGTAGGGGGGAAAGTACACAGCCCTGGGGTGATCCGGTGCTGATGCTAGCAGAGTCTGAGACAGTCTTTCCCAGCCACACATGCTGCCTCCGGTCCGTCAGGAAGTCGGTGATCCACCTGCAGAGGGAGTCAGGAACGCCGAGCAGGGACAGCTTGTCCTGGAGCAGAGCGGGGTGGATGGTGTTGAATGCGGAGCTGAAGTCCACAAACAGGATCCTGGCGTAGGTTCCCGGGGAGTCCAGGTGCTGCAGGATGGAGTGGAGGGCCAGGCTGACTGCGTCATCTACAGACCTGTTGGCTCGGTAGGCAAACTGCAGCGGGTCCAGGAGGGGGGTGGTGATGGACTTGAGGTGGGGCAGGACCAGGCGCTCAAAGGACTTCATGACTACAGAGGTGAGCGCTACAGGTCTGTAGTCGTTAAGTCCAGTGATCCGTGGCTTCTTGGGGACAGGGATGATGGTGGAGGATTTGAGGCAGGACGGCACGTGGCATAACTTAAGGGAGGTGTTAAAAATGTCTGTGAAGACAGGAGCCAGCTCTTTCGCACAGTGTCTCAGGGTGGAGGGAGACACGTCGTCCGGACCGGGGGCCTTGCGCGGGTTCAGTCTGGAGAACTGTTTGAGCACGTCCTGCTCACTGATGACAAGGGCAGGGGGGGAGGAGGGGGGGCGCCTTTGATGAAGTAGGGATCGTGGAGGCTGTGGAGCTGGAGGGAGGGGGGGAGTTGGACACAGATGACGAGGTGTCAAAACGGGCATAGTGTTGGGACAGTCTTTGACAAAGGGCTTTGTCATCCTGACCTTTAGGAGCCTGAGGCCGATAGTTGGTGATTTGCCTCAGTCCTCTCCACACAGAAGCCGAGTCATTAGCAGTGAACTGCTGCTGGAGTCTCTCAGAATACACAGATTTAGCTCTCCTCAGCTCTCTGTTAAACCGATATTTAACCTCCCTGTAGCAGCCCCTGTCTCCACTTTTCAGCGCTGCTTCCTTCTCCTTCCTGATCTGTCTGAGCTTAGCAGTGAACCAGGGCTTATCATTAGAGTACCTCACCCTGGTGCGTGATGGAAGAATGCTCTCCTCACAAAAGTGGATATAAGAGTTCACAGTGTCCGTGTATTCATCCAGATCATGCGTGGCTCCTTTAAACATGCCCCAATCAGTTATTTCCATGCACATTTCCAGCTTCTCCTCAGCTTCACTGGTCCATTTCTTCGTAGTGCTCACAACAGGTTTAGTGAGCTCCAATCTCTGTCTGTATGTGGGAATAAGGTGGACCATCACGTGATCAGATAGTCCAAGCGCAGCGCGGGGAACAGCGCGATATGCGTCTTTCACTGTGGTGTAACAGTGATCCAGCGTGTTTATTCCTCTGGTGGGGCATTTAATAAACTGTTTGTAGCGGGGGAGATCGTGGCTCAGATTGCTCTGGTTAAAGTCGCCAACCACAATAACCAGAGAGTCTGGAAAAATCCGCTCCGTGTGTTGGATGTGATCCGCGAGCACGCGCTGAGCTTCGCGCGTGTCCGCGTCGGGAGGGACGTACACAGCGGCGAGGATGAATGAGGCGAACTCCCACGGGGAATAAAATGGCTTGCAGTTAATAAAAAGAAATTCCAGGGCGGGAGAACAGTGTTTGGAAATTACCGTTACATCAGAGCACCAGCTGCTGTTGATGTAGAAGCAGACTCCGCCTCCTGAGGATTTACCGGAGAGCTCTGTGTCACGATCAGCACGAAACAGCTGAAATCCCTCAAGGCGCAGCGCGCTGTCCGGTGTATTTTCCCTGAGCCAGGTCTCGGTAAAACAGAGGGCAGCCGAGGAAGAGAGGTCCTTAAAACGCATCAGCAGTCTCAGTTCCTCTACCTTGTTAGAGAGAGAATTGGTATTGGACAGAAATATGCCAGGCAAAGCCGTGCACGTGCCTCTCCTGCGGAGCCGGACGAGAGCGCCCGCTCGTCTTCCTCTCTTTCACCGTCTCACTTTCCGAGCCAAGCAATGAACCAGATCACGGCAGGAGCTAAAAAAACTGGGAGTAGGTCCGTGGGAGTGAAAGTCCTGATATTTAGAAGCTCTTCACGGGTATAAGAGCCGGCAGACACACAATTGACAAACAAAAACAAACAAAGGGTGCAGCGAAGCACCATGGCGACCACTGTGGGCGCCATCTTGCGCAGAAAGATGGCTCCAGAGTCCAGCACTCTACCTGTGTCACCAAGAGGGTCGACCCACTAGGCAAGCCAAGTAGGAATGCTTTTATATTGACTCTGCTACATTTTGTTCAGATTTTCTTAAATTAAGCAATTTTTTTTAAAATTTTTCTGGGGTTTCTTCAAACACTCTGATTCAAAGCCTGTCACTTTAAGAAACAGACTTCAACTATTCAGCTCCACCCTCCTTCTTATGTCAGTTAGCCATTAGCTGAGTAGCTTTTAGCTGGCTCCTTCCAGCTTGGTTGAGCACTGAGCAGCACTCTGTCTGATCCACAGTCAATGGTGTATCTCATGTCAGTCCAGTCTCTCTCCCAATAAATTTTGCCGTATTTCCACAACAAATTGTGAGCACTGTGCACTGGATGATCGCCACAACCTGAGGCAAGCTACTGAGCCAAGGGATCTCAAAGGGCAATGGGGCTCTGTGGCACTTCACTCTTCTCTCACAGACAGCTGAAAGTCGCTGCCCGCGAGAGCAGAGTGAATCCACGGAGCACAGTGGGGTTGCTGGGTGTGAAAGCCAGCAGCATCTGGTCCTGGGACATTTTGACTGTAGGGAGCCGAAGGCTTCATCGAGATTCCGTGTCTGATCGACTGTATCTTGGGTTTGCGGCTCGCATGGCCAGCTAAAGGCTAAAGGTAGCCTATTAGCTCCTGAGCTATTAGCCCATGAGCTAACACTGGTACCAGGACACTTGCTGCCAGCGCAGCTTATATTGTTATTTTCTTCTGATCTTAGCCACCCTACAAGCTTCATTGCTGCACTGTTATCACCTGGTTCGGCAGTGTGCCTTGCGTCCCTGCGGCCGATCTCTCAGTGGTTTCGTCTTGATTCTACAACAGATCACATGTACATTCTTGGCATAACAGTGGCCAGTAGCCCTGCACCCGGGCGTTAAAAGCGACCCATGTGCTGGGGCGGAATCACAATGAAACCACTCGAATGTTGGGCCGGCGTGAACCAGGTGGTAACAGGGATGGCTATTAGGGTGACTAAGATCTGAAGAAAATAACATTATAGCCCCGCTTAGAGCCAGCATCCTGGTAACAATGTTAGCTCCTGGGCTGAACAACTAGGCGGGCCAATAATAGAGCAGTGGACGGGTCTCACGGACGGCAGTGGGTTGGCTTTTTCGAAACTTGATGTATACGATTTACCCGGAAGAGTCGAAAAACGTTTTGGGGAGTTTCTCTGCGAGAAAAACGAGATAAAAGCAGTGTGCTTTTTTTAGATAGATGACGTTTTGGAAAATTTTTTGGCCAATTACATGACCAGCTGACACATTTGAGACAGGTAAAACCTACAAACACACCAGTTTTCAATCAATGACCCCTTTAAGCAAATGAATACTCAGTGCAGGTCAACTAACATCAGTGTTAGGCGACGCTCATATAAAGATCAGCAGTTGTGGAGGCTTCCTGCCATTGTGGACCTGCTTTTGGAGTGAACACATCTCCCTTGGGCATATGTTTCAACATTTATTTTCATTTTGTATTCCTAGGTAGTTACTTCTGTATATCCTTTTCCCCTAGTCATTCATTCAAGAGGCCGACAGCAACACTGAAGGAGCTGCAGGAATTTCTGGCAAGTTCTGGCTGTTTAGTACATGTGACAACACTCTCCCATCCTGGGTGGCAAGACGGAAACCTTATCTTACAAAGAAAAACATCCAAGCCCGGCTACATTTTGCAAAAACACATTTGAGATATCCCAAGCACATGTGGGAAAATGTGCTATGGTCCAATGGGACCAAGGCTGAAGTTTTTGGCCATAATTCCAAAAGATAAATTTGGCGCAAACACAACACTGCTCATCACCAAAAGAACACCATACTTACAGTGAAGCATGGTAGTGGCGGCATCATGCTTTGGGGCTGTTTTTCTTCAGCTGGAATTGGGGCCTTAGTCAAGGTGGAGGGAATTATGAACAGTTCCAAATACCAGTCAGTGTTGGGACAAAACCTTCAGTCTTCTGCTAGAAAGCTGAAGATGAAGAGGAACTTCATCTTTCAGCATGGCAATGATCCAAAGCACACATCCAAATCAACAAAAGAATGGCTTCACCAGAAGATTAAGGTTTTGGAATGGCCCAGCCAGAATCCAGACCTGAATCCGATCAAACATCTGTGGGGTGATCTGAAGAGGACTGTGCACAGGAGATCCCCTCACAATCTAACAGATTTGGAGTGTTTTTACAAAGAAAAGTGGGCAAATATTGCCACATCAAAATGTGCCATGCTGATAGACTCCTACCCAAAAAGACCAAGTGCTGTAATAAAAGCCAAAGGTGCTGCAACAAAGTATTAGTTAAAGGATGTGCAAATTTATGCAAACAGGTTATTGTAAGTTTTTTCTTTTTCCCCTTAAAAGATTTCAGTTTGTTTTTCAATAGGGTGTATGGGTTATAGGTCACATTAATGGTGGAAAAAGTTTTGAAATGATTTATCTTGGCCTCATTTTTTTACATCACAAAAGCCTGGCATTTGAACAGGGGTGTGCAGACTTTTTATATCCACTGTATGTATATGTGTTATATCTACAAACCTGGCACAGCAGGAGACGGACGAGGCAGTTGCACTGGAACTCGGCTTTATTAAGGAACTATGTACAGTACATGCTATGTAGCCACATGTGGAGTCATCCAGGCAAGAGTCCCCCAAATGACAAATGCTGCTATTATATGGCAGTGTGATGATGCAACCGGAAGGCGGTATCATCACACCGCACTTCACACTAAAACCCCAATACCACCCCCCCCATACAAAACACAAAACACACCTAATCAGAACCCACCCAAATTTGGAAACACAAACCCCAAACACATCAAATTAAAGCAAACATAAAATCAAACTAAAGCTGGGACCTAGCTAGCTGGGTAGACTGCCACATGGTCCGCGTGGCAAAGTGGTTTATTCTGCCACTCTCATAGGAACAGCCATGCCCCTAACTAAACAAGTTTCAGTTTTTTCAGTCTTTCTTTTCTTACAGTCCCCCACGGTAATGGTGGGTCAGGTGGGGATAAACAGTTCTGCCTGAGGGGTTTGAGGCAGCCCTGTGGTGGCCTTCTCCCGGAGCTTTGAAATGGTCTCATTGCGGCCTCCTCCCGGGATCCTTGAAACACGCTTGTGGCAGCGGTCCCCCCTGGAGCTGTCGGCCCCCCGGGGCCAATCTTCATGACACCAGGGCCTGGATCCCATACTGTTTTAGCCGTCTCCCATGGAGCCCCACCACCTAGACACACCGTAGTCTGTTTGCGTGCCAAACTGAATCGCCCGTCAGCCAAAAGCACGCTGTTCCCAGCTTCGCCGCGATCCTCAGAGGCACCCGTTGTTTTGCTGGCTGCAGCCCAGTCAGTTGCCGTTCCGGTCTCTTGCTGGTGCGAACCGGAACCCAGTCCATGACGTGGAGCGCCACCTTACTTGTTTTAATGTGCTGCCGTTGTGCTCCCAGTGGCTCTATGTGCTCGTTTAGATCAGGACCTCCGCCGTGCTGCGACGGTTCCGTTGTCACCATGATCACTGCAGACCCTTCACCCACTGTCTTCGTCATTGACTGCAGCTCGTTGTGGGTACGGAAGGTGTCCGGTGCCTCTCTGGTGTTGTTCATTGAAGCGGACTCCCCACACGTCCGCTCGGTTGTAACCTCAGTTGCTTGTTGGGCGAGGTCATGGGAGCAGTCCAGTTCCTCCTCTTTGTCATCTGAAGTGCCCCACTGTGCCGCACTGTGTGTTGTATCTGTGCACGGCCACTGCTGCCGTCCTTCAGGGATCTCTGCATGCTCGGGCTCCCTCTACATGCGGTTCTCTGCCCGAGAGCTTGGCGTGTGCGCTTTGGTGTTGGTGCCATTCATAATTACCTCATCCCACACCATGACGTCATCATCCTGGTCCGCTGTGCCCCAACTATTGCACCCGGACCATTCAAACCCAGTGCTGTCTCTGAGAGCAAAGCCCAGTGTGTAGAAAAGGTCACATCCCATAGCATTGTCACCGCGCTCTGTCACCTGGAATGTGAAGTTGTACACAATTTTGGTTTTACAGCAAATAGTCAATTTCACTGTTCTGACATTGCACAGTCGGTGACCGCCATATCCATACAGCGGCATTGGGTTCATCTTGATTATGTGGTTGGGGAAAAACTTTTTCACTGTGGCCCAGATTAACATCGACCGTGCCACTGCCATGTCAAGCAGAAGTGGTACAACTACTCCGTCTATCTCAACCATGCTGTATAAATAACCACTGATGCTGGGGCTCACTGAATGAATGGTTGTTGCTGGCAGGCGGGTGTGATCCCCTGGCGGGCCCCATGGTACTGACAACCGGCATACTCTGGTGAAATGGTTCAGGAACCCATATTTGTTACACTGTTTTCCTCTTGCCAGGCAAACTCGTGCTCTGTCCCGGTGCATCGGGGACCAACAACCCCCGCAGATGGTGCCTCTCGGAGTGGACTTTCAGCTCACTGCACTCACCTCATACTCTTCTGCCGTGCACCCCTCGTTCTCCGTGTCCACCACGTTAGGTAGCGTTGACCGTCCGGGTAGCCTCCGGGTTTGACACCCATTTAGCCCTGTGGTTCTGGGATGTTAGCTCCCCCAAATTAGCTATCTCCATGCCTTTTGGCGCCATTAGCATCTCAACCCACAGCTTTGTGCTATGTGCATGTTTGGCAAAATAGCTAGCAAGAAGCTGGACAGCACCTGCATATAACGCTCCTCCCCTAATGTGTGGAAAATCCTCTGACCTTCTACGCCAAGGTTGTGAACCAGAAGTGCTTGTTTCCTTTCTCTGTCAAGTTTACCCAGGCCCAACGCTGCAATGTACGTCTCGAACACAGCTAGCCAACGAGGCCACAGTATTGCTGGTTCTCCTGGGTACTCCAGAAACGGCCATAGTGGTGTTCCGCTCGCCTCCGTGAGTTAATCCTCAGTTGCCAAGTGTTATGTCCACAAATCTGGTATAGAAGGAGACGGATGAGGAGGTTGCACTGGAACTCGGCTTTATTAAGGAACTATGTACAGTACATGTTTTGCAGCCACATGTGGAGTCGTCTGGACAAGAGCGCCTCAAATGGAGGATGCTCCTATTATATGGTGGTATATGGTGGTGTGATGACACAACCGGAAGGCAGCGTCATCACACCGCACTTCACACTAAAAACCCCGATACCACAATATGCATTTTTTTTTTTTTTAAATCCCTCTTTCTCTCCATTTCTCTTTCATCTGTGCACGTCTGAAGTGAGTTTCGGTCTAAAAACATCTGCTTCCACCAGCATTTCAGTCAACATTTGCCAATGGAGCTTAACTTAGGCCGACTTAGGAGAACTGCATAACTTAGCCCAGCGCTCTGGAACTTTTACAAACTGAGCACATTGTTCACCAATGTTATTTACAAACATTGGCAAATTTTCAGCAAGCTGAAAATTTTCAAGGAATACAACTTTTGCCAGCATTTGCCAACAAACACTAACTATCATTAACTATTATCAACTTTTGCCAGCAGAGCCAGTCATTTGCCAAAACATCGGTAAAAGTTGGTCCAAACGTTGTAGTGTGAATCCACCCAACAAAGCAGGTTCAGAATGGCGAGAAGCTTCCTCAGCCGCTGATCTTTACATGAGCATCGCCTATCGCTAATGTCAGCTGACCTGTGCTGAGTATTCGTTTGCTTAAGTTAAGTTGGTAACAGCTACATATACACTAGCTTAAGTTGGCAAAAGCTTGCCAATGCTGAATGCAACACTGACAAATGCTAGTAAAAGTTTGTAAAATTTTGTAAAAGTTCATAAAAGTTGGTGTGCGTTGAATTAAAAAAAAAAAACTGCTCATGAATGTAATTTCATCTACGTTTGGACGTCTGGATTTTTCAAAACGTCTATAAAAGTCGGTCCCAACTCTATAGCGTGAACCCAGCTTTAGCAAACTCAACATACAGTAAGTGTGTGTCTAACTTACTGAGACCCTTAAAACATTGATGATAGGCCTTAGGAACTAGCTCATAAGCCTTGAGAATGACACTTTTAAGTTTTGTAATCCCCACTTTCTTCAAGACTTAAAGTAGAATAAGCATTCTGAGCCTTCCCCACCAACACTTTGTAGAAGAAGTGCCCAAACCTTTTGAGACCACTTAAAAGTTGTTGCTATCTGTTCAAAATGACAAAAGTATTTCTCAGTGTTCTTCTCCACAAAAGGAGCAACCAATTTGATATGTTTAGCAACATCAATCTACTGACTCAGACCTATGCAATACATCAGTTTTAAAATCCAACTCCTTACGGATATCCCAGAGATTGTTTGCCGCCTGCAGCTGTCTCGCAATGCTTTCAGCTGCCAGAGAGTCTGGCGGAGCAGGAAGATCTGCACGACCACAAAGTTGCAAATCTTTAACACCTGTGTGATCCTTGTCCTCCTTTACGGGTCCAAGACCTGGACCGTCTCCACCACAACCACCCACTATCTGGATACATTCCATCGGACCTGGGTCCGTAACATCCTCAGCATCCGATGGTTCCAACACACCACAAATAATGAGGTCTGCAGGAGGGCTGGCTGTCCTATCCCCATCTCCACCATCATCAGAAGAGGGAGGCTGTGGCTCCTTGGCCACGTAGCCAGGCTGGAAGATGGGACACCAGCCAAGAAAGCCCTCTCCGTCAGTGCTCGTCCACCACCCCCAGGGCTGACTTCGCGCCCAAGGTCAACCCAGACTGTCCTGGACGACCCAGGTTGCAATGATAAAACCTCTGGTTGACCTCATTGTCCTAACCCAAGATCACCCTGCCTTCAGACAACTGGCCACAGCAGTCACTTAAGTGGCCAGGCGATAATTAAGTAAGTTAAATAAAGGAACCTCTCATGGTGTCATGGGCCGAGCCAGCTTGGCTTTCCCCAGCTCTGTCCTGATCTCTCTGTGGGGGTTGGTTCTCTTGTGTATGTGCACTTTGTGTATTTCTGTAACCCTAACCACTGCCTGACCGGCAGCTGTTAGCCAGCATCAGCAATCTACTTTCTCCCACGCTGCTGACAGTCTGTTGGCTCAACCACGCCCCCTCACTCTCCCTCGCTTTTATATCAGCTGTTCCCATTTCCGGTAATTATCCTCCCCGCGCCTCGCCCAGGTGCTGCCTATTTGTGAGGCCAGCGGTGTTTGTATAAAAGCGGCCCTTTGCTGGACAAATATCGCTGGATCATTGTACGAGTCACACCGTCATTCTTCGTTGTGTGACCGTCAGTCGTTGAAGAACTATGCTTGCCGTTCTACTGGAGGTCCTGGATTGCTTAGGCTGTGAGTAACTCTAGCGTTTCTTTGTGCGGTTGTGCCACTACGCTGGTAGCATTTCCTTGCGCGGCACAACTGCTACGCTTTCCTCCTGTGCATCCTAGAGAACTCTTTGTTAGCCTGAGCTGCTCTGCCATTTTGTATAGTTACCCTCACCTGATGTTCAATAAATGTGTGTGTAATAACTCCTGCATTTAAATCCTCATTTCTCCTTCTCTCCTCTGTGCACAATGGAAGAGCGCACGGAGGGTTTATGACACATAGTCCAATATCATTTGTTTTTCTTTTAATTCCAGCTCTTGCTGCTTACTTTCTGATTGTTTTTCCTGCAAAATCAACTCGCTCTGCCTTAACTCAATGAAAGCTTCAGATTATGGATTGTAGCAAAGTCATTGAAGCTGTGGATGAAGTGGCAACCACAGCTGCTGTAGCTGAAGGGTGGAATGTAGGGCCAGTCCCAAGACCCCTTTCAGTTAGAATAGCCTTAAATGGCCAAAGGATATCCCCTTCTATGCCTTTCTGTGACTCTTCAAGTCTCTCTGTATCTCCCTTGCAACCTGCTGATGGTACTCTGTTACTCTCTAAGCTCAGTCGCAACTTCCTTCTGAGAACACCCTCTTTGAAGCCTCACAGTGGCGAGGTACTGTTGATCAATTTTTAGCTGTTGTCTTGGTCTCGTGATGTTAAAATGTGAATACCATGATGAAGAGGACTGTTTAAATGCCAATTCTAATCAAACCAGAAAATTTATTGGTCAATTCATGGATCAAACACCTGCTGTGAATTTTGCAGTTAAGCACCTTGTTAGAGAACAGCAAGTTATGCAAAAAGTACTGAACATTGAACAGTTGGACGTGCATTCAAAAGGTTAGTGAAGGTCAAATTAAGTTCACCTATAAAGGTTATAGTGCATTTTAGGTGCATCTTGAAATTTCACCCGAAAACCGAATATCCCTAAATTTTTGTGAGTAGTGTATGTGGTGTGGTGAAGCTGATGAGGAGTGTGCAGCTCATGCTTGGCTCTGCTATTAGGGCGATGTCATGGTGTGGATGCTCAATTATAACAATTTTTAAAACTATAATTTTATAGTTATCATTAATGTGATTGGTGTGGATAGCCCCCTACCCTTTAAATATGTAGTTTTAATGGGCTGGTCCAGGGTTGTCAAACCTATGGCCTGCAGGCCAAAACCTGTACACCAGGGCTTCCAAATTTTTCTCCGTGAATTAGCAGGTTTCTTTCTCGTAAATTTCTGACTTTTTTCTACTGATTAGATGTTCATGTAAATTTGAGCCTTTTTTTTCCCTTAAGATGAGACTTTTTCCCCATTGTGGGACTAATAAAGCCTTATCTTTTTCTCATCAGTTTTTGATTCTTTCTGTTATTTTTTCTGGTGAAAACAGGTAGTGTCCATTTAGGTCAAATCCATCAGCAACTGCTGACGTAGTGCAGCCTGAAGGGATGTCCCAATTCATAGGTGTAATTTTCAACCCTCAAGGGCCATGGAGTTGGGGTACAAATGAGAAATGGAACAGACCACAACTCTATCTGTACTTCACTCTGAAATTGCAAATATTTTTCTCGACTGTTTTACAGTATTTACTGCTGTTCATAAATAATTAAACAGAGTTTTTCTTCCTATTTTTTATGTATGTATAAGGGCCATTTACATTTAAAAAGGCTGGAAATTTAATTCAGGTAAATTTTAGCATGCAATAGTCAAATTGGATCATCCATCCATCCATTTTCTACTATTTTCCCAGAGGTCCGGGTTGTGGAGGCAGCAGTTCAGGCAGAGAAGCCCAGACTTCCCTCTCCCCGGCCACCTGCTCCAGCTCTTCAGAGAGGATACCAAGATGTTCCAAAGCAAGCTAGGAAACATAGTCTCTCCAGTGTGTCCTGGGTCTGCCCCGGGTTCTCCTCTCAGTTGGACATGCCCAAAACACCTCAAGTGGGAGGCATCCAGGAGGCATCGTGATCAGATGCTCAAACCACATCAACTGGCTCCTTTCGATATGGAGGAGCAGCAGTTCTACTCTGAGCCTTTCCTGGATGACTGAGCTCCTCACCCTATCTCTAAGGGTGAGTCCAGCAATCCTATGGAGAAAGCTCATTTCAGCTGCTTATATCCACGATCTCATTCTTTCAGTCATTACCCAAAGCTCATGACCATAGGTGAGGGTAGCAACGTAGATTGATCGGTAAATCAACAGCTTTGTTTTAGACCTCAGGTCCCTAGTCACCACAACAGACCGGCACAACGTTTGCATCACTGCAGAGGCTGCTCCGATCCATCTGTCAATCTCTCGCGTCATTCTCCCCTCACATGTGAATGAGACCCCGAGATGCTTAAACTCCTCCACTTGGGACAGGAGCTTGTCTATAACCTGGAGAGGACAAGCCACCTTTTTCCAGCTGAGGACTATGGACTCGGACTTGGAGGTGCTGATTCTCATCCCAGCCGCTTCACACTCAGTAGCAAACCATCCCTTCAAGGCCTGTAGGTCATTGCTTGGTGAAGCCATCAGGGCATCATCCACAAACAGCAGAGATGAAATCCTGTGGTCACTGAGCATGACACCCTCTAATCCTTGGCTGCGCCTAGATATCCTATCCATAAAAATTATGAACAGAATCGATGACAAAAGGCAGAACTTGCAGAATCCAATTCTCACTGGAAATGAGTTTGACTGGGTGTTGGCAATACGAACCAAACTCTTGCAACGGTTGTATAGGGACCAGATAGCAGGTAACAACAAGCCTGATACCCCATACACTCGCAGCACACCCCACAGGAGACCACGAGGGATGCGGTCTGATCCCCAGCTTTTGAAACTGGCTTTAGAGACAAATTTGATCATATTAAACATAATTTTCCAACCACAGAATTGTGGCTAGTGGAAAGGCTGAGTGGCTAGTAACCTTACAAAATCACTAGCCACAGTGGCTGGTGAGCAAAAAAATTAATGTCAAGCCCTCGTGTCATTATAAAACATAGGTTCCCTTCTTTCATATGGTACCTACATGTAATGGCGAAGCTGGGGGGTGGCCAAGGGTACCCATGGCCACCCTTGGCATAATTTTGGCCACTTTCTCAACTACAACATCCAGAGTTGCATTTGTCTTGGGTGGAATCTTTGTTTACGGTTATGCTGTCCCACCGGACCTCACAAATGCACGCACACATCCGGTAGCTGGTGGTCACATTTGAAAACAGAGCAGCTGTAGGCAATGGTGCTTCGATTCACAAATTGATAAAGGTCAGCTATAATATCAGAGGGGAAGTCACGTTGATATGGCTTCAGTAATATTAAGTCACTTGGCTGTTCATGTATTTTAGCGAAGATAAAAAGTCTCAGCAACAGCAGCTCACTGGAAGGAAAAACTGGAAAGATGTAGCCTAAGCTCACGTTTTATGCATGGTGTCTGCCATAATATTAATGGTTAAGTGAGCTAACGTTTCATGTTAAGACACTAATATGATGTTAATGCATTTTGAGGCACATTAACGTGAGTCAGATTAACTTTTTGAATATTTTCTGTCAAGAAAATTGACTACAGTTAGACACTGCGGTGGCGGAGTGGTTAGCACTGCGGCAGCACAGCAACTCGCACTTGGCCGGGCAATCCTGGATTCTATCCCAGCTCCCGACCAACGGTGATCTGTATGGAGTTTGCATGTTCTCCCCGTGTCTGTGTGGGTTTACTCCGGGATTTCTCCGGTTTTACCTCCCACATGCCAAAAACATGCAAGTTAGGTTAATTGGCATCAAAACTGGGGATTCTAAATTGTCCTTAGGTACGATTGTGAGAGTGAATGGTTGTCTGTCTGTCTGTGTTGGCCCTGCGATGGACTGGTGATCTGTTCAGGGTGTACCCTGCATCTCACTCAAAGATGCTGGGATAGGCTCCAGCCCCCCCGTGACCCGAAAAGGATTAAGCGGAAGAAGATGGATGGATGAATGGATAGACTCATCACAGAGACGTGATAAGCAGCGGGAAGAAGAGGGGAGGAGGAGTGGAACCTTCTTGTCAATGAAAGGTGGTGTAATCCTGGACATACAGTAATTATGTGAAGGAAAAGTGCTGCAGCCCGGACATTGAACTGCTGGCTGTGAGTATGCGACCTTATTATATGCGGCGAGAAATGAAGTGTGCCTTAATTATTATTGTCTACATCCCTCCGTCAGCTGACGCAGCGGTGGCCTATGACGTTATCAGCTCCACTGTGGCCACATTACTGGAGAAGCACCCAGACACATTTATGGCCATCACAGGGGATTTTAATCATGTCTCACTGGGAAAAACATTACCAAACTTCCACCAGTTTGTTGACTGTCCCACCAGAGAAAACAAAACACTGGATTTACTGTATGCCAATGTCAGAGATGCATATAGAGCCACAGCTCTACCCCCATTGGCAAATTAGATCACTGCATGGCCATGTTAACACCCAAGTACATTCCCCTTGTGCAAAGGCAGCCTGTTTATACACGGACTGTGAGGAGGTGGACAAAGGAGGCTGCTGATGCACTACAGGACTGCTTCGCGACAATAGACTGGGGCGTACTCTGTGAACCAAATGGGGTGGACATAGACAATATGACCGACTGCATCACAGAATACATTAGATTCTGTGAAGACACGACCATGCCAGCTCAGACTGTACACTGCTTCTCCAACAACAGACCATGGGTCACCAGTGACCTGAAAGCACTTCTGAACAAAAAGAAGAGAGTTTTTAGGTCCGGAGGCTAGGAGAAGCTGAGGGGAGTGCAGCATGAGCTGAGAGAGATGCTGAGGAGGTGCAAGGACAATTATAGGAGGAAGTTGGAAGATAAACTCAGGCAAAACAACGCTAAAGATGTGAAGGTGGGAATGAAACAAATAACTGGGTGCAAGGGGAGAGTGAGGCAGACGTCTGGGAGCCAGCAGAGAGCAGATGAACTGAATCTGTTTTTTAATAGGTTCAACTCACAGTCTGTCACCCCCAAAACACAGCCAGGCCCCCTCATATCCCTCCCCACCCCCCTTCCTGTGCAGCACCTCTCTCCACCCCCCACCCCCCCTCCTCGGGGGACACCAGGACCCTCCCTCACATCACAGTGACTACAGACCAGGTTAAGAAACAGCTGGAGAGACTCCGTCAGCGGAAGGCGGCGGGCCCTGACAGCATCTCCACCAGGACCCTGAGGACCTTTGCCAACCAGCTAGCTCCGGTACTGAAACACCTGTACAACCTGAGCCTGAATCTGGAGAGAGTACCGGTGCTGTGGAAGACATCCTGCCTGGTTCCTGTCCCCAAGAAGTTATCTCCATCGGACCTGAATGACTATCGACCAGTTGCCCTCACATCTCATGTGATGAAGGTCCTGGAGAGACTGGTCTTAGCCCACCTGAGGCTGCAGGTGAAGACGTGGCTGGACCATCTGCAGTTTGCATATCAGCCCCATTTAGGAGTTGAAGATGTCATCTACCTCCTGCAACGAGCCCATCTGCACCTGGATGGCGGAGGAGACACTGTGAGGATCATTTTTTTTGATTTCTCCTGTGCCTTTAACCCCCTCCAGCCACTGCTGCTGGGCAAGAAGCTGCGGGTGATGGGGGTCGACAGCTCTGTGATATCCTGGATTACTGACAACCTGACAGGAAGGCCACAGTTTGTTCGGCTGGGCAGTGTCTTGTCTGGTGTGGTGGCTAGTGATACGGGAGCTCCACAGGGGACTGTGCTCTCTCCTTTTCTCTTTACCTTATACACTACTGACTTTCAGTACAACACAGAGTCATACCACCTGCAGAAATTCTCTGACGAATCAGCTGTTGTGGGGTGTATAAGAGGGGGAGAGGAGGGAGAGTACAGGGCACTGGTAGACAGATTTGTGGAGTGGACAAAGCAGAATCACCTGAGGCTGAATGTCAGCAAGACCAGAGAGATGGTGATTGATTTCAGGAAGAGGAGGACACCTTCTCAGCCATTGAAGATTAGGGAGGAGGATGTGAGGGTTGGTGAGGACTACAAATATCTGGGTGTCAGGATCAACAATGGGTTGGACTGGAGATCCAACACCGATGCTGCGCACAAGAAGGGGATGAGCAGACTCTACTTCATGAGGAAGCTGAGATCCTTCAACGTGTGTAGCAGGATGCTGGACCTTTTCTACCAGACTGTTGTTGCCAGCGCCATCTTCTTTGCTGCTGTCTGTTGGGGTAGCAGTATCAGAGCCAGAGACACCTACAGACTTGACAAGATTATTAAGAGGACTGGCTCTGTAACTGGTCTCAGACCAGAGACCTTTGAGACAGTGGTGGAGAGGAGAACACTAAATAAACTGCGATCCATCATGGACAATCTTGATCACCTCCTCCACCGCACACTGGACAGATAGCGCACCACTTTCTCCAGTAGACTACTCCAGCTTCGCTGTCGAACAGCCAGATACAGGAAATCTTTCCTGCCGCATGCCATTTCACTGTACAATAACTCACTATGATGTTGTATTCTGGTCATAACTATGCTGCCACACTGCACCTTACAGTTTAACTGGTACCTCACATTTCACTCTGCTCCTGATAGTCCTTCATTGTGCAGTGGGATGATTCATGTGTTTATACGGATCATTATATATTAAGCTATGATGTACAGTATATAGGTTTTATAGTCGTGTTAGTTTTACTTTCCATGGGTAATCCCTTTGTCTGTCATGCATACCCAGATGCTGTTTTTATCATCTTAGGAGATTTTAACCACTGTGATCTCCGGGAAAGCATTCTCAACTTCTACCAGTCTGTCAACTTCCCCATTAGGGGAAATAGCACTCTGGACAAATGCTACAGCAACATCAGAAATGCTTATACCCCTGTCTCCAAGCCACATTTTGGGAAGTGTGACCACCTTGCCATCCTGCTACAGCCCACCTACACCAAAAGGCTTAGAGCTGACCCAGTCACAGTTAGGACTGTGATGAAGTGGACTGACAATGCGCTGAAAAAACTGCAGGGCTGCATGGAGGCCACAGATATGACCATTTTTAAGGATGCTACAAACAACATACATGAATACACAGACACTGTTAGCAGCTATATTGACTGGTGCACGTCCATCTGCATCCCGTTCCGGACTATTCGCGTGTTCCCTAACCAGAAGCCCTGGTTCAATGCAGATATACGCAGCAAGATCAGGATGCGGTGCACAGCTTTCAAGTCAGATAACATCACAGAGTATAGGCTTGCTCAATATGAGCTCCAAAAATCCATCAGAGCTCCCAAGAGGACATATACCCAAAGACTTGAAAGTTGTTACAGGGAAAATAATACAATAAGTATGTGGCAGGGAATCAAGTTAGTCACCAATTACAGGAAGGATGCTAACAGAACTGTGACCCGAGATGCCATTTTGCCGGACAACCTCAACAGCTTTTACACCAGGTTTGATCAACACAACACAGACATCCCCTCCAAGGCCCCCTGCAACCTGGAGGAAACTGCACTTTCGGTGACATACACACAGGTTCTCAGAGCTCTGAGGCAGGTTAATCCTTGCAAAGCTGTGGGACCTGACCATGTGGCACCAAGAGTCCTGAAGGCATATGCAGAGCAGTTGGCAGAGGTGTACACAGACATCTTCAACATCTCCCTCTCACAGGAAATAGTCCCACGCATCTTTAAGTCCTCTATAATAGTACCAGTCCCTAAAAAAGCAAATATTTCCACAGTGAACGATCTTAGACCCGTGACACTTACACCGGCTGCCATGACGTGTCTGGAAAAGCTGGTTCTAAGGCACATAAACTCCATGGTTCCAGACACAGTGGATCCTCATCAGTTTGCCTACCGCCCCAACAGGTTAGTGGATGATGAGGTGGCTCTAGCACTTCACTTCACACGCCAACATTTGGACACTCACAACACACAGGCACGGCTACTGTTCCTGGATTACAGCTCCGCCTTTAATACGATCAGGCCGATGAAACTGACCGCTAAGCTGGCAGGCCTGGGAATACCAACACCCACCCGGAATTGGATTCTGGACTTCCTCACAGATAGACCACAGGTGGTGAGGATTGAGGATGGGAAGGAGGGTTTCTGTTGAGCTTACAGTGAGCACAGGAACCCCGGAAGTCTGCTGCCTCAGCCCCAAACTCTTCTCTCTCTACACACACGACTGCACCTCTACCCATGACAACAATATCATCATCAAGTACGCCAATGACGCGACCATCCTTGGCCTCATCAGGAAAGGGGACGAGTTATCATGCAGGGACCTGGTTCAAAAGGTCACCATCTATGGAGAGGACAATGACCTTGTCCTCAACATAAGCAAAACAAAAGAACGCATTGTGGATTTCAGGAGAAGAGGTCCACCTTTGCAGTCGCTCACCATCAAGGGGACTGAGGTGGAGCGGACTAACAGCCACAAGTTCCTTGGTCTTCAACTCACAGAGAGCCTCAGCTGGGCTAAAAACACTGCAGCTACAATGAAAAGAGCTCAGCAGAGGCTGTACTTCATCAGACAGCTCAAGAAGGCCGGACTTAAATGTCGGCCCCTCACCCAGGCCTACAGAGGACTCGTTGAAAGCATCCTCACCAGCGGTATCACGGTATGGTACGGCAGTACCACCCTGGCAGAGAAGAAAAAGCTACAGCGGGTCATCAAATCTGCAGAGAGGCTCATCGGCTCCATCCTACCTTCCATGGATATCATGTACACACAGCGCTGTAGGAGAAGGGCACAGAGCATCCTTAGGGACAAACACCACCCAGCCCACACTCTGTTTCAGTGGGTGGACTTAGGTCACGACCTCAAGCACCGCAGACCTGAGAGCATCAGCACTCACAAGGCCCGCTTCTACAACAGCTTTTTTCCAGCTGCTGTCAGGCTAGTGGCACAGGACATTAAAGACAGTAAACATCCATAACCCATTCATATGCTGGACAATTACCCCTTCACTGACCCTCCCTCACATACACACAACTGTCCACCTGCCCCTCACAAACATACACATCCAATACAGTCCTCCTGTCCTTCCCCACACATACACATAACTTTCCATCCATTCCATAATACTGTGTGCAATAGTAAAACTACCTCTACACCACCTACTGCATGTACCATAAATTAAAAATCTCAGGACATTCCTATCTCTTAGTATTGATGTTATATAGCTTTTTAACTATAATGTATATGTATATTCTTACATGATTGCACTTTTTATCTAGTCAGTGACATAACGCACGGCTCAGGAGACACGCACACACAGGCTTAGAGTAGTTCAAATAGTTTATTAACAGCAGGGGTGAATGAGTGTGTGTCTGCGGGATGCAGATGTGTTGGTGGTGGCGTCTGCTTCAGGCACAGAGGCAGATGACCGTTCGGCCGAGCAACCCTATGGAGAGAGCACAGGGAGAGGGTGACGGGCATACACCAACACAGGATGAATTATGGCAAGAGAAGATCTTACTTGAGTTGTCAGGATAGCTGGCACAGCAAGGGGAACGTAGCCCGGGAGACAGCCACCTGGAGAGCTCCGTGCAGCAGTGAAGGATGGGCGATGGAACGGAGACGTCCGCCGCCGGGAAATCCACCTGTGCACAGGGGAGCAGACTGGAAAAGGAGGTAAGGGTTCTTACCCAGAATAGCGATGCTGAAGAGAGGAATGCTCACGGCGGTGAGGGAACGAAGTCTGTCGGCTTCAGGCCGAGCCTCCGGGCGAGGCGGCTTTTATCCTTCGCCGCTGATGAGGATCAGGTGTGTGAGCAGGTGGCGCCGCTGATGAACGGCGCGGCGTGACAGTACTCCCCCCTCTAGCAGCGCCTCCTGGCGATGGCTTATCCGGGTGCGCTCGGTGGAAGTCCACGATGAGCGATGGGTCCAACACAAACGACGGGGGCACCCATTGTCAATGCTCGGGCCCATAGCCCTCCCAGTCCACCAAGTATTGCAACCCACGACCCCGGCGCCGGGAGTCCAGGATGGAGGAGACGGACCAGGCCGGGTGGCCACCAATCATCCGGGGCGCGGGTTGCGCTGCAGGAGGAGGGCAAAGGGGGTCGGTGACTGCCAGCTTCACCTTTGATACGTGGAAGGTGGGATGGATGCGGAGGGAGGGGGGAATAGCCACGCGCACAGCCACCGGGTTGATGATCCGGGTGATGGGGAAGGGACCCATGAAGCGCTGTGCCAGCTTTCTCCTCTCGCCTTTTAGGGAGACGTCCTGGGTGGAAACGTAGACAAGTTGCCCAACTCTGTACGCCGGGGCAGGTCTTCTACGTCGGTCTGCCACGGTCTTGTTGCGCTCCGCTGTGCGTAAAAGCGCATGATGCGCGGCGGCCCAGGTGGAGCGGAACTGCCTCACGTGCGCCCTAACTGACGGAACAGTTACCTCGCTCTCCTGCGCTGGAAGCAGCGGGGGGTCGTAACCCAGGGACGCCTTGAAGGGGGACATCCCCGTTGCAGAAGAGCGGGCGGTGTTGTGGGCGTACTCCACCCAGGCGAGATGGTTGCTCCATGACGTCGGCTTGGATCTTGCAACACAGCGGAGCGCAGCCTCCAGCTCCTGATTGGTCCTCTCACACTGCCCGTTAGACTGGGGGTGATGGCCGGAGGAGAGGCTCACCTTGGCTCCGATGGCGTTGCAAAAGGATTTCCAAACCTCGGATGAAAATTGGGGGCCCCGGTCCGAGACCACGTCCACCGGGATCCCATGCAGCCTGACCACGTGTTGGACGAGGAAGCCCGCCGTCTCCAGGGTGGTAGGGAGACCTCGCAGGGGGATGAAGTGTGCCGCCTTGGAGAAACGGTCCACGACGGTCAGGATGGTGTCGAATGAGTTGGAAGCTGGGAGCCCGGTGACGAAATCCAGTGCGATGTGCGACCATGGCCTGCCAGGGACGGGCAGAGGCTGGAGCAGACCCGCTGGAGGGGCGTTTCCCGACTTGCTGGTGACACAAATTGGACAAGCCCGGGCGTAGCGGGCTGCATCCCTCCGCAGGCCCGGCCACCAAAAGGACCGTTGGAGGAGGCTGATCATCCGAGAGGTGCCGGGATGACAGGTGAGCCGGGAGGTGTGGAGCCAGTGGATGACCTCTCCTCGGACCGCAGACGGAACGAACAGTCTTCCCTCCGGTCCGCCGCCAGGATCAGGTTCCACCTCCTGTGCCTTCCGGATCTTGTCCACAATGTCCCAAGAGATAGCTCCCACGACGCACGACCTGGGCAGGATAGTGTGGGGTGTCTCCTCAACCCCCGCGGGGGTGAACTGTCTAGAGAGGGCGTCAGGCAGGCCGTTCTTGGAGCCTGGCCTGAAGGTGATAGAGAACCGGAACCTGGCGAAGAACAGAGACCAGCGCGCCTGGCGGGCATTCAGGCGCTTGGCAGATCGTAGATACTCTAAATTCTTATGGTCCGTCAAGACCACAAACGGCAGGTCCGCCCCCTCTAACCAGTGGCGCCACTCCTGTAGGGCGAGTTTAATGGCCAGGAGCTCTCTGTCCCCCACATCATAGTTCCTCTCCGCCGGGGACAGGCGCCGGGAGAAGAAGGCGCACGGTCGCTTGGCGCCTTCGTCCGGTGATTGCTGGGATAACACTGCTCCCACTCCCATGTCCGATGCGTCCACCTCCACAATGCACTGCAGCGCGGGGTCGGCCTGGCGAAGGACCCGGGGGGAGGAGAACTCCGCCTTCAGCGCCTTAAAGGCAGCATCGACCTCTTCGGTCCACCGGAACGGGACCTTCGGGGACGTGAGGCGGGTCAGTGGTCCGACGATCCAGCTGAAATTCGGGACAAAACGGCGGTAAAAATTGGCGAAGCCAACAAACTGTTGCACCTGCTTCCGAGATGCGGGAGTAGGCCACTCCACCACCGCCTTCACCTTCTCTGGGTCCGGGAGCACCTGGTCTTGGGCGATGATGAATCCCAGGAAGGATGTGGTCCTAGCGTAAAACTCGCACTTCTCAGCCTTCACGTACAAACGATTCTCCAGCAGTCTTTGAAGGACCCGCCTCACATGGATCCGGTGCTCGTCTCTGGACTGAGAGAAGATCAGAATGTCGTCCAGGTAGACGAACACGAAGAGGCCGATGAAATCCCGGAGGACGTCATTGATGAGGCGCTGAAAGACGGCAGGAGCGTTGGTCAGCCCGAACGGCATGACGAGATACTCAAAGTGGCCGTTCGGGGTACGGAAGGCTGTTTTCCATTCATCTCCCTCCCGGATCCGGACGAGGTGGTAAGCGCTGCGGAGGTCCAGCTTGGTAAACCAGGTCGCCCCCTGGAGGGAGTGGAAGGCAGTGTCCATGAGGGGCAGGGTGTAACGGTCCCTCTCAGTGATGTCATTAAGTGCTCGGTAGTCAATACAGGGACGGAGGGAACCGTCCTTCTTCCCTACAAAGAAAAACCCCGCCCCCACGGGTGATGACGATGGGCGGATAATCCCAGCGCTCAGTGATTCCTTCAGGTACGTATTCATAGTCTCCTTCTCCGGCGCCGACAGGCTGTAGAGCCGACCAGATGGCAGGGGGGCCCCCTGGCGGAGATTGATGGCACAGTCATATGGTCGATGCGGGGGAAGAGACATAGCTTTTGACTTGCTGAATACCATACCCAGGTCGTGAAAATCTGGGGGCACCAGTGACAGGTCCGGGGGTGCTGTATCCGCCACAGGAGGAGCCGCGGACGGGGGGCAGGCAGCGGACTGAAGGCAGGTGCCCATGCAGAAGGTACTCCACGCCGACACCCCAGCTGACCTCCAGTCCAGGACAGGATTGTGGAGGCGTAGCCAGGGATACCCCAGGATGACGGGCGACACAGAGTTGGGCAGGACGTAGAAAACCATTTCCTCCCGGTGGTTCCCTGAGATGATGACTGGGACAGGAATGGTTTGATGGGTAACTCTCCCAAGGGAGGCACGGGAGAGATGGACCAGGGAGATGGGGTGTTTGAGCGCCTGACAGCGGATGCCCAATCGGGTTGCCAGGCCTTGTGAAATGAAGCTGCCCTCTGCGCCCGAATCCACCAGTGCGTGGGTGAGGTGCCCAGTGGCATTGTGGCAAAAACGGATGGGCAGCTTTAATTGAGTGAGGGGACTTTGCCGATTGACGTCCGCGAGGCCCCCTACAGTGACTCGCGGACCCCACCGTTTGGCTTTTGTGGGCAAAGCTCTACCGTGTGTTGATTGTCTCCGCAATACATGCAGAGACCCAACTCACGGCGGCGCTGTCTCTCTGCCAAGGAGAGCTTTGCCCAGCCCGTCACCATCGGCTCCGACTCCTCGGGGCACGATGGTGGCGGCGTCGCCAGGGGGCGAGCTTGGGGCAGGCGTAGCGGAACTCCTCGAGGGCGAGAAGCAGATGGCTTCCGTCCTGAGGAGCGCTCGCGCAGCCTGTTGTCCAAGCTGATTGCTAATGAGGTTAGCTCCGCTAACGTTCCGGGGATATCCCGTCCAGCCAGTTCATCCCTCAGATCACTATTGAGGCTGCGGAGAAACAGGCCGCAGAGGGAGCGCTCCTCCCAGCCCAGTTCCTCCGCCGCTACCCAGTATTCGATGGCATAATCCGCGGCCGACCGGCTTCCCTGCTGGAGAGCGAGAAGCCGATCGACCTGGACCGCCTCGGAACGGGAGTGATCAAACACCTCCAGGAAGCGCCTCACGAACTCGGCATAGGTGAGGGTGGCATAACTGGGTCTCGCCATAATAGCGTAGGCCCAAGTTAAAGCACGCCCCTCCAGGAGGTTCCCTATGTAGCCGATCCGGCTGTGATCTGAGGGAAAGTCCCCGGGCACACGGTCAAACACGGACTCGCACTGCATCACAAACCCCCGCGCTCCGCCGAGCTTTCCGCTAAAGCGGGCGGGGGTCGGAATTGGTGTGAGTCGGGCCGGTGCCACTGGAGCTGGCTGGACGGCCACCGGAACAGCAGGAGCTGCGCCACCCTGAGGAGCCGGGGGGAACGGCTGCTGGGGGTCCAGGCGGTCCAATCGGCCAGTGATAGTTATCAATTGATTCAGGATAACCTGCTGTTGATAAGCAATTTGATCCACTCTAGCCTCGAGAGTGGTAAGCCGGTGTGCGAGCCCGCCGTCCGCCGAGCCGCTCTGCTGAAGCCGTACTGACATAACGCACGGCTCAGGAGACACGCACACACAGGCTTAGAGTAGTTCAAATAGTTTATTAACAGCAGGGGTGAATGAGTGTGTGTCTGCGGGATGCAGATGTGTTGGTGGTGGCGTCTGCTTCAGGCACAGAGGCAGATGACCGTTCGGCCGAGCAACCCTATGGAGAGAGCACAGGGAGAGGGTGACGGGCATACACCAACACAGGATGAATTATGGCAAGAGAAGATCTTACTTGAGCTGTCAGGATAGCTGGCACAGCAAGGGGAACGTAGCCCGGGAGACAGCCACCTGGAGAGCTCCGTGCAGCAGCGAAGGATGGGCGATGGAACGGAGACGTCCGCCGCCGGGAAATCCACCTGTGCACAGGGGAGCAGACTGGAAAAGGAGGTAAGGGTTCTTACCCAGAATAGCGATGGTGAAGAGAGGAATGCTCACGGCGGTGAGGGAACGAAGTCTGTCGGCTTCAGGCCGAGCCTCCGGGCGAGGCGGCTTTTATCCTTCGCCGCTGATGAGGATCAGGTGTGTGAGCAGGTGGCGCCGCTGATGAACGGCGCGGCGTGACAGTCAGTGTTTATTCTGACTTTGTTTCTTTTACCTTTTTATTATTATTACTGTTATAACTGACTCAGAGAGACACGCACAAGAATTCTAGTGTACCTGTTTTTTACTTGTACAAATGGCAATAAACTTTAACTTTAAACTTAAACTTTAAACTTAAACTTGTCTACTGTCATGCTGCTGTTACACTGTAATTTCCCAGTTTGGGATCAATAAAGTACATCTATCTATCTATCTATCTATCTATCTATCTATCTATCTATCTATCTATCTATCTATCTATCTATCTATCTATCTATCTACTCAACCAGGCAGAATCATTTTACATTTTGGTAAATGATTCTGTTGTGGAGGAATGATGAGACGAGACATGAGCGTTGCAGGCTCCAGACTTTATTGCTCCAACAGCAAAATAAGACTCTGGGCGCCAAAGTGAACCTTTATACAGCTTACACTTCTCTTTCTTGGCGCCAAGAACAGATAACATCACAATACATTCATACCTGGAATCCCAGGTGTCAAGGCACATTCTTAACATCATTTCTCCCCCCTGGTCCTCAGGCGCCTACCTGGGTGCCACAGCACCTATATTCAGCTCTCCCGCCTGAGGTGCATGCATTTCCATTTCTCGCCCCTCCCCCTATTCCCAAAGTCACTGGGAATAGGGGGAAGGACCTCTCGGTCCCGCTCACTAGGACCTCCCGGTGTGCCACCACATGGCTTCCCCCCTGAACACCGAGAAGGGGCCTTAACCATCCGGTACCTTGGGCTTGAGCAGTCGCCCATAACTGCTGTAGCGTGGAGCAGCCAGGCCGACTGAAGGACCTTCCTGTCAAGGTCGGGAGGAAAGAGACTCAGTCCCTGGTGAACAGTCCTCTGGAGGGGGAAAAGGTAGGGAGTGGAACGATTTGGTGTCCTGAAAACAGTTCTCTGAAGGGGAAAAACAAACCTGCGAACCCACTGCAGGCGGGCGTCCACGCCGGGGAACCTGGGACAGCACCTCCTGCTCATCTGCCAACACATAAGTGAGCTTAAGCCTGTCTATACCGATGGTGTCCTTATGCCCCCCAAAGTCCAAGTTTGCCCCCGTTTCCAAAACTCTGAAAGGGCGGTCATAAGGCGGACGCAGCGGGGTTCTTTGGGCGTTGTGTCTAATGAAAACAAACTCAGCATTCTCAAAATGTTTCGGAACAAAAGTGGGGGGAAAACAATGGTGCACCAGCCCCGGAATACTACTAGCCTCTGCCTTGGGAAAAAGGCGCGCAGACAAGTTGGTACTGGGTGTGGGACTTTCTGGCAAAAATTCACCTGGGATCCGTAACAGTTGACAAAAAACAAGCTCTGCTGGGGAAGCTGCCAAATCCTCTTTGGTCACGGAGTGCAACCCCAGTGGGACCCAAGGCAGGTGGTCAACCCAATTTGCATCCATCAACGAGGCTCTGAGGGCTGCTTTAAGCAACCTATGGAACTTCTCGCACAAACCATTAGCCTGCTGGTTGTATATGGTGGTGCAGTGGAATTCAACCCCAGGCTCTCAGCCATTGTGGACCAGAGTTCCGAAATGAACTAGGGACCCCTGTCGGAAGTGATGGCCGACGGGGAACTGAAACATTTGGCCCAGGATTACAAAAACGCACGGGCAACGTTGGCTTAAGTGGTGGAAGCCAGCGGAACTACCTCTGGCCAATGCGTGGGGCGGTCCACTATTGTCACAAGGTGTGTGAAACCCTGCGATGGCAGAAGGGGGCCAACTAAATCCATGTGGACGTGGTCAAACCTCCTGCTTAGAGTCTGGAAAGGTTCGAGGGGGGCCTTAGTGTGCATCTGAACCTTAGCCTGTGGGCGCACAACGCACACCACAGGCCACTTCTTCACATCCTTGCGTAAGGCGGGCCAGACGAATTTAGACCCCACCAGCTTAACCGAAGCCCGTACGCCAGTGTGTGAGAGAGAGTTGACAGACTCGAAAATGTGGTGGTGCCAAGAGCTCAGAACCACTGGGTGGGGACGGCCGGTGGAGATGTTGCAAAGTGGGGGGAGGGGGGCAACCCTCTTGTAACACCCTGCTCTCCAGTTTCAGTCCAGTGCCCGTGGATTGGAGCGTGCAAATGTCCGAGTCCCCTGGTTGGTCAGCGGCCATGGCGGAAAACTCAATACCCACATAGACTGGGGAAACCAGCACTTGTGACAGGCAGTCAGCCACGACGTTGAGTTTACTGGCCACATGTTGAATGTGGGTTGTGAACTCCAAAATTTTGGCTAGGTGCCTTTGCTGCCGAGCCGACCATGGTTCCGAGACTTTGGACATCGTGTAGGTTAGGGGCTTGTGGTCAAGAAACGTGGTAAATTCAATTAAATCACAAAACTTAATGTGGAATGGGTGTGTGACTTTGCTGAAACAATGTCTGCCTCTGTAGTATTCTCTGGACCCCTCCCCAATCTAACCAGTGATGACATGTTTAGCCACTTGTCATCCTTCAACCGCTAGTTGTCTGTGTGGTATCCTGCAAACAATGTGGGCTACATAGACAATTGGAGCTCATTTTGGGGAAAACCTGGTCTTATTAGATGAGACGGCGTCCATCCCACTTTGGATGATGCGTCTCATTTATCTAACAATTTGGCATCATTTTTATCCAAATTTCCAAAAGCTTGACAACTCAGAGTTGGGACCAGGAAGTAGAGTTACAGTCTTACACATCTTCTGCAGCTCCTCTTCATCCGCCACCCCTCAACTTATCCCCTGTCTTCCCCATCAGAGAATCATTGTCCACTCCCTCCAAAGTTAATAAAAATATTATGCATAAGCATTCCAAAGAGATTAAACAAAAAGTTGGTAAAACTCAAATTAAACATGAAGTCTCTAAATTTAATGATTTGGCCTCTTTTCCTCCTCATAATTTAAAAATTAAATGCGGTTTGTTAAATATTAGGTCTCTAACTCCCAAGTCTCTGCTAGTCCATGATCTGTTAATTGATCATCAGATTGATTTAATATCCCTTACAGAAACTTGGTTAGGGCAAGAGGATTATGTTGGTTTAAATGAATCAACTCCCTCTGGTTATTTAACCTGTCAAAATCCCAGAAGTTCTGGTCATGAAGGAGGAGTAGCAACAATTTACCATTCCAAATTACTAGTTAATGTAAAGCAAAAAACACGTTTTAATTCCTTTGAGGGTCTGGTCCTCAGTATTGGGCATGTTAGCAATTTTAGGTTAAACCCAATTTTATTTGCCATAGTTTATCGTCCTCCCTCAGCCTACTCAGAGTTTTTATCCCAATTTGCCAAATTCTTAGCTGATTTAGTGCTGAAATCAGATAGAATAATTATAGTAGGGGACTTTAATATACATGTAGATGTAGATAGTGATTGTCTTAATATGGCATTTAATTCAATATTAGACTCGATGGGGTTTTCTCAGAAAGTAGGAAATTCTACCCATTATTTCCACCACACATTGGACCTTGTTCTGACATATGGCACAGAAATAGAAAATTTGGTAGTGTCTCCTCATAACCCTGTACTGTCAGACCATTGTCTATTAACCTTTGATTTTACTATTTCTGACTATTTGGCTCCTAAAGAAAATATTGCTACAGCAGATGCCTCTCAGATGATGTTGTAACCAAATTTATGCAGATTGTCTCCTCTATGCCATGTGTCAACACAACGGAAATAAGCTATGGAGATCTTGCTCCTTCTGTAATTGATAGCATGGTAGATAGTGTTACGGCTTCTCTGCATCAGACTCTAGACATGGTGACCCCTTTAAAAAAGAAAAAGTCTAATCAGAGATTTCTAACTCCTTGGTTCAACACAGAAACTCGTAGCTTAAAACACAAGACTTATCAATTAGAAAGAAAATGGCACTCCACTAACTTAGATGAATTCTATTTAGCTTGGAGAAATCATCTTTTAATTTATAAAAAATCTCTTAGAAAAGCTAGAATGAGTTATTATTCTGCATTAATAGAAGAGAACAAAAATAATCCTAGGTTTCTTTTCAGCACTGTAGCCAGGCTGACAAAGAGTCAGGATTCTGTCTATCCTAGCATTCCCTTAGAGCTTACTAGTCAGGACTTTATGAACTTTTTCAATAATAAAATTTCATCTATCAGAGATAAAATCAGTCAGATTCTTCCCACCGTTAACTTAAATACAGTAACTACTACAACTCCTTCCACTGATATCTGTTTGGATGAGTTTACTCCAATTGACCTTTTAGAGTTTGATAAAATAATTTCCTCATCCAAGCCTTCAACTTATCTTTTAGACCCTGTTCCTACTAGGTTATTTAAAGAAATCTTCCCATTTATTGGTAGCTCTATTCTTCAAATAATCAATTCTTCATTAACATTAGGCCATGTACCGCATGCTTTTAAAACTGCTGTAATTAAACCCTTACTTAAAAAGCCAACTCTGGATTCAGGAGTTTTAGCTAACTATAGACCAATCTCTAATCTGCCTTTCATTTCAAAAATCTTAGAAAGAGTTGTTGCTACACAATTATTTGACCACTTGCAGGGAAATGGTTTATTTGAAGAGTTTCAATCTGGGTTTAGAATCCGTCATAGTACTGAAACAGCCTTAGTGAAGGTCACTAATGACCTCCTTATTTCATCTGATAATGGACTTGTTACCTCCGCCAGGCTGAAGGCCAGGAGGAGGTTATGTTTTTGCCAGCGTTTGTCTGTCTGTCTGTTTGTCTGTTGGTTAGCAAGATAACTCAAAAAGTTTTGGACGGATTTCGATGAAACTTTCAGGCCTTGTTGGAAATGGTACAAGGAAGAACTGATTAAATTTTGGGGATGATCCGGATCACCATCTGGATACAGGAATTTTTTAAATGATTCTTTAACATTGTGAGATATGGCCATTTTCAACATGTGTGCAGGGGCAATAGAGGGCGCTGGTCGTCGTGTCTGACGAACACAAACTCCGTGTTCTTCAAAGTTTTAGGCACAAAAAGCACGCGGAAAACAGTTGTGGGCAGGGCCCGCCAGCGTGCCTGTGTTTGCGCTACGCTGCAAAAACTGAGACGGGCAGCTGTCCGGCGCCGGATTATTTGGCAGAAATTCCCCGGGCAGCCATAGGGGCTGCGCAAAAACCAGCTCTCTGCCGGGGAAGCTTCCAAATCCTCTTTTTTTCCGCGGAGCGCAAACCCAATAAAACCCACGGCAACCATTATCGCACCTTCTTTTGTCCTGCGGCTCCGGAACAGAGAGGAATCCCGGCGCCAGTAATGCTGCGCCTGATATGTGTGACTCTAATGCTAAAAGTGACTGCATCAGGGATTTTCGACCTGAAGTCGCACTTTGCTACACAGGGCCACAAAAACTGTGTAGCCAAATTCGATCGATGGATGAACATTTTCAGCCAGTGAGAGAACCGACGCCTTCCAAATCCAATGCATCACTACCAGAAGTGATGTTTTGTCATTTTGTGGCAGAGCACAATCTACCCCCATTGGTGGCAGATCACTTCAGTGATTTGGTGCCAACATTGTTTCCTGACAGCAAGAGCACTCAATTTTTTTGTGCTACTTGGCTTATTATTTTCACATTACCAAAAATTTATGGCTCAAGATTGTGTCCATATAAGTGTACATTTGAATAAATATGTTTGAAGTAGTTCATGTTGCAGTTGCTGTTTGTTTAGTTTTTGTTTGTTTGTTTGTTTGTTTTTGCTTCAGTTTTCTTTCATCTGCTGATAAATACAGTTTTTAAGTACTCAGTACAGGTGTGAAAGCCCCCTCCCAATAAGGGAGGCATGAGGCCAGTACAGGTGTGAAAGCCTCCCAGTAAGAGAGGCATGAGGTATGCCTTGACAGGTCGCAGCCTGGCACTTTCCAGATGGAGGAGATGGACACAACAGCAACACTTCAGTTTATTACCTCCGCCAAGGAGGTAATGCTTTTACTACTGAACCACTAATCCTATCATTGTGAATCCAATTGTTAGTCATATGTTTTCATGGTCAAGGAATCTGAAAACGTACACACAAACACTGTATGGGGGGGAGCTGTGGCACTTGGCGGAGGTCTGCGCTCTCCGAGTGCTTTTCTAGTTTCTGTACTTGTCCTTTTAGACCTTAGTGCAGCTTTTGATACTATCGATCATAATATTCTACTTGATAGATTAGAACACTATGTTGGACTTAATGGAACTTCGTTGCAGTGGTTTAGATCTTATTTATCTGAGAGATTCCAGTTTGTTCATGCCAATAATGAGTTTTCTTCCAACTCAAAGCTCAGTCATGGAGTTCCACAGGGATCTGTGCCAGGCCCTACTCTTTTTTAGTTTATATATGCTTCCGTTAGGTAACATTATTAAAAAACACTGTATACATTTTCATTGTTATGCAGATGACACACAATTATACCTGACAATGAAGCCAGATGATAGTAATCAATTAGCCAAGTTAGAAGCCTGTCTTAAGGAAATCAAAGCTTGGATGACTTGTAATTTCCTGCTATTAAATTCAGAAAAGACTGAAGTTATTCTTGTTGGTCCAAAAAACCTTAGAAATACCTTTCCAAATCAAACTCTTAGTTTGCATGCGGTTACTCTTTCTCTTAATAGTTCTGTGAAGAACCTTGGAGTTATTTTTGATCAATATCTGTTTTTCAATTCACATATTAAATTTGTTTCTAAGACTGCCTTCTATCATTTGCGTAATATTGTCAAGATTAGGAGCATCTTGTCTCAGAGTGATGCTGAGAAACTGATCCACACTTTTGTTAGCTCTAGATTAGATTATTGTAACTCTTTATTATTAGGTTGCCCTAAAACATCTTTAAAAAGTCTTCAGTTGATCCAAAATGCTGCAGCAAGAGTTTTAACAGGTACTAGAAAGAGAGATCATATATCTCCAGTTCTGGCCTCCCTTCACGGGCTTCCCATAGAGTTTAGAATTAAGTTTAAACTCCTTCTTCTCACTTTCAAAGCTCTAAACAATCAGGCCCCTTTTTATTTAAAAGATCTGATACTACCCTATTACCCTACCAGAGCAAAATGCTCCCAAAATGCTGGATTACTTGCAATAGCTAGAATCTCCAAAAGTACAATGGGAGGCAGAGCCTTCAGTTATCAAGCTCCTCTCCTGTGGAACCAGCTGCCAATCTGGATTTGGCAGTCAGACTCGATCTCTGTTTTTAAGAATAGGGTTAAAACCTTCCTTTTTGATATAGCCTACATTTAGGGAGGGATCATGTGTCTCTGAAGCCTCCCTTAGTTATGCTGCTAATAGGTTTAGACAGCCGAGGGACCTTCAATAACGCACTGGGCTTCACTCCTTTCTTCACTCTCAATGAAATATTTTTTTTGCTGGTCATTAACATTTGTTTGCTCTCTCCCATAAATTGAGTCCCATCATGCTGTTTGCTCTCTACATGCCTGTTCTTTTCATCTTCTCCATCCCCTCACCCCCCAGCCAGTCGCAGCAGATGACTGCCCCTCCCTGAGCCTGGTTCTGCTGGAGGTTTCTTCCTGTTAAAAGGGAGTTTTTCCTCTCCATCGTCGCCAAGCGCTTGCTCACAGGGGATCACCTGATTGCTGGGGTCTTTCTGCAATTGTGGGGGTTTCCCCTACAGTTGAAAGTGCTATGAGATGACTGTTGTTGTGAAATGGCGCTATATAAATAAAGTTGAATTGAATTGAATTAAATTTGTGACCCTCGAGCCAGAACTGAAAGTGATGCGTGGCCAGGTGGGGGGCCAGCAGCGCTCTGTTGAAAGTGCTATACATACGCTCGTTGTTGCACAGAGCACGACTGAAAAAGGCGAGAGGTTGCCATGAACCAGAGACGTACTGTTCCACCACAGCTCTTACCGTGACGTCAGACACGTCTGTAGTAAGCGCAATCCATGCCAATGGGGATGGGTGGGCCAGTAAAGCTGCATTGGCGAGCACTGTTTTGGCCCCTGTAAACGCCCGGACCCGAACGGGGGTCCAGTCAATGCTATCCACGGATTTCTTCTTCTTGAGCACACCATACAGCAGTTGCAGCAGTTGGGCTGCCTGGGGACGGAGACAATTGTAAAAATTGACAATCCCCAAAAATTCCTGCACTGCCCTCACAGTCTACAGGTAAGGGAAATCTGACACCGCCCGTACCTTATCTGGCAGCGGAATCACGCCCTCCGGCGAGATGCGGTGGCTCAAAAAATTGATCACAGGCAGCCCGAACTGACACTTTGCTTTAACTACCAGTCCGTGTGCTTCCAACCGACGGAAAACTTGTTTCAGATGGGAGAGGTGCTCCTCCTCTGATGTGCTAGCCACCAGAATGTCATCCAAGTAGAATCAGAATCAAATCAGAATGAACTTTATTGCCAAGCATGTTTAACACATACAAGGAATTTGACTTGACATTAGGTGCGCTCATGTTAAGCGCACACTAATGACGGGGCAGCCGACAGGCGCCTAATACAGTGGGGGTAAAGAGGGAGAGGGGAAGGGGATGACACATTGGGCAGAGAGAAAAAAACACAGTTATCAGAATAGCACTCGAGTGAGCAAGATTATGATCACATAGAAAAAAAAACCCTCAATGCACACTTAGCAGACTAGTTACAAACAGATCCACACATCAACAAAGCAAAGTTGAGAGAGACAGTGTGTGTGTGTGTGTGTGTGTGTGTGTGTGTGTGTCAGTGTGTGTGTGTCAGTCATGTAATGTTGTATGCAGTGTGTGTATCAGTTACTGGTGAACGGCAAAAATCCTCTCCTGAGCAACGATTAGATGTTATGTCCTTAGTGTCCTAAAACATAGATAACATGTCCACAAGAGTCCATCTCTCAGTGCATGTCCAATGGTAGATTCCATGCTAGTCACATGACGCTGTCCTTGAGAGTTCAGATTACTGCACACCAGTATGTTTGGGTTAGGGAGAAGCCAAAACACCCTTCTGCTTTATCTCTACTCCTGGAGGAATGAGTTATCCAAGGACGCCGAATCAAGGCCTGATGAGCACAGTTCACTTAGAGCATAGAAATTTCATCTCTCATGCGATTCTGTGCATCACAGTTGCATTAAGGCTTTAAAATCATTCCCTGGAGAGCACCCAGCGACTCCGAGATGTTTCCCACCTTTTCCTACCATTTGCCGCTATCAGTGCACTCCCCATCTGGTCGAATTGTTGAAGGAGCTTCGCCGGGATCACATTTTGATTAGCTCTTTCCAGCTTCTTTAATTTCCGATACACCAGGAAAACTCCAAAGCCAAACAACAGAAATCCTGTGATCATATCCAAATGGGTAGATGTCTTCCACATCTTCAATCGAATCACACAGACACATGAGTTCCAACTGTTCCATGAGTCTCTCCACTTGGGCTCCCCCTGGCCCGATTTTCTTTTAAAAAAAGTGGTGTCAATTGCATTTAAAGCCCAGCTCAATTCCATAATTTCCATAATTTCCATTTGGGTCGAGATGCAGCAGAAGAAGAGCGAGACACATACAGGACACAGCAAGCTGGGATCAGTAAGGGAGGAGGAGAAGGGAGAGGAGAAGAAATGCGTCTGCTCTCTCTGAAAGCCGGAAGAAGAAAAAATGTAAGTAAAAAGTAGATGAACATGAATGGCAAGTCATAGAGCACCGCATCCATCATCCTCTAAAAAGTCTGGGCCACGCCCTTTAACCCAAATGGCATGCGGAAAAACTCAAAAAGGCCAGAAGGTGTTTTCACTGCCATTTTTGGGATGTCTTCGGCGCAAACCGGGGCCTTGTTGTAGCTGCGGACCAGATCCACTTTAGAAAAAATGTACATTCTGGCAAGGTGCACCAAAAAATCTTGGATGTGCGAGATGGGGTAGCGGTCGTGTTCAGTGACGCTGTTCAGGCGACAGAAATCATAGCACAGCCGCCACGAACCATCGGACTTGGGCATCATGTGCAGCGGGGACGCCCAAGGGCTACTGGAGCGCCTAACAATCCTCAGACATTCCAAGTTAGCAAATTCTTCCCACACAATGGCTAGATTAGATGTGTCCAGGCGGCGCAGACGCGCGAAAACTGGCGGGCCCTTTGTAGTGATAAAAATGCTTGAACCCATGCTTGGTCACAGCAGCGGAAAAGGTGGGTACCGTGAGCGCTGGAAACTCGGAAAGCAAATGTTGATGCACATCCCCTGAGGCTAAAAAATTAGCATATGTTAGTGGCCCAGCTCCCCGAGTCATACAAGGCAGTGAAGAGAAAGACACAGCATCCACTAAATGTATGTTAGCAACATTGACAAGGAGACCATCAGCACACAGAAAATCAGCACCTAAGATAGGAACTGAGCAGGAAGCTACCACAAAGTCCCACTTGTAGTTGTGTCCATGCAAACACACGGTCACTGACCTTTCTTCAAAAGTCTTGACAGGGGATCCGTTGGCGGCCATTAATGATGGGCCACAGCCTTCTGCCAGTCTATCAGCGGCAACCGGCAAAGTAAGACTCTTCTGGGAACCAGAGTCCACCAAAAACCGTCTACCGGAACGTGTGTCCTCGATGAAAAACAGCTTCTCCCTGTTGCTAGCGGTCGCAGCTGCTACTGACTGCTGACTGGCCCGTTTCTCTGGCATCTTGAAGTGGCATGTCGGGAGACAATGCCACGTGTCAGCACCGGAACGCTGATGTAGAAACACACCGTCCTGTTCCGGCAACCCCGAGTGGCCGCCCTGGCCACAACCTTCAGCTCCTCAACCTTGCTGGACTCCGCCGAAGATCCCGGTCTCACCACCTGGACTCCGAAACTCCTGCTCACCAGGATAATGCGATCCACTTCCTCCTCCAGCAAACGGTTGTCCCTGACAGCCAGCACCGGTGAGTTGGCCAAAACTGTCCGTGCCGAAACCGGAAGTTTCCTCAGGAAGAGATGGGTGAAAAGAAAAGATCTGTCATCTGCACCCAGCAAAGCCAGCATACTCTCCATTAGTTCCACAGCCAATCTGTCCCCTAACTCCGGGTCTAGTGAAGCCACCATGTAATGGTATTTCATGTCGTCAGCAGAAATTCTGTGGAGAGAGAACTGAGCTTCCACGTGAATGAACTGGGTGGCCGGGTCGTGAAGCCAAAAGTCCGGGAGCTTGACTGCCATGGCGAATGCAGCGGGGAAACCCTAGCGTGGGTGTTCCCCTCAGAGGTGCTCAGTTCGTCTTTCATTCTCACGTCAGGGCCACCAATGTGGAGGAATGATGGGACGAGACACAAGCACTGCAGACTCCAGACTTCATTCCTCCAACAGCAAAACAAGACTGTCCTCCGGGTGCCAAAGTGAACCTTTATACAGCTTGCACTTCTCTTCCTTGGTGCCAAGAGCATATAACATCACAATACATTCACACCTGGAATCCCAGGTGTCAAGGCACATTCTTAACACCATTTCTCCCCCCTGGCGCTCAGGTGCCTGCCTTTGCATCTGCTCATTTCATCTCTCCCCCCTGGGTGCCACAGCACCTATATTCACCTCTCCCGCCTGATGCGCATGCATTTCCATTTCTCGCCCCTTCCCCCTATTCCCAAAGTCACTGGGTGAGAGTAGGACCTCCCGGTGTGCCACCACACTGTGTTTTTTATTATTATAACTGAGAAGTCTGTCATGGCTTTATTCATTACAACAGCCTTTGTAATAAAAGTAGTAATTTAGTTTGGTAGGAATAGTCATGAAGGTGTTAAGGTTGGTACAAAATATAACCATCATCATCACAATCAAATGAAAAAAAAAAGACTCAAAGTGTTTCAGTGTGCACGTGATCAAAACTGAATAAACCATTTTCTTTTTTAATTATATTGAAAAAAACCTTGTTCACCTTAATGTACAGTAATTTACAGAGATGCACTAGTAATGCTTTTTATTCAGTTACTGTTCGATGATTAATTACCTCCGCCAGGCCGCAGGCCAGGAGGTTATGTTTTTGCCGGGGTTTGTCTGTCTGTTTGTCTGTCTGTTGGTTAGCAAGATAACTCAAAAAGTTTTGGACGGATTTCGTTGAAACTTTCAGGCGTTGTTGGAAATGGTACAAGGAAGAACTGATTAAATTTTGTGAATGATCTGGATCACCGTCTGGATCAAGGAATTTTTTAAAGGATTCTTTAACATTGTGAGATAGGGCCATTTTCAACATGTGTGCAGGCGCAATGGAGGGCTGTGGTAGTCGTGTCTGACGAACACAAACTCCGCGTTATTCAAAGTTTTAGGCACAAACGCACACGGAAAACAGTGGTGGGCCGGGCCCAGCAGCATGCCTGTGTTTGCGCTACGCTGCAAAAGCTGAGATGGGCAGCTGTCCGGCACGGGATTATTTGGCAGAAATTCCCCGGGCAGCCATAGGGGCTACACAAAAACAAGCTCTGCCGGGGAAGCTTCCAAATCCTCTTTTGGCACGGAGTGCAACCCCAATAAAACTCACGGCAACCTGTCTACCCAATTTGCATCCGTCAGTGAACCCCTGAGTGCTGCTTTCAGTGATCTATGAAAACGCTCGCATAACCCATTGTCCTGTGGGTTGTACGCGGTTGTGCGATGAATTGCAACTCCCGTAGCCTGGGAGTTTGGAGATGGAGGAGATGAACACAACAGCAACACTTGAGTTTATTACCTCCGCCAAGGAGGTAATGCTTTTACTGGCATTTGTCTGTTTGTCTGTCTGTCTGTCTGTTACCAACATAACTCAAAAAGTTATGAACGGATTTTGACGAAATTTTCAGGAAAGGTGTGTAATGGCACAGGGAACACATGATTACATTTTGGTGATGATCTGAGAGTGCATACCTCCACCAAGGCCTTTGTTTGTATTTGTGCAGCAGGATTACACAGAAACTACTGGATGGATTTGGATGAAATTTTCACCAGAGGTGGTTCTTGGCCTAGAGAGGAACCCATTACATTTTGGTGATGATCTGGGAATGCATACCTCAGCCAAGGCTCTTCTCACAGTGTGTCAGCCACAAAACTCCAAAACTAATGGACAGACTTGGATGCAATTTTCACCACAAGTGGCGATAGGCCTATACACAAGCCCATTACATTTTGGAGGTGATCCATGAGAAACGGAAGGAGCCTTGGTGGAGGTATGCGCTCTATGAGTGCTTTTCTAGTTTACTTCTGTAGTCCTCCATCAAACAGACCTCAGCTGTCTGAACCTACCATTCAAATTTACTAAGATACACCTGTAGACTCTTACGGCAGTAGGAATGTCTGTGCTTATGAATAGAATGTTTCCTAAGTTCTCATCATTTTGTCATTACAAAGTTGTACAGAGTCATTTTCTGTCTCCTTTGTGATAGGCCCTACTTAAAATTCCAAACAATAATCAATACTGGCATTGTCCTTCATGTTACATGAAACGGAGCATCTTATCAGCCATTGACTGATATTGTATTGTTTTATTTTTAAAATGTGATGCCCCTATGTGTTTTTTATGGTGAAACCAAAGACAAATTTCCACATTTGTGGATAATAAAGTATTTTTATTCATATTCATATACAACTCTACACACAAAATATATGGCAAGTATGAATATATACAGTAAATACAGTACTAAAGAGTTTATATAACCCCTTATTTTGCAAGAAACATTATGTTCTGGTATTGCTGATTTCTAGGCCACCCCAAACTAATCACATATCCATCCTGGCCACTCCAATGAAAATTTCCTGACTCCGACACTGCCTACATGTTGGAGTGCAATTAGTGGCAGCGATGTAGGGTTGCATTTCATTTTGGATGTGCATCACAATTTGAGGAATTTAAAAAAAATAAAATGCTGTAATGCTTGCCAAGCAAATTCTTTTCTGACTTAATTAACATCGGGGTGGTCTTGAGAAGCATTATATCACCATTAACAACATGTACAGTATATTCTTCAGTACAGACCAGGCTGCACATAAGAATAAAGGTGGTCATAACAAATATTGACTTTTTTTCCCAATCAATCATAAAATCAATCAATCAATCAATCAATCAATCAATCAATCAATCAATCAATCAATCAATCAATCTTTATTTCGGATAGATTAATAGAAGAGATTAAAAGAAACAGAATAATATAACAAAGGGGGAAAGAAAATCCAACAAGGTCATATTAGACAATAACTCCTCTGATTATACAGTTCAACATAAGTTATCCAAAATGGGTGATGGCTGAAGCCGCAGCTTTTATTGCCCACCCATATTCCATCCAAGAATTCAAAAGAAAAACAAAACGAGCGATTACAATTCAGAATAAAGCTAAGACAAAATGTGACAAAAAACAACAACAACTAAGCAACAACACAACGCAGACTGGATATGACAATCCTTATATGATTTTATATGTCATCTTGTATATATGTTTAGCATATTTCTTCCTTTAGTTTTTGTTTAAATTGTCCAAGCGTTGTACATGATTTTAATTCAGGTCCAAAATTGTTCCATAATCTGACTCCTTGCACTGAAACACAGTGTTGCTTGGTGGTAGTTCTCACTGAAGGTTTTTGAAATATACATGTTCCTCTGAAATGATATTGTTTCTCCCTTATTTGGAACAGCTTTTGGATATTTGCGGGCAGTGATAGATTCTTCACTTTAAACATTATTACTGCAGTTTTAAAGTCAACCAGATCTTTCAACTTGAGAGTGTTTAATTTAAGAAAAAGTGGGTTTGTTGGTTCCCTGTGAGCAGCTTTGTTTATTATTCTAATAGCTCTCTTCTGAAGCATAAAGACTGGATACAGTGGGGCAAAAAAGTATTTAGTCAGCCACCAATTGTGCAAGTTCTCCCACTTAAAAGATGAGAGAGGTCTCCAATTTTCATCATAGGTATACCTCAACTATGAGAGACAAAATGAGAAAAAAAAAATCCAGAAAATCACATTGAAAGATTTTTAATGAATTAATTGGTAAATTCCTCGGTAAAATAAGTATTTGGTCACCTACAAACAAGCAAGATTTCTGGCTCTCACAGACCTGTAACTTCTTCTTTAAGAGGCTCCTCTGTCCTCCACTCGTTACCTGTATTAATGGCTCCTGTTTGAACTCGTTATCAGTATAAAAAACACCTGTCCACAACCTCAAACAGTCAGACTCCAAACTCCACTATGGCCAAGACCAAAGAGCTGTCAAAGGACACCAGAAACAAAATTGTAGACCTGCACCAGGCTGGGAAGACTGAATCTGCAATAGGTAAGCAGCTTGGTGTGAAGAAATCAACTGTGGGAGCAATTATTAGAAAATGGAAGACATACAAGTCCACTGATAATCTCCCTCGATCTGGGGCTCCACGCAAGATCTCACCCCGTGGGGTCAAAATTATCACGAGAACGGTGAGCAAAAATCCCAGAACCACATGGGGGGATCTAGTGAATGACCTGCAGAGAGCTGGGACCAAAGTAACAAAGGCTACATCAGAAACACACTACGCCACCAGGCACTCAAATCCTGCAGTGCCAGACGTGTCCCCATGCTTAAGCCAGTACATGTCCAGGCCCGTCTGAAGTTTGCTAGAGAGCATCTGGATGATCCAGAAGAGGATTGGGAGAATGTCATACGGTCAGATGAAACCAAAATAGAACTTTTTGGTAAAAACTCAACTTGTCGTGTTTGGAGGAGAAACAACACTGTAAAGCATGGGGGTGGAAACATCATACTGTAGCATCATCTCACTTTGGCTCAGCAATAATTATTCTTCTGCTTAAAGACATTTTTGTTTCACCCAGGAGTAAGACAAAGAAATGGATTTTCTTCCCCAGGCCACAGCTGAAATCCCATTCCTTTGTTAAAAACCAGCCTAAGGAATTTCCCCAATGTCCGGCTTTGCTTTTATTGCCCCCATAAAACATGCAACAGACCTGGCCACACAGACCCACAACTTAATAAAATTTCCTTAAACTCTGGGACACGCTGGATTTAACCAGTGAACTTTAGAGTACATTATTACAAACTCAATTCTAAACCTTCTTCTTTTCAGAACTATGAAAAGCAAATGGACTCTGATGTTTTTAATGTGGAAAATCAATAATATGTGTGAAATGAATTAATCTGATTTTATATATATGCATGTTAAAATTGTTTATATGAATGTTCATTCCTGCATGTTAATTTAGAAGCGCTGCTTATAAGATACACTAAGGTTAGTTTAGTTATACATAGGTGTGTAAAGATATATTCCAATGTATTTAAAATTGTGTGTATTCGGGTGGGCCGATATCACATGTGACTCCAGCAGCCAATCTCTGCATGACAACAATTCTTCATCCCATTGGTCCCTTGTAGACTGTTTGTTATTGGACTAAAGGTTCATCGGGCATCCCACGAAGGACTCTCATTGGCTGAGATTCCGGTCGATCCCGGAAGCCCGCGAAGCTGAACAGAACTTATAAAAGGCGAAAGACTCTTCGCTCTGCCTCTTTTCGGCTCCTCTCTTCGCCGCTTTTCATCTCTCTCTATTGTCTACACACAGCAAGGAAGAGCAAGGAAGAACAAAGGACCGTCTGAACAGACTTCTACCACATGCCGCTTTTCTGAACACAGAGCAGATAACTCGTAATTTGTTTATGTAACTTTGTATTTTAATGTTTTTCCTTTTTCTCTTAAATACCTAGGAATTCCTATTTCTTTGAGCTCAATTCTTAATCGGAGTTAAACTCCAATATTTGCTTATCTCTTTTCCTTTGTTAAACTTTTTGTAAAATCACCATTTGCTTAATTTTAATGTAAACTTTAATCTTGACTTTATTTTTATAATATTTTTCTTGACCAATCACACAACAGAAGTTATTATCTTATCTAAAGTCCGAAAGGTTTTTTTTTTTTCTAATTTGAGATTGGATTAGATATCTTTAATTAATTATTCCCGAAGACCTCTGCAGCCGCTTGTCTACCAGGAAGAAAAGACGCAGCTCCCACATCACGTACAGCTGAGGAATCAACGCGCAGCTGTTCATCACATGCCAAAGAAGCGTCGTCATCATCTGGCTCCAAACCCAGTTTCAACCGTGGGTCATACAGCCCAGAATCCAGCCTCTTCGACCGCTTGAATTTAAAGGTCAAAATGTGGACCCTGAAAATATCTGCGGGCAGATATTAACGTCCACGAAATCTTGGGCTGAGGATGACGAAAGAACCATCATCACCGAGGAATCACGTGAGCTGCAAACTTTAATTCATCTGCTGAATTAAACGTCTGAGGTTCGGTAATAATTTGTATATCTAATCAGATGCAAATTAAGAAAGCATTAACATAACTCTTCTTTTCATTAAAATTCCGTTTTTATTTTCTTAAGATTAATCCAGGACTTTTTCATATAATTAGTAAACTTTCTCCATAAATTTGCGTTGTTTCCATAATCTGTTAACTCAAACTGATAGAAATTCATTTCTCAGTTTAACCCTGGTTCCAAAAATATTGACATTGTTAATCTATCATTTACAAGATTGATTTTATGATTAATGAAATTACTGCAATGTCTGTTAATCATTTCGTTTAATAAATATGTGGAAAATGAGAGAAGTTGTTGAGAATTTATTTCATTCTGAGTCTATTCAAGCACAGGTATCGAATTCACGAAAAAAAAATTTTGAGACTGATTATTGATTAATTTATTGAGTGATTAAACAGGTATAAAGTGAAATTAAAGATTACATTGCTTCTTAGAAATAGGAGCTGGTGGCCCACGAGTGTTATTAACTTTTCTGATGTATATGAAATGAGATTTGATCTCAGATTCCAATACATCAATATAAATTAAATAATTCATACCTGATCATATTATTATTTATTAATATTCCATCTATTTCCTCCTACAATACTTTGGGGCTGTTTTTCTGCAAAGGGACCAGGACGACTGATCCGTGTAAAGGAAAAAATGAATGGGGCCATGTATGGTGCGATTTTGAGTGAAAACCTCCTTCCACCACCAAGGGCATTGAAGATGAAACGTGGCTGGGTCTTTCAGCATGACAATGATCCCAAACACACCGCCTGGGCAACGAAGGAGTGGCTTCGTAAGAAGCATTTCAAGGTCCTGGAGTGGCCTAGCCAGTCTCCAGATCTCAACCCCATAGAAAATCTTTGAAGGGAGTTGAAAGTCTGTGTTGCCCAGCGACAGCCCTAAAACATCACTGCTCTAGAGGAGATCTGCATGGAGGAATGGGGCAAAATACCAGCAACAGTGTGTGAAAACCTTGTGAAGACTTACAGAAAATGTTTGACCTCTGTCATTGCCAACAAAGGGTATATAACAAAGTATTGAGATGAACTTTTGTTATTGACCAAATACTTATTTTACTGAGGAATTTACCAATTAATTCATTAAAAATCCTTCAATGTGATTTTCTGGATTTTTTTTTTATTTTGTCTCTCATAGTTGAGGTATATCTATGATGAAAATTGGAGACCTCTCTCATCTTTTAAATGGGAGAACTTGCACAATTGGTGGCTGACTAAATATTTTTTTACCCCAATGTATATGTTTGTTTTATATGTATTTCCCTATACTTCAGTACAATATGTCATGTATGGGAGTATTAATGAATGATACAAGGTATATAGTGTGGGTTGATTCAGCAAATATTTCACTCTGTGTAGTATTGCAATTGACTTGGATATTTTACCTTTAATATAATTAATATGTGACTTCCAACACAGTTTATTATCAATTATTACACCAAGAAATTTAGTTTCGGATACCCTTTCAATCTCTACACCATTTACACTGAGTTTAGATACTAAGTTGTTGTGATGGTTGTTAAAAACTATAAATTTTGTCTTACTTAAATTGAGCGTTAATTTGTTTGAATCAAACCACAGTTTAAGCTTTCCTAATTCCTTTCTGAGTGTATCCAAAGGTTGTTCCAAATTGCTTCCACTGCATAATAAATTAGTGTCATCGGCAAACAATATTAAATCCATTTTTTCTGAAACTTTACATATATCATTTATATACATATTGAATAACAATGGCCCCAAAACTGAACTCTGTGGGACTCCACAAGTAACCTTCAGTAACTGTGACTTTTTGTTGCCAACACATACATGCTGATATCTATTCTTTAAGTAACTACATAACCAGGACAGTGCTACCCCCCTAATACCACAATTTTGTAGTTTCTTTAATAATAAATTATGATCCACTCTTTCAAATGCTTTTTTGAGATCCAGGAGTACCCCCAATTGAATACTCTTTATTTTCAATGGCAGTTGATATTTTTTCTATAAATTCCATTAGAGCAAATGCAGTTGTCCTCTTGTGTCTGAACCCATATTGCTGCTCACACAATAAATTATTCTTCAGTATGAAGTTGTCAGTTCTCTCATAGAATATTTTTTCAAGTATCTTGGAGAATTGCGGCAATAGTGAAATTGGTCTATAGTTTGAAAGTTCCCCTCTGTCACCCGTCTTGTATATCGGAATTACTTTAGCTATTTTCATTGCATTGGGAAATATACCTGTTTGGAGAGACAGGTTACAGATATACGTCAGTGGTTTCACTAAGCATTCAATAATAGTTTTGACTAAGAGCATGTCAATACCATCACAGTCTGTAGATGTTTTACTTTTAAATGAGTTAACAATTTCAATGACCTCCCTCTAGTCTGTGTTCTTTATGAAAATGGAGTCTTTTATAGCAGTGTTTTTGCTTATTGTATCACCTGTGGGTGCCTTAATGGGTATTTCTCGAGCCAAATTAGGACCAATGTTAACAAAACAGTTATAAAATTCATCTGCAGGTGAAGCTGCATTCACACTCTGAGTCGTTTTATTATTTTTAGAAAAATTGGTTGAGTAGCTTGTATTTCTGTTTTTATTTCCAAGAATATTGTTAAGTATTGTCCATGTATTTTTAATATTGTCTCTGTTTTTCTCCAGTTCTTTACTGTAATAGTCTCTTTTACTACATCTTATTATATATGTTAACTTATTTTTTATGTTTTATACCGCTGCTCTGCTTCTTTTGTCCTTTTCTTTAGGAAAGCTTTATATAATAAATTTTTCTTTTTATACGCCTTTTGTAATCCTTTGGTTAACCATGGTTTATCGGCAAATTTATGTTTAAGCTTTTTCTTTACTAATGGACATTTTTTTTCATAAAGAGTGGTTACAATGTTCATGCATGTGTCATAGGCTTTATTTACATCTGATACATAGACTTTTGTCCAGTCTTGCTTCAGCAAGTCTTCTTTAAAAGAACTTACTGCATTTTGTGATTTGTATCTGAACGATTTTAAATTTTTTTCTGTATTGGCCCACGTGTGGCCATGGATAAGTGCAAAGGTTGGCAAATGGTCACTTATATCATTTATCAACAATCCACTTTCTATTTTCTTATCAATAATTTTAACAAACAGGTTGTCAATAAGTGTAGCAGTGTGAACTGTGATTCTACTGGGATGTGTTATTGTGGGATATAGACTCATGCTGTACATAGAATTCATGAACTCTGTAATTACATTTTGTTGATGTGGATTTAGTAAATCAATATTGAAATCTCCACAAATTACCATTTTCTTACTAGTAATATTATTGTACAGCTTGACTAATTTATCTCTGAATGTCTCAATGCAAGTTCCTGGAGTTCTATATATACAACTTATAATTAGATTTTTTGTTTTATCTTGGTCAATCTCAACAGTAACACATTCCAAAATCCCTGGTAGTGCAAAGGACATTCCATTTACAAGCTTACACCTATACAGGTCATCAATATACAGTGCAACACCACCACCCTTTTTTTGAGATCTGTTAATATGAAACATCTGATATCCCTCTATTGCCATCAGGGGAGCCTGCTCTTCATTAAGCCAAGTTTCAGAGACTGCAATAGCTGTAAATTTTCTGTCTAGCTGTTTTAAATAGTCCTGAATCTGTGGAAAGTTTTTGTTAAGACTTCTGCTGTTGAAGTGTATTATTGATAGTTTACCATCTAGTTGCACTTGACTTTTGAATTGCTTTTCAGTGTAATATTCACAGTGATTATGAATATTATTGAAAAAGTGGTTATCAGGATCAATATCATTTTCCATCTCTTGTAGTTTATGTTCGGCATAATGGCATATTTTCATGGTTTGAATTTCCTCACTCTGTGTCAAATGACTTCCTCCAACTGGGGATAATTGATGTCTACTCAAGTCAGTCATAAGTTTTTTTGTTTGTTTTGTTTAGTTTTCTTTTTTTTTTAAAGTACACTGACATGGTATGTCAAAAGAACTATTCTTGCCATGTGTGTGGATATGGATTTTTATAGTCTCTTAATTTTCTTAATCAGTGTTCATCTGTATTTATTTAAGTCAGTAACATCTCTGATTATTATACTCTTTGCTTCCTCAGGTGTTTCATTTAGTTTGATCCAAACTTTACAATTTCTTGTCCATGTTGCCTGTATCTTATTTTGTTTTTTCAG